>VXCM01001142.1:40594-75766 GCA_014773175.1 Lucifuga dentata
AGTCTGTGAGGCTACAAAGTACAGTACAAAAGCTGCTGGCAGATGGAATACACACCCAAAAAAAAGAGAAAAAAACAAGAGATTTTGCATTTATTTACAAAATTGGCGAAATAATTTTGTAAGCATGCAGACATGGTTTTAAAACAAATATTAACACAAGGAGATTACTAAGTCGAAATTTGCACTCGTGCAATCCAAAAGGCTGAGGGGCTTCAGGCCTCAGGAGCACAGTGGAGATTTCTTTGGAATCCCTATGCAAACTAGGGCTTGAATAATGAGATGTATTTATGAAGGGGTGGGAAGGGGGTCTCTCTTTTGAAAGCCAGTAGGCCGAAGCCTGAATGGGATAGAAGAAGGGGGAGAGACAGACGAGGGGGAATGGGGGTTTTGGGGGGGAAGAGTACAGGGGCCCCCAGCAGTCCTGGCCTTGGCCAAGGCAGCTGTGAAAAGGGGTCCCGTCTTTTTCCCACGCCCAGCAAGATGCGAAACACTGCTGCAGCTCACCAGGGTCAAGTCCCGTTGCTAATATATACACACATACATACACACGCATGCACACACTCAGGGAGAGAAATGTGTGTGTAAAAGTTGTGCAAATTAACAAGCTGTCTGGGAAGCTCTCTTACATGGTGACACCTGCTATTCTCCCAGAATGCTTTGCACTCAGGGGCCACTGGGCTAGATGGAACAACAATTAGGTCATAACTTCAACTTGAACTTAAAATTCAGTTGTTGATGAAAAAGAGCTGAAGAAGTTTTTACTTTAAATAATTTACATGTATACTCTATTATATTACATTAATCTAAACTTTAAAAAAAAAAAGAATTTTTAAAAATATTTGTGGAAGTACTTTGTGTATACACAAGCAAAAATTATGTGAAATTTTTGTGTTGATTGTTTTTTGTTTGTTTGTTTGTTTATTTTTTGTTCGTTGTTTTTTGCAATCAATTTGTTTATTCTTTTAGTCTATGGAGGCAATCTTGGCCTTGTGCTTGATCTGAGACTCCAACTGTCAACTTGGCATTGTACACATACACACATGGAGAGGGAGGGAGAGGGGGAGGGGGGAGAGAGAGCGAGAGCAAGAGCGAGAGCGAGAGAGAGAGAGAGAGAGAGAGAGAGAGAGGAAAAGGAAGAGGAATGTTTTGCAGCTGAACTCTCAGTGTGACCTTCACTGTGTCTCCTAATACAGCTTAAGAGAGCGATTACAGACCATCTAAAATATGAAAATTTAAGTGTCTTACAATGATAATAGCAATATTAATAATTTATTTTACATTATTTTTTATTATTAATTTAATTTCATGATTCAGAGCTTCTTACATGGTTTTCAGAAATGCTATCTGCGTCCGCTGCCGCTCTCTTTCCGCCTTGTGTCACAGCCATTCTTTCCATCCATCCCTCTCTCTAGATATGGGTACACCAATCAAAACTGTGCAGCGCTCAGTTTCCTCCCCACTTCCACAGCTGCATCCAGGCTACATAGAGCGGTGTCACACTAATTCAGTTCCCCCTGCCTGCTTGAGCTCCTTGCTTTAATTCCACATATGAAAGGCATGCCTGCTATCTTTTTGAGTATATTAGCAAGCATCCTCTCTCTCTCTCACTCGCCAACTTCCATTCCTTCTCCCTCCGATCTTGTCCCTTCTTTCGTCTTCTTTTCTTGCCTGTTCCTCCCTTTCTGTCTCTTTCTCCCCTCCTCGTTATCATCTTCTCTCCTATTCAGATGAGTTTTAAATAGAGAGGGGGACCCTTCTAATTAGCTCTGTAAAGATGCTTTGTGGCAGTCAGTGTGGCCACCAGTGTGTGCATTGAGAGGGGATGTGTGACAGCTAGTGTTAGCATTGAGAAAGCCTGTATGGACCCTTAATGAGGTTTGTTAGCTGAGTGTGTATCCTGCTGTTTGAATACACCCTCGGCAGCCTTTGAAGGAACAGAGATGAAGAGAGTGAGTAGGAGCGAGGAGTCTTTCAGCGTGGCAGGTAACAGAATGCAGATGATGCATTATGCTCGGTGTGGTTTCCATTTGAACATGAGATGAGAGGAGAATAATACTTTACTGCATGTTGCCTCTGACAACTGTGGGAAATATAGAGGGGTCATCATGCTCATCGGAAGTTAGGGGTTTTCGTTGAAGACCTCTGTGGATTTGGTCTCACCAGCTGGCAAACCAGGGACAGAAAGAGGAGGGAGAAATCGAGTTTCAGTAGCATCTTAGCTCTAAATTCATCTTAGGTTTACCATGTGACTGCAGTTCAGAGACTTTTGGGCAACCCAGCTAACATAGTTTTTTGACAAATGAGGGTCCAGTCTCAGAGAGAGACCAGATTCCATTTATCATTTATGATTACGAATAAAAAGAGTAAAAAGAGTGGAAGCTAGCTGACTAACAGAGTTAAAAATGAGAGGGCCTGTCAGAAATCATCACTGTGCTGCTAAATATTGGTGGTTGTCCTCGCACATCCAAGCGGGAAACTTAATATTTGTCACAGAGTTTTCCTTTACCTTTAAAAGCCTCTAAAATGCTTTCTAGTTGTAAATAAAAAATGACTTTAGAAATGAAGTCTATTTTTCTGAGTACTCTTCACACAGAAATGTCCTGCAGACAGTAATGGACAGAGGCAAACATACCTCTCATGGTCTACATTGAGAGTAGGAAAAGTCAAGATGATGGTTAAAATGATTGGTGATCACCCCTGAACAGTGAGGGGGGAGAAAAAAAAAAGATTGTAAAGGGTAGACAAAATGGAGAGGGAGGGTTAGTGGAGAAAGGAGGGAGATTAGAAATGGCTGGAAACAGATGAGAGCTGGAGGTGGAGGGGAGAAAGAGAGAAAAAAAATCTGTTGGGAAATGAGGGATTGTACGGAGGCAACGAGCCGACCTGCTGGGCCTGCCTGCTGCCTCAGAGATTGTAAACTGTCACTCAGGATGCAGACGGACAAGCAAGACAGACATCATTTGCACGTATTACCTTCTCCTATAAACTGTCTCTCATGCGGTCTCCCTCCCCCATTTCTCTTTTTTCTATCTTTCACTTTATTTCCATATGATTTTTTTTTTCACCATTATGCATGTATGNCCCCAAAAAAAATCTAATTCCTATATCTTCCTCTATTTTCCTTCTGTCTCTGGATTTTCATGATGAAACGAGGGAGCTTGCAGTATGCTCACCCCTCTCATTGTTCGATGGTTTGTTGTCTCTCCATAGGAGGTAGAGAGTGTTTGGGCTCTGTCCCCTGTTTTACCAGTTCACCAGTGTAATCCCTTACACCAGCACAATGAGCTCTCACTCCAGCCACAGGAATCTATTAGACTCCCAGAGAGATATAAACATTTATTCCCTCCCTTAACATCTGCAGTTTATGATCTCATAACCAGATCTCAAAAACAACTACAGCTTCCTTTTTTAAAAAAATTTTATGCTAAATCCCTTTTGTTTTTACCAGAGGAGATTTACCCATATGAGAATAAGCTTGAACAGTTTTAAAGCTTTTATACACTTAAATTCCTCAAAAAACAGTGTTTCTTTACAACCACAGATTACTGTATATAACAAGAAATTGCAAACAAATATGAATATGTTTGAATAAGACAGGCAGCTCTGGAGGATTTGATTCTTTCTCTCTGCTATAAACATGACTGACACTACAATCTACACATAAACTCCATAATCTGCCATAAGATAAAGAGAATCATTTCATACGATACTGATATCATATTCACAACACGTCTGTATTTCAGTGGAAAGCAGCAAAGCATTTTGGTATTTCATTTCAGAGTGGCTAAACCATCCACTGATTCTTCATCATCAAGAGAAACTATAAACTGATGCTATGCCACATTTGTCTTTATCAGTGGGAAAAATTATGAAAATGCACCCCCTCTGTGCCGACATGATTACTAGAACCAGGAAAACAGTGTACTAAAATAGAACTGATGAACATTAACTGTTAACAATTTTGCAAGTCAAAACGATGATATCAGCAAAGCGGCTATATCATGTAAGTCACTGATATTGTGGAAATTCAAATTTTCTCAAGTTTAAACAGTTTAAAACCATAAAAATAAATTTATTTGCTCTGAAATAGCAATTAAGATCCATCCATCAGGTCAGGGTAACTACAGAGGTTGAGGACTGACGTCTTCTTAAATGTTAAAGGACCATACCAACCATTTTGCATGTTTGAGCCTAATATATTTAATTTTCATACACGTAATGTTACTGACAATCATTTCCCAAGATACTACTGGAACAGTGAGTTAAAAAAAAAAAAAATTCCTACCTTCCAGACCACCATTGGTTTCACTTCATTCTGGTATGCCATTAAAATCAACTTGTTGATACTTGAAAAGTTCTTGGGTTAGGTAATCCCTCATTGCGAACAAGATGTATATTCAGGTTTTTTCGAAATTTCTTAATTTTAGTGTTTAAGTGCAATAAAAAGCCTGGAGTGAACGTATGTCTCCACCAGGGAATATAGTCCCCAAAAAAGACCTGTGTTTATTGAAAAATTTTAAACAACTGTGACTTCATAGGCTGTGTAATAACTATTAGTGGGCAAAACATTGATTTTTAAGGTGGGTCTATCGCTTGAATATTTGATTTTGAAAGATTAAGAGATTTTGCAAAATATCAGGAAAGCTGAAATATGTTTTTATCCTTTGGGAAATGATTGTTAGTAACCTTACTTGTATGAAATTGAATATATTAGGCTCAAACATGCAAAATGGGTGGTACAGTCCCTTAATATATTAATTCAGGTGTACAATGTAACGACTGAACATTGTTTTGAATGTTTACTGTTTAAGATTCTTAACACTGTTTGTCATCATCTTTCTGATTTTTCCTCAAGTCCAAAGCCAAGGGTCACAGGCTTCTCTGAACCTCCCACCCCCACNCCCCCACTTGTCCTTATACACAAACATATCCCTCCATCTCCCTTTCACCTCTCCTCTTTGCCCCCCCTCCCAAGCCTTTCCTTTACTCCCATCTTGATAATGCAGCTCTTTTCATTCTTACTGGGTGGAAGGCTGCCCTGAACCAACATTGTCCCCTACACTGGCTCTAGTGGGGGGCCCTATTGTATGTGAAGGAATGGGGAGTTAACACCCATGTCTGAACCCTCTCAATGAGGGCATTGTGTCCGAATCTTCCTCCAGCTCAACCCCATCTCGCCCCACGTCACTTCGCTGCACAGGCCATGCTACAGGTGCTCACACTTCCCACCCACTCTCTACCCTGTTATATCATGAAAACATGTACATAACAGTAAAATCAGTCTCATGAACATTCCATCAACCGTAGCTAACGCAGTGTTTATAAAAATCTATCATCCGATCACACTGAACTGAACATGTCTTCACCCTGATTTTGACAGAAATGGGGGCCATTGGGTGTATGGTTGTTAAAGGAGGCCCCTGTGATTTGATTCCTTCATAGTATAGAACAGAACAAAAAGACACATAAAGGATGATATTGAATTAGCATGATAACAGAATCTGAAATACCTTCAACATATTTCAAGACAGAGTATGGTGAAGGAATCCATGTAAATTATTTTCTTAGTATATAAACCGTTGATAATTTTATTTATATGGTTTTGCATAATAATAAAGCATGGATGCTAAATGTGATCGGTATGCATATTATTTGTTAATAGGTACTGGGTTATTTGTCATGATTTAAACCTGAATGCTTTTTATTATGGTAAAAACAGAGTATAAGTTAATGTATGAACATGGATAGATGTGTCTGTGTTTCGTACTGTACGCTGAGCATTTTTATTTGTTTCTGAAAAGCACTGAGTGCCGTGGGGCAGGTTACAAAAGAGCAAGTTGGCATTTTCTTCCCACATATTTTTAATCAAAGTGTTAGTGTTTACATTTGCATTTGCATCGAGCGGAGGGATGCTGAATGCCAAAGGTGAGATTTTAAAAAACACTCTCTATTTTCCTCTTTTCAGATGGAAACAAGGGTGGGTGGTTGGAAGAATTGATAAAGGCTGGTGGATGACTGAACTCAGAGACCTGGTGCAGCTAATCATCATTGCCATGGGCTCTCGTCTTCCTCCTCTGCTCCTGTGGCCCGTACCTCCATCCAGGGCTCCTGCAGAGCTAGTGAAGCCCAAGCAGGGAACTAGTGAGTGGGCTGGGAAGGATGGAGGCTCCCTAAAGGCTAGAAGCACCACTGGAGCTACTGGCATGCAGGAGAAATCAATATTAAACACAGAGACTCCACAGCTGTGAATGGGGTTTCCCATGTCAGTCTGTGGCCTAGGGGCTCGCAGACCTCCAAAGGACAGGCCCTGCATGCCCCTCTCAGCTGCAGCCCCGGCTCTGCAGACTGGACCTCAGTCTACATCTCCACTGGTTGCGTGTGGTTCTGCTGAAGGGCATCTCTCCACAAACAATACCCAATACCCTGAATGTTGAAAGACTGCCGAGAGGGATTTTCCTTTCTCTTGATTTTTTTTTTCCTTCGTAAGATTGACATATCCCCTACCTTCTGGCTGTTTAAAAACCAGTTTGGGAGTTCTGCTTTTGACTCATTCTCCATCCTCAAACTCGTCCGTTGTTTATTCCCCAACCAGTTTTTACATTTGACAAAGAGACAGTACGATCTTTATTTTCTCTACCACTCAGGTTTGCTGTTATAGTGAACTGCAGACACAGAAACGCTGGCACACAGTAAGAACATCTTTTTCTCCGTGGTGACTGTTGTTTAATTCAGACTGTTTTTCAAAAGAACCTGCCTGAACAGTAAAGAAGGCAGAACATCACAAAGCAGAAACCTTCCCATGATTCCAGTGGAGATGGTCACATGGCAAGTATCTCTCTTTTTCTCTCCATCTTTTCCTCCTTATGATCATCATTGATGACTTAATCGAGCATTGTGTCTGAAATTATTACCATGGCACCCAGTCTGGTTCTGATGGGATGTGTTTGAGGTGTTTGGTGCAGCCTTAATAGATGAAAAATATCTGGAACTTAAGAAGGTTAATTTATGTGTTATTGCATTACAATCATCAGAACTGACTAAACTTGGAACCCTGGTAATCACATGTAACAGCCATGATATCTTTGTGTTTATAGATGTGAACGTATATATGATCGGCTCTGGAAGTGTTTGCCAGCGAGTAGCAGCAGTGCGCTTGAGTTCTTGTCCCACACTGCAGCCTTCGTCACAGTGATGCCATGTGGTTGTTTCCATCCAGATGGGCACAGCCTCAGACAAAATGGCTGCCAGTTTTCCTTCTGCCAAAGATGGCGGGCGCATCTCTGCTGTCTGCCATCTGTGCATCCATTAGCTGTGGTCGCATGCAAATCTAGACTAATTGCATTTGCATAACCACCAGCCATCCTGCCGTTGGCATGTGCTAATACATCTAATTGCTCCTATGATAGTGACGCAGAGACGAGCAAATCAGTGCATAGCGATGTTTTATGCGTATTTGATGCCTTTCTTTTTTTTTTTTTNTTTTTTTTTTTTTTCTTAAGGAGGTGTGAGCGTTCACACCCTGAAATGTGTGTGATAGGTGTGCATCGCATGTGAGATCAAGAGTCTGGTCCCGCTGTGCCATATGGTGTGTATGTTTGCACATGTGGCCGATTCCCTCGCATGCAAATCTGACACTGTACAAAAGATTAAGTCGAGGATTTAGTCTGATACCATGCTGTCATGCAGCTTCACATACATGCTGACATACATAAAACCCCCGCTGAAAACATTAAGCAAACACAGAAGCTCAGACACGCACACAGACTCTAATTAAGAAAGGATCCATAGGTCCAACAAACTCCATACAGACAGACCATAATAGTCTCATTTTCATGCACATGGGTTGTCTGGTTAACATGGCACTGAACAAATCATGGGGTGACTGATTTTGCAGGAAAGGGGTGGCACATGAAACATATAAATAGGCAGTATCATAAAAATTACTGCCAGAAGAACCAGTAGCTTTGAAGTGTCATATCCAGACTATTTCCAAAGCATACAGCAGTTAAAGGAAAATGACAGGAAACTGAGCTACTTCTCCACTATTTGAGACTTTTGATTAACACCTTGCATATCTTGAAAATGTTCAATATGTTTGATCTTATAACTTGGCATGATTGGCTCAGGAGATGTTTTGTAGTCAGAGGATTAAATAAATTGATATCTCACATGTTCCATTTTTAAATCTTGCAGTGCATCATTGTTCGGCCATATTTGACAACGCAGGTTTCGTTTTGGACGTTAATTCATGCAGTGCGAAATGTCTGAGCGGCCGAATAACAATGCAGCGTTTGCATTTGCATTCGCCCATCAAGGCAGCTGCTGTATACAGTTAGCTCTACTGTGGGCAGCAAAATGGCGGTCACGCGAATCATAGGGTCTGTCTGCTGGTCGTGGGAGCCGAGGAGAGAAGAGAGAGGAGCAGGGAGGAGGGGGAGGGGGAGGANTTTTTTGGGGCGTCTGGTTCGAGGGAGAGAGAGAGAGTTGTGAGGTCTAGACTGTGGGGTGGGGGTCGCTGAGGAGGGGAAGATGGAGTGGGGTGTTAGAGGAGAGGTTATTATTTGTGGTAGAGGGGTGTCTGGATTTAAGAGGAGCCATTAATGAGGAAACGGAGGGGAGGGGGGCAGTTTGTCTGCGTTTGCATTTGCGAACATGTGTCTGCATCTTAGCCATTTGCATAGCACGACGACGGTGCCCATATGCTGTGTGGCAAATTCACGGCGTCCTGAACACCTCGCAAAGATTTCCCACATGAACTGAATGAAAAATCACCCAAACCGCTAAGTTACAGCTTTACATAACTGCTAATCACAATATCTAACGGAGAACAGAGAACACACCGTACCCCATTTCTCACAGCAACACTTTAATAATGTTACTACACTGGAGCCTCTTGTTAAAAGCATCACTGTGTCTGTCCGTTACACCAGCCAATGAGGCGATGTGAAGCTGTTTTCAGCCAATGGCAATAGGTGAAGAATCAGAAAGAGGAAGGAAAGGTGAGGGGAGTCATCGGTTTACCCTTGATGTACCGGAGTAAAGAGAATCAAAGCTGCAAGCCTCAGCGAATGAAGCAAAGCAAAGGGAAAGGGAACATGAGAAAGCATCGTTTTTGATGAAGCTCAGATAATGCATAGAGTTCCTATTTAGAAATCAAGACAATAAAATGCTGTGTTTATTTATTTATTAGCCCTCAAAATAAAGACTGTTTGATATTTTTGTGCATGTACATCTGCCTGTCAAATATGGCACTGTAGAATATTTAAACAGTTGTAATTGTAACATATACGTGATTTTAGGGGGGAAACAAAGTCTTCCCACTATTGAAAAACTAATAATGTCAGGAAGAGGAGGTAGTTGTCATTAGGGCAAAAAAGTCAGACAGCCAGACAGAAACACAATGCAGTTCTCCATAATGTTCTGTATGAATACCAATGTGTTTAGAGTGTGATGGTCTCCTGTGCTGGAGGTCTGAGCACGGAGCGTGGGAATGTTAGGAGAACATATGCAGAACAGTCGGGCACCGGCGAGACGGCCTTTACCAGCATGAATGGTGCTGCAGCAGGTGAAAGAGGACCCCAGAGTTCATGGGTCAAGGCCAGCGAGGGGATGGTTAGCCCATGTGTGTGTGTGTGTGTGTGTGTGTGTGTGTGTGTGTGTGTGTGTGTGTGTGTGTCTAGGGCCACTTGTCTGGGTCTTGCAGGATGCTAATGAAGTTGCCAGGCTGTTTGATAAGCGGCGCTGTCTATTGTTTGCTGTGGGAGTTGAGACTGGTTGTTCAGAGAAGACTAGACTGGGTGCAGACTTGGACAAGAGCTCCTTCATCATGTGCAGTGGCAGACAGGCGGATAGACAGGCAGCCTGAAGTCAGACCTCCCCTGCTGAAAGTGCGATTGTGTTTGCCTGGAAGCCTTTTCTCCCAACGTCTCTGCTTTCTGTGACATTTCTTCTCTGAGTGACACGTTGCTCTGGTGCGGTGCCTGTCTTTGTTTCTATAGATTGATGGCAGCTTCGTAGCAGAACTCCACATTTACCACGACGGAGGAAATCGTCTGGTGTAGCGAGCAGATTTACAGCACGTATTCACAAGCTGGATTTACAACTTCAGCCAATTAGTTTTGTGTGAAATTGCATTTAGAAACCTCTTTAATGGATTGAAAATTGTTTCATCGCAACATTGAAACAACATATAAGTAGTTCTGATTTCAGCACTGCTACACTACCAGAGACGACGTGTCTGTCTTCAGGCTCTTACATGGACAAGATTTATTCTCAATACGTTGAGTAGTTGTAAATGGCTGTCTATGCGTAAAGGTGCATTACTCATGGTATCTCTTTAAGAGAGAAAGCATTACCTCATCAGGAGCCATGTAAAGGAAGGAAGTGAGTGAATGTGTGAAGGAGCAGTGCTAACTCTGTGCGCTCCTTTATGCTACTGGCTGTAGGCTTCATTAGCTCTACAGAAAGGGACGCCTCCCTTCCAGTCCTCTCAATAGACCCATAGACCTGTCTCACTGGCACAGGCTCTGGCTCAGTGGGGAGGGTGTGTATGTGTGTGTGTGTGCGTGCATGTGTGTATGTTTGTACAGATGTGTGTGAGTGTTTGTACGTGCGTTTCCAAACCATTCACATGCCACCAGGCCTCATAGTTTCTCACTCATGCCTAAAAGGGAGCAAAGCATTGACACTTTTTTGAGACTCACGACTCTCTCGCTCTCTCTTTGTCGCTCATTCTCTCATTTTTTCCTCACATGCTTTCCATTATTCTCCATTTTGCCATTTCTCTCATTGTGTTTCTCTTTCAGTCGCTTTTTTTCCCTCTCTGTCTTAGATCTCTTACAGAACTAAACATTCAGTAAAGGGCCAGATGCTGCACAGGGTTCAGTCTGTTGTTTTTGAAGCTTTATTCTCCTGGTGTTCCTTTACTAAAATTACTTCATGTTAAATTTAACAACATGGAGGTTTATGAAGCTACATATTAAAAACATGAGTCTAAAATTGCTTTGCAGGTTCAAATGTATTTGGGCCTACAAATTCAATTTCACCATTATGTGAAGTATCATGAAGAGCTGCTCAAGCTACTTGCTTTTTTTTTTTTTNTTTTTTTTTTTTTGCACTGATTTCCTAACAGTTGTTAAAGGACCATACCATCCATTTTGCATGTTTGAGCCTAATATATTCGGTTTTCAGACATAAGGTCACTGACAATCATTTCCCAAAGGATAAAACCGTAGTTCAGCTTTCCTGATATTTTGTAAAATCTTTTAATCTTTCAAAATCAAATATTCAAGCGATACACCCACCTTAAAAATCCATGTTCCCCCTGTTAATAGTTACACAGCCCTATGAAGTCACAGTTGTTTAAAGTTTTTGATAAACACAGGTCTTCTTTTGGGACTATATTCCCCAGTGGAGACATACATTCACTCTGCGCTTTTTAATGTGCTTAAACACGAAAATTATGAAACTTTGAAAAACCCTGAATATACGTGTTGTTCTCGATGATGGATTATCTAACCAAAGAACATTTCAAACAAGTTAATTTTAATAGCATACCAGAATGAACAATGGCAGTCTGGAAGGTAGGAAAAAATTTTTAATAATAATAATAATAATAACTTTATTTATATAGCACCTTTCAAAACAAAGTTACAGGGTGCTTAACAATATAGCCAAGTTCACACACCATAAAAATAATAAAAGAATTACAAGGTGCTAACAACATAGACAATGGTGCACAAGACAAATGACAATGAACTCACCATTTTTTTAACCCATTTTTAACTCACCTTTCCAGCAGTATGCTTTGGGAAATTATTGTCAGTAACATTATGTGTATGAAAATTGAATATATTAGGCTCAAACATGCAAATNTTGGGAAATTATTGTCAGTAACATTATGTGTATGAAAATTGAATATATTAGGCTCAAACATGCAAATGGATGGTATGGTCCTTTAACTCCATCAGCTCCATTAATCTCATATGCAACAGTGAAATATTTCTTTGTATTTAATCACTGATTGCATAGTTACAGTATACAGCTGAGCTTAAGAGTATCCAGCAATTTACATAGAAAGACTTTCAGACGTTCAGGTTCAAATGTGTTAAATAAATGTGGGTAAATGTGGTTAAAAGGTAAAACGTTTGAGATGAACCTGTAGACATTTGCATACTTATACTGCACATTTCCAACTGCAGATGAACAAAACCATGCTTGCTGTGTATTTTTTATTCCAATCTGTATTTTAGTTGGAGATCTAATGTGATATTTCATAGTAAGAAAGCATCTAAATTGCACATCAAGTGATTCATAGGTAATATTAAACAGCGAGAAAACATTTCCTTGTTAGCTTTTCCTCATGACACACATCTGCATGCTAGGATTAAAGAAAGAACACGCTTTTGTGACAGACGTGACGTTAAGAGCTTTCTGACGTGATTTGAATGAAAATACAGAGATATAGGACGGGAGGCTCCTATCACCACCCCTGAAAAACCATGCCATGGCATCCCATTTCCCATCAGGCGCTGTCTGCAGGCAGCTCTGCGGGGTCCTCATCTCGTGAGGGGGGAGGAGACACACATACAGGCAAGGGTGCAGGGAGATGGCGGGCTAAAGCAGAGATGATTAGCATGGCCAGCCGCCATCTCTGACTCTGCTTTTTGTGGCAGTGCTGCATTAATGAGCTTTAAACACACACACACACAGTTCACGGTGCGCACATATGCACACATGTAAACATGCACACACACTGAGCAGAAGCACCAAATACGCATTTATAAAATCTAGTGTATAAGCATTTTTATTTCATACCTCAAGCCTTGATTCTCTTTTTCTGATTCAAGCTAAATGTCATGATGATTGCCATTTTAGTCACGTCGCCCATTGTTATTTTCTCTGGCATCATACAGTTATTTTGGCAATTGAAAAATAAATACTCTATGAATAGGCAAAGATTAGTGTGGACAGGAAATGTAGCTGCCGATGATAAATAATGAATTAATAAGTGTAGAATGATAAATAAATGGCTGTGTTCTTGTAGAGGAGTGTGTAGTTTTCTTGGGTAGTCCAGGTCACGTCTCTGGGGGTTCAAAACTTGAGTTAAAGTAGAGTAAAGAAAAACTTTGTTATACCCAGGGAGAAATGGAAACTCTGACTCAGAAATAGAATCCTTGATAGTGTGTGTGTGAGAGTGAGAGAGAGANGAGAGAGAGAGAGAGAGAGAGAGAGAGAGAGAGAGAGAGACTGACAGAGGAGGAATGAGAGTACAATACTGTGGCCTGGTTTGTGGTTCCAGGGGGATACAGGCACTTTTGCTTTTCCCCTGCAAAATGAGATAGAATGAGCTCTTTTAAAACACACACACACGTATACATATATACACCCACATTCACACTTTGTTCCCTCTTTCTAAGTGAACCAGGACTAGATTCGTAGGTCTTTGTTGTTGAGGCAGCAGGAAACTTACTGTCCCAGATTTAAAGCAAACCGGCTTTGCACATGCAGCAGTTAACTGTTCACACACTTCAGACATCTTGAATCATATTTTCTTCATCTGTCTTGCTGCATTACGTCTTTGTTACGAGCTGTGTAGTTATTACGAGTAAACTGCGTGTGTATGTGCATACGTATGTAACAGAAAGCCTGACCTCTGACTTTGTCCTGCTGTGAAGCTTTCATTCCCATAGGCTGGGGGCTCTCTGTACACACACACACACACACACACACACACACACACACTGTTGGCTCTATTGGTATAACTGTCGCTCGGCCACCCATTCAGGGCTCAGTCACAGTCACTTAGAGCACAGCAGACTCAGGGATTCAGACGAGCTGTGATCCAATGACATGTATTTATAATGAGGGGGCTGCAGGGACGTCTTTGTTGGACGGACACAATGTCAGTATGTGCGTGCGTGCATGTGTGTGTGTGTGTGTGTGGGGGGGTTTGAAATACAGAAGGAGGGCAGAATTCAAGGGGAAGTGAAGTGAGAGAACTCAGCAGACCCCCACCCACCTCACAAGTGTGAATTCAGACTTTTTTTGTGTGTGTGTATTTACGCCTCTCTTGCTTTTCCGTTTCTCTCTCCAACACTTTTTTCCGTCTCTGCCATCTTGATCCGTGGAAAAAGATTTCCCAGATTTCCCTCGTTACCATGAGAAGATGATCTGAGGCCGACTCTGTCCAGGGAAAGAGTGGAAGGATTGAGTGTTCAGCATGGAAAAGTTATGACAGTTTGGGAAAAATTAAGGACGGCGTCACGTTTGCGTAAAAGACACAGACTTCTATTTCTTACACAGATATTTAAAATCCTTTGGTTATTTTTAGGATTTTATAAGAGTTTACAGGGAAGGAACACAGGAAAGACAGAAACAAGAGAAGGAGTGAAATTATCGACAAAATCAGCCCATCCAGTGTGTGTGTGTGTGTGTGTGTGTGTGTGTGTGTGTGTGTGTGTGTGTGTGTATGTGTGTTACTAATAATATTACTGAAATAGTAACTGAAACTTGCACACATTCAATCCTCTGCTTTTTTGCAAGTTGCTGTAGACTGTGTGCTAAAGGTGTGTGTGTGTGTGTGTGTGTGGTGTGTGTGGTGGAGACAGGACTGTAGGCCCCTCTCTGCATACATTAGCCAGTGTTGGAGGCAGTGTGGGCAGGAGAAGAGCCCTGGAGAGCCCTAGAGGCTCAGGAAGGCCCCTCATAATTGCCCAATGTCTGAAACGCTGCAGCTATCCAGGGATTGTAGTCTAGCTCTGATCACTTCAATAATACCAGCAACACACTTACACACACACACACACACACACACACACACACACACCTTGACTTTCAATGTCCATCAGTCTGTATTGCTGGGGCATTAGGTTTAACAGGAATAAGAATTTGACATTTCATATCTATGAATGTTAAGTAACTTTTGTTTAAATAAAGTTTTTTACTGAATAATTACTCCATCGAATATATCTAAATATTGTAAGTCACACAGGTTGACTCTCCTGTTCCTGTTCATTTTTCCATCTTTATGTTATTATGTTATGACTAACACTGACTCAGTTCATGTTCACTTAATTGAGTGAATCTTTCAAAAAAAAAAAAAAAAAAAAGCAACCAATCATGATTAAAGGTTGGACAAATTTGCATTAACTTCTTTATCTCTTTTTAGTTGTATTCTTATCCTGGTTGGTCATGATGGTGCAAATCCAGACAGCGGAAGTGTGGGATTGTGTGTGTGTGTGTGTGTGTGTGTCTGTGTGTTTTCCCTTGGGCATAATTGTCAGGTTCCCTCTTGACTGGGTGTCCTCTCAGCACTCCAGACTTAGAGGTCAGAGGTTGGAAAGTGTCAACTCAAGCACAGACAGACATTGGTAGTCATGAGAAGGAGGAAGCTCCAAATGTTTCAAGCCCNAACCTTTTTTTTTTTTATTTTTGCTATTTCATGGCAAAACTGCTGAAAGTCCTATGATGTGACACAGACACAATTATCCACTAAGACTCACTTGTTATATCTTAACCAAGCTTGCTGTTCTGCTGTTTCTTTATTTTGTGTCCCAAGATAGATAGATAGATAGATAGATAGATAGATAGATAGATAGATAGATAGATAGATAGATGATAGACAGTAATTAAAGGTACATTTTATCATCTCTCATATTTATAATCTCTCTGATTTCTTCTGTTTCTTTGCAGATCAGCAGCATAGACTGAAAGAAAAGGATTTCTGGCCTGACTGGATGGGACCAAATTCATTTCTATTAACTTCCTGCCTCTGACATCAACCTTTGTGTTAAATAGAAAGACTTCCAGTCCCGTCCAACACGCAACATGGACCAAACACAAGAAAAAGAAACTGAAACAAAAAGAGAGAAAATGCATGATACACAGATGTTTTTATTTCATAAGCATTAAAATGCCTTAAGNAAAAAGAGAGAAAATGCATGATACACAGATGTTTTTATTTCATAAGCATTAAAATGCCTTAAGATGTTTTTTTTTTCTGTCAGAAAGAATGTGTAATTGAGGAACAACAATAATAATAATAATAATAATAATAATAATAATAATAACATATTTAAATTCATATATTAAACAAAGTAAATGTTTTATTTAATTGTTGTAATTGCCATATAATTAATGCCGTTATTTGCTTTTACTGGACAAATACATCATGAAAAAATGTTTGCTTTCAGAATCATTGGATTTTATTTTTTAAATAAATAGTGAGATCTATTAGCCCTTACTGTCTCTATGCCAAGTTAAAAAGAAAACATCTTCATTTTACACGAAGTGTGTTTTAGAATTACCTGATTTTATCACAAGCAGAAGCTTTATATATCTATGAACAATAAAGACAACTTTGACTTTGACCTCATTCTACTCTGAATGTATTCAGTTTTCGTTCTTGCTGTATTTTACAGCAGCAGTAAAAATGTTAAGAAACTCTTAACTTTAACATGATGCTCTTTATGGAGGCATTTACAATAACCTGAATCTGTGTTTTATTGACCTGTTTATGACTTTCAGCTGCTTCCATTAATTTTTAGGCCTACAGCACTTGCAAACTGTATCATATAAAAATTATTATTTCCATGTGGAATTTATCACCTAAAATCTATTACTTGTTATTACTTAAAGGTATAATAAAAATCTACAAAAGACTTTGATAACATTGCAAAACTCTTTCAAATGATCTTTCCAGTTTTGCAGGTTTCAGGCTCTTGAGCTGTTACAGCCCAGTGAGTGGTTGATTTTTCTTTTTGTGCAAAGAAATAAAAATTTTATAAGTTATGAAAAAACAGAAATATCATCAAACTTAAAAAAATAATTGTATGTCAGTTTGCAGGCCTATAAGCCAGTCTGCTATGTCAGTAACAGAATCCTCAAGGAAGGCTAATTAATGTTTAAAATAATAATAAGCACATTATAATTGCCATTTTTCTGTTGTTTATCCTGTATGATTTTCAATGATATGTTAAATAATTGCTGTTAAAGGGCTGCCCTACTTTTATTAGTTTACTTTCTTTATTTCTTTCTTTCTTTCTTTCTTTTCTTTCTTTCTTTTTTTTAAACAATTTTGTTCTAATTCTTTCATATAAACCAAATGTTGCATTTTGATTGTAACACTTAACTTAAGGATCAAATTTAGGCTCAGATTAAACTATAGCATGTCTGTGAACTTTTATTTTTTGGATTTTTGATGAAGAAAAAAAACAACAAAAATTAAAATGAGATATGTTCTTCTTTTATAAATGAAATTAGGTCCACTTTATTAGCTTTTAATTATAATATATTCCAAAGGCCAAAATTAAACTAATTATGCTCTATTAGGCCATAAAGCCTCTTGAGTTTTAAAAACAGAATATGTCAATTTCTCTTCTATATAAAATTAGTCCAATTTCGTAGGTTTCACTTGAATAGCAGGTGTATTTTCTGGCTATTAATATTATATTTGTGAATTAATTATACATGGAAGTGAAAAACATTGTTTTGTGTAATAGAAAGGAAAATGAAGAATTCAATACAAAAGGAAGAAATCATTAAAAAATATTGTCTTTATGTCATGTCTTAGTCAGATTTAAGCAACACCATGTGACCTGGTTGGAGAGAGAGAGAGAGAGAGAGAGAGAGAGAGAGAGAGAGAGAACAACCAGTCATCTAAATAAATGCATACTGGCGCTGCCTCCACCTGGCATCATGCCAAGTATCTATAGCAACCACATCTTCTGTCAGTCTCCATCCCTCTTTCTCTCCTTCACTCTCTAATTAGTCCTCAGTCTTCGTGGAGCTCCTTTATTCTGCTGCTCTTCTGTTTTTTGTTTTTTTTTTTCTTTTTTCCCTCCCACTGTTATAAATAATGTGTCCGGTACAAGCAGAAAGCTTGGGATCTCCATGTGAAAACCAAATTTTTCTACCTACTTTAACCAATGAATAATGACAGAAACATACATATGCTGTTAAATAAAATATATATTTCTTGAGCATTCTTTCATTTAAAAAAAAAAAAATCTGAACACATGAACCCGTGTAATTGCACTCAAAATTCCATACACTATGTATTTTCATAAACATATTCATTTTGTTTTGCTTCACTGGATACAGTGAACGCGGCTGTGGTGCGTTCAAGGTCAAGTTCAAATGCTGCACGGCCTAAAGCACCAAGACGTCTTCTGACCCTGTGCTTCAAACACTGCACTGCACTGCCGTCTACCGGCCTTCTACGGAACTACAGCAGGAGTACTTCATTCATAGGGATAGAGCACCCCTTAGTGCTCCTTAGTTGTAATTACATATATTTTGACACGATTCAAGCAAAGCCTCATTGTAAACGGGCCAACAAATTTCCTGTTTATGGAAATGTTTTTATTTCTAAATAATTTCATGTTTGAAAGACTAGCCGTTGCCCTTACATGCAGAACGGTGAAATGATGAACAAGACAAACTCATTTTACAATCCAACTTTATTAGTGATTTTAGCATTTCAACCCTTTCCTATAGATACACTTTCTTCAGTGGACACGTTTTATTAGCACACGTACATTCAGTTGGCACAAATTACAAGGATTTACAAAACTTGTGTTTCCGTAATTAATGCACTGAAACGACAGAAAAATATGACGTGAACTGCCATAACATGTAAATATATTAACTTTATGCCTGCATGTGTTTATACTATAGGAATATCCACAGGTAGTGTTAAAACAGTTGCATTTGCAATTAAATTTGCAAAGGCTACATTTCAGCCTATATGAGCAGATAAAAACACACCTTTTTTCCAAGGTTGTTGTAATATTTTAGTATTCATCCTTGCTAAGCCACTTTCAGGTTCTGATCAAAAATTTAACTTTTCTTTAAAATGAGAATAAAAGATTAAAAATAACTAAATTGTGCTTTGGCGTTTTATGATTGTCTTGGGATTTTGTGATTTTTAGGGAATTTGTTCACAACGTAAGTGATTTCTGAAGAGATCTTCGTGCACTTTGGGTTCATTTTAATTAATTTTCCAAGTTTAGGATAGCACAGTCTCTTCCTTTACTAAATACAACATTACTTCATGTACCTGTCCATCTGTGATCTTTGTGGAGGGTAGATCCTGTTCCTCCAATTACCATCAGATACATGTTGCACTTATAAATGCCTGCCAATGTACAACAAAGGTGATCCTAGACAGTTTGGAATGGATTGGTGAATCTGCAAGGGAACTTTGGATTGCGTACGTCTCCCTAGACAGCAGTAACCTGTGCGGCAGTTGATGAGCTTACAAAATTCTGATACAAAAACTGGACCTGAAGTAATACTTTCACTCACGTCTGATGATCCCTAAACTTCAAATCACCCCTTTACTGCCCAAACCTGCAAACAGAGGCAAGGCTACAAAACGGAAGCAACATCCAAAAAAGGTCAGTCAAAGTAATTCTTTCATAGTAAAGTTGTATTAATTTCTAACCAGGCACTTCAGGGTTCATTGACTTCCAGTTACAGTTAGACACATTTCCCTCGGGTTATAAAGGCAAGGTGGAGAGATGACAAATGGATATTAGAAGTGTAAACCTGCATCGACCTGCCGCTGATAGGAGTGATGCATACAAACAAACAGTAAACAATGAGCACTGCAAGGTGATACACGCTGCAAAGCAAAGGAAGGAGGCAAATCTGTAAATCCTTACACCCAGACCAAAAATGGTTCAACCCACAGTGCCACTAGATGCTCTGCCTCCTGCCTCCTCCTTTTCTGCTGACGTGAGTACCTGACTGGCTTCAGCTGTGCTCACCAAGTCACCGGATAACGGAGAAGTACAATCACAACATCCCAGAACAAACAGGAGGATGATTGGAGTGACTGGGTAAAAAAATTCGTGCTCAACCAGTCAGTTATTTATCCAAATAGCAATTTATTTTTGTCTAATCAAATAATTGTTACATTGTTCTAAAGTAAAAACATTCGCTAAATAGGTTGAGAAAGGCAAAGTTGGTCAATTTTTTTTTTTTTTTTTTTTTTGTCTAAATTAGATGTTGAGTCATTACTTTCAGCTCTGGTAATCAGTGATGGCATTTCTATGATTAATCAAATAATTGATAGATTAATCACTAATGAAAATAAACATTAGTAGTGGGAGTTACAGCTACTCATAACAGTTTTTACAGGATTCTATGCAGCAAGACCCCAGTATGCTTCAAAAGGCATTAGACCAGACAAAAGAACGCTCTTTTCTACTTCTGATACCTCCTGACTGTAATTGGCTGAGGAGAGGCTGGTTAGATCACAGATGAGACGCAGTTGCTCAACCATGTGTTACTTGGACCATTTACAACTGGGGGNTCAGACAAATGTTCACCTTGGACAACCTGCACAAAGAAAACAGAAAGCCTGAATCACTGCTTCTTGAGCCTTACAAGATGGTGTTTTATTTGCCCTTAAAGTTCTACTTGTTATGAAGTAAATTGGGGCCTTCATTGATACACTGTAAAAATTTAAATCAAATCATTCCGTCTATTATTGAGTCCCTAAAAGTCTGATTTTCTTCATACTATTGGAAAAATCTGAAAAAATCTTTAAATCACAGCATTAGAATCAAGAACACGGCACTTAATTCTAGAATCCTCACATTTGACTGTCATGTGATTGAATATTTTTTGCGGGGTTTTAGGCCCAAATATAACAAAATTCAATGAAAAGTAAAATGAATGACGAGGGTTATAATGCCAAAAAGCTACAGGGTATCCTTTTGTTTTTTACTCGAGCCCCTCACACACATTTTACGGTGAAATGCTCCTGCCTTACTCCATGTTACAGACAACAGAGTCGACCCGTTTCCTGCCTCCAGCTGCTCACTCATCCATCCAGCTTGCACACGTGTGTGATTTAAATATAGAAACTATTCACACTTGTCTACCACTGTCTGACATGCGGCTAAACACAAATGGAACAAACAGACCCATACGGAACACCGATACGTGAGAATTTATGAAAATGAACACTGAAATGTAATAAATTACACAGAGTACCAAGTGCTCACACGGTTAATACTTTAGGTGGACGTCCAGCTAAGTGCTACAGTGCTTTCAACGGAAATATGCCCTGCTGAGGACTCAGATGAAGTTATTTTTAGGATTTTGAACAAAGGTTGAAACCAAACAGCTGAGACAGGCTGCTAGTAACAGAAATTTCACGGATATGGGCTCAGCAATATGAAAAACAAACAATGTCACGATAACCAGATGATCTTTGTTAAAGTGTCGAGTTGATGTTGGCCACACTGCACTGTACAGATCTGTCACAAACATAAAATAATATCTATATTAAATAATATGCATCATATCGATTGGCACTGGCAAAAAAAATATCGCTGATCTGTTATTTTACATCTTCAAAGGGACAAAAAGAATATCTGCCAGTGCAGAAGCTACACTACAAACAAAAGCATTATTAAACTTTGTGCTCATAAAATACTCATATTAGAACATCTATTCTGAAGCTATTTAATCTTCTCAACTTTGGTTTATTTCCTGAAAACAAACTCATTTATAGCAAAACACATCTCATTGAGGCAGATTTTAGTCTTCATCACATTAAACGCATTTTTAGACGTCAGTGCTAACGGAGTGGCAGCCTGCGATGCGTCGGAAGTTGTCAGGTTTAGGCAGTTGGGAAACGAGGCCTCAGTGTGAGTGAGTGTGTGTGTATGTGTGTGTGTGTGTGTGTGTGTGTGTGTGTGTGAGAACCTCCAAAATCTCTGATTGAAAATACGCTCACAGGTGTGGTCCTTGGCGGCAGGATCATTAACATTTATGTGTACGCAAACGGAAACACAAAAAAAAAGAAAAGAAAAAAAATCACTGAGCTTATTGCACTTACATGTACATGATGACGTTGTGCGCTGGTGCTCGGTAGCATCCAGCGTCCCTCGTTGTGTGTGTGCGTGAACACCTGCTTTATCTATGTGCATCCCACATAGATAAAGCAGGACAATGATTTATACTACCCTCTCATCCTGAGCCAGAGTGTGCGTTTATTTGACAATACACACACTTAATTTCCTTCCTGTGTTTCTCATCTCAGGGTGTATGAGAATCCCGTTGCCCTGCCGTCTTGTCTTCGTCTCTTTTCCTCGTTATCGAGCGGCGAGGCCCATCTGGTGCAGCTTCCTCAGCAGGATCTGCGTAAGGTCGAACGTGGTGAAGCTGATCCCCACCGCGATGGGCCCTTTGACCCAGTTCATGCTGAGGCCTTTGTAAAGTCCGCGGATCACCCCCTCCTCAGCCACAATCTCCTTCATGGTGCCAATGATGGTGCCGTATGTGTGACCTGTGACCCCTGCGGTCTGCATGCGCCGCCGCACCACGTCCAGAGGGTAAGACGCCGACTGGCCAATGAGGCCGGCGCAGGCTCCGAAGGCCAGGCGCTCGTAGGAGTACGGCTGCGGGCGCCCGCTATGCTCTGAACGGGAGAAGAGGATATAAGAAGTGCAATTCAGCAAGCACGTATTATATGTATATGTATACGTATTTACATAAACAACATGAGGGATGAATGTGTGTGGTGTGTGGTGTGTGCGCTGTACAACAGCGTATTAGCGCCATATGAAGAAAAAAAAATGAAGGGCATTATTTCACACAAACTTGCTAATTTATAAACTAGCAAATTTGCCACTTTTTAAACTCAAAAATATAACAGGGGGAATCACCGCCTTACTGTTGTGACTATATGTCTGCAGTAATGACCTTATTAAACTATACCCTTATTAAATTTGGAGTTTTTAAAACTCAAAAAAATAAGGAGAAATAGGGAAATGGAATTAACAGTTTCACGTTATGACTATGCCTGCACACTACCTGATTAAATTATGGTTTTCCATTGGATTTAACAGTAAATAAATACTTGTGCTTTTAGCACAATATCATGCGTTATCGTAAGCATACTGACTTTTAAAACTGGCAAATTATGTTGTAACTGTCTTCAGTAGCGTACATGATCTTATTAAATTATACTTTTTCATTGAATTTAGCAATAAAGAAAATTGTGTTTTTAATGCAAACTCATCTAATTATCATACACATAACAAAACATATAGCATAAGGACAGCATATGGACTTTTTTTTCGAGTTTTTAAACTGGCAAATTTGCACATTTAAAAACTTTAAATAATGCCTCCTTGTTTTTTTTTCTTCATATGGCCCTAATACACTGTCGTAGGCGTGAGAAAGAGAAGAAGATAAACAGAAAGACACAGGAATTAGCAGTGTGTTACCTGCATGTAATTTCTTCAGTGTCTCGTAGGTGAAAAAGCTGAGACCAGCATAGGGCACAACGCCCAGGATGGTGGGGGTAAAACCTCGATACAACGTCTTCAAGCCCTCTTCTCGAGAGATCCGCACAAACACATGCAGGATGTTACTGTACCTAAACAAAGGAGGCACAAGAAACAGGCAAAAATCTAAAGTTATGGAACTAATGCTCCTCATTTCCACTGTAATAACGCTTAATAAGAACGTTCAGCTCAATGAAGGCAGCACAACTGAATTAATTTTTAGTCTTTTAAGCATTTTAATTCAGGATGTTCTGATCAGGCTTCTTAGAGCTGATACAAGCTGGAGACATTACAGCTGTCGCTCACACCTCCATTCTGTTTCCTCAAATTTCTTGCAACCTCACTCTTGCTGTAGCCCGAGTTCTGCTGTGGTCTGTTGTATTTGTGGTTACAAAAGTTTTGCTGCATTAATGATTAATAAATGAATGTCCTTGCCATCTGAATGTGACTTAAGAAAACTTAAGGACCACAGCAAGGAACAGAGACACTGGTTTTTTAATATAAACTCAAAGAATTGAAACATTTCTGAGAAATTTAAAAAAAAAAATTTCTCTTTGAAAAAAATACATATATTGGTCTATATATGTTGGTCTGAAACTCCCCTCATGTCTACTGATGATTGTTAGAGCCTGGAGGAAAAAAAAGAAAAAAAGGAAAAAAAAAAAGAGGAAAAAAAGAAAAAAAAGGAGGGAAAAAAAAAGAAAGAGAGAGAGAGAGAGAGAGAAAAAAGTTAGAGCCTGAAGATGGCCTTACATTTCCTTTGGTGTTACAGCCATTCTAGCTCGCACCATGTCCAGAGGGTAGGTCAGCATGGCTGCGGTGATGCCGGCCATAGAGCCGGCCAGCAACCTCGGGACTGGAGGCAGAGCTCTGGTAGAGAGAAACAAGTGTAAATCAAGCTTTTTCATTCGTTCACACGAGACGTCGACTCCACCTAAACAATAAACCTCAAGGTAAATGCTTGCAGAAGGCCTGAGGAGTGTCTGCCACTTACACCCCCTGAAAGCCGTAGTAACCCCCCAGCACGTTCTTAAACTGCTCGTGTGCACAGAACTGGATGGCAGCATATGGGATGACTCGCACCATGGTGGCAGAGTTTCCCCTCCACAGACTGAAGAAGCCATCTTTCAGGTACGTGCGGTAGATCAACCTGTAGGCTTCCTGTGATGCAGCGTACACAAAAAACACATGCGCAAGCAGACAAGAAGACATTTAGCCTGAATCCATTTACCTTTAGACCGTTGACCAGACTATCAAGGTTCATCTTGTACAAACTCCTACATGATCATGTTGCTTAGATGAAGGCAGACAGGAGTGAATTCAACTTGTTAATGTAAATAACAAACAGCTGTATTACCAACAACAGACGTGAATCATGTCATGCTCAGACCGAACGTACCTTAGCGGAAAATTTTGCTGAAGACACTGAAAAAGCGAAAAATACAAATTACATGAGTGAATAAGAGTCTGTGCAATTAGTCGGTAATTATTACAAGTTATACTTCAGTAATTCCACTGAACTAAGCTAGCCAACACTCAAATTACACTGGCTATACATTAAACAGCTAACAGAGCTTAAAACTGATGCTATCCCATATCATAATGCTCCAGAATCTGAAGCTAGTCTCCTCTTCTAGGTGAGCGTCCAACTTGCCTTGGAAGATGATTTTGGTTCTGTCCAATGGGGCGACAGCTGTCTTGGCCACGGCTCCTGCCAACGCCCCCGAGAAGAGAGAGTTGAGAACGGACCGAGTCTGCTTCAGGCCCTGCAGGCCGATGGAGGAAATCACACCAAATCAGTACATCAGTCAGCGTTCTACTGCTTTCTTATGGTGAACCGACTTGTTTGATTTCGCTGTAGGTCATTAAACTGGAGTCACATCAGGGTAAAAAAGACGACATCTGCACTTCACATCTACGTTTTACCAATGTCTTCAAAAGAATCGGCAGCAAAAAGTGGAGCTCAGTTCATCTATCGCAAGCGTACATACACTTTTCACCCTAGCTTGTTTGTTGTTTGGAGGATTATACTCAAAAAGTTCTGTAGCAATGTTGAGGAAACTTGGCACGAGTGGGGCACGATCCAGCAAAGAACTCCTTCCACTTTCTTGCAAATCAGGGGAGGATCCAGGAGTTTGTTGACATCTATTTATTGACATTGTGAGCCTTTTTTTTTTTAAATTTCTATCAATTTCTTCTAAANTTTGTTGACATCTATTTATTGACATTGTGAGCCTTTTTTTTTTTTAAATTTCTATCAATTTCTTCTAAAATAATGCACCAATGTCAGACCATGACCCTATACAATACAATGTGGAGCATTTCCATTATTCATTCATCAAACTTCAAACTACAGACTAAAACTGGAAAACACACTGCAGGCCAGAGGTTAGAGGTCACTCCCAAAAACAAAAAAAATCATCAATACACTGGTTGTTTTACAATTTATTGCACAGGAAATGACAAAAATACATAANAAAATCATCAATACACTGGTTGTTTTACAATTTATTGCACAGGAAATGACAAAAATACATAAAATAAATGTAAATAATAAGTTTTCAAGAAGAATTTGTCAACATAAAAGCACTTTGAAGTCATTTCAGGCTCAGACTTTCATTTCGTCAAAGTAACCCTCTCTGGCCAAGTCATAATTCTCAAAACCTTTTCCTTCTCTTTTGAATGGATGTAATTTTGGCATAATTTTGATGAATGTTTTANATTCTCAAAACCTTTTCCTTCTCTTTTGAATGGATGTAATTTTGGCATAATTTTGATGAATGTTTTAGATTGTTGCCTGTTGATGAATGACATTTTGATCAATAATTCGTAAACCGGATGGAATCGCGTGTTGTCTTTGAAGGATGGAATGGTAATTCTCTTTCTTCAGAATTCCTTTAACTTGGACCAAGTCTCCAGATCTCTCTCCTCCAAAACACCCCAACAGCATTACTGAANTTCCTTTAACTTGGACCAAGTCTCCAGATCTCTCTCCTCCAAAACACCCCAACAGCATTACTGAACAGGGGGAGGGATTCAGTAATGCAAATTCTTCTTGAAATCTAATTAGTTACATTTATTTTACGTATTTTTGTCATTTCCTGTGCAATAAATTGTAAAACAAACAGTNAATTAGTTACATTTATTTTACGTATTTTTGTCATTTCCTGTGCAATAAATTGTAAAACAAACAGTGCATTGATGATTTTTTTGTTTTTTAATCTGGGGGTGGCCTCAAACTTCTGGCTTGTGGTGTATAAAATAACATGAATTTGTACAGTGAATTGCTTTTGTAGCAAGCATTCTCTGTAAGGTTTCACCTCATAGTTGTCTGGCTTGTTGGAGGAAGCCAGCGGCAGCACTTCTCCCTGCGTAAGTGATGATCGTTGCTCCTGGACTCCACTCCCCATTCCCGAGCACTACGCGCAGCCCTCACCCACGGCAACCATGTATTCCTACCACCAGGGGGTGACGGTGAAGGTGCTGTGAAGGGAGGGAGAGATTAGAGAGAGAAAGGTGTTGGTTTTGAGTGAATCTTTGACCCTCAAAACAAAAGAAATGACAGACATTTAGATGGTTATGTGGACTGAAATGAGCCTGATTTGCTGTTACGGGATCATGTTTCTCTACAGTCTCGCTGCTGACTGACTAAAACACACGTGACTGGTTATTTTCAAACAAGGTAATGTAAAATACACTACACATGCCCAGGAAATAGTTATCAGGGGAGTAATTAGTTACTCCTGGACAACTGGAATACCTTTCAAAGCTATAAAAAGACCAGTGAGCGAAGTAGAGCCAAGTTACACCCAAAAATATCTCTTGGCAGATAAAGCTGAAGACTTGTAGGTCAAAGGTGTCTGTCAGCAAAGTCAGAAACACCCTCTTCAAAACATACGTTTACCATCCAACAGCTTCCTCCTGCTTCCTAATCAATGAGCATTCATAGGAGTGTGAGGAAAAATTTATCCAGAACAATCTCACCACCGCTACAAATGTGTGTGTTTCAGGCAGTAATCATTATACAATCGCATTTTCTTTCAAACTAGGTCAAAGTTTTTTTTAAGTTTCTTCTTCAGTCACTGAACCACCAGTCCATCATGAAACACATGATGTGCGGCCGAGCTTTGATCAAAACCAATAACTTCACCACTACAGTCCAAAAGGCCACAAATGCCAGCCTGAATTACAGGAAAATCTGCATCAAAGTAGATATAAGACGTGTAGATTCTTCAGATGGTTTAGTTCAAATGGTTCAGCAAACGTGAGAAGAATCAAAGAAAATAAAATTTTATTTTATTTTTTTATTTAACCACAAAGTCCACTTGAGATTTAGAATCTCTTTTGTGAGGGAAACCTGGCCAAGACAGCAGCAAACAAACAGATGCACATGTTGCACAACTGACATAACAATATAACAGAGCACTGTGACAAGATTAAATTACATGTATGATTAAAAAAAATAAATAAAAATGGACATGTAAAGCACAAAAACACACAAAAAAAATTCAATTGAAGGAAATTCCATAACAACAAACAAAAAAAACAGGAGCAAGACCTGATGAGATAAGAAAAGGTTGCCAGGAGCAACTGGCACAACATCAACAACAGAGCTTCAAGTCAGATCCTGAAATGAGCATTTAGACGCCTGATGTCTCCTCTCTGACCTCACATCACCCAGATCCTGACTCACAGCTTGTCCTCACCACTTCCCTGCAGCGTCTCTCTCCATGAATATATCATCTTACTGCTGTTTGTTTCTGACCGTCTCTCTGCCTGCTCAGTCCTTCAGGCTGCCATTTTTCTACTTCTATTCCCCAATAACATCTGTCACTTTACACACAGCAGCTGAGATGCAGCCATTTTTCTGAGATTAAAGTGATGAACTGATAAACTTGTTTTGATGGAAAACTCATGGGTGTCACTTTATCTTTTCACAAGCTTACCTACATTTTCATAACCATAATTGATAAAAATCTATCGATTTTCAAGATAAATCCAAAACTCAGTTATGGCTGAGATACAAAACATGACCAGATTAAATGGTGGTCAAAATAACAGGAATACTTCACATTATAATGCATTCCAACACAATGGCAACTCTGTGAAGCTTTTAATGTGACGCTGTTAGGTTTTCATTTAGTCGAAAAACTTTTTTTTTTTTTTTTTTTTGACAAATGTGAGAAGCTGTTAATTTTGTTTTGTTTTTTACATTTTATAGATCAGATCAAGATCAAGATAGATCCAGGAATTCTTTTTCACTTTCTTTAACACTGAAATATATGTTTTTGTTTTTTTTTGTTATGTTTTGTTTTTTACATTTTGGTATCATTCTTTTGAAACTAAGACTTCAGTTTAATGAAAACATACTGGCATGTGTCCTGAGATGGACTATCAACAGATAATGATATGAATCTGGGACAAGGGTCACATTTATGGAGTCACTGAACAGTAAAAAAAAAAAAAAAAAAAAAATCTAGAGATACACAATTAAAAACACTGTGTTGCTAAGATGATGCTAATAGGGCAATGCCAATCAGATTTGGCAAATTTTCAACAATTACAGATATAGAACCAGACTTATATTTCAACTCCACTTTGACTAAGTTGCATGTTAAATCTTTTTTCGCACCTCTGATCTCAAGGTAATGATGCTATATTAACCCCCCCCCAAAAAAAAACCAAACATCAGAGGACTGTTGGGCCTTGGCGGAGGGATGCGCCTGTTTTGCTTGGTGGAGAGACCTTTTCATCTTGAATTTCTGATTGTCCTTTAACTTATTGTTCAAGATGATTTGCCCCAGCAGTGACCTTACATAACCTAAGCCAGGGCATCGATGCATTTCTGCAAAAATAATCTGACATTCATTTATTAAAACAAACAGCATGTTTGACCTGCCTCACTGGCTGAAGCTGCATGTTACCAGGCTTGTCTAAACTTGTGCGCTGACATAGCAAAGCGTCCACAGACACCAAGCTAACTAAGTGTCACTGATTTACAAACACTCCACATCTTACCTTATCAATCTCTGACAGCAGCACGAAGCTTTCTGCAGCTCTGATACCCAGCTTTTCTCTCTGGTTTGATTTTTAACTCGTTAGCAGGTTCCTCCAGTTCGCTTTCTGCACAAGTTAGCCAAGTAGCAGGTTAGACGGCGTTAGCTAGCTCTTAGCTTTCATTTAAGGTTAGTCTCCTCGACAGCGATGTGAATCTGAAAATCTTAGCTTGAGTTTTGGTAGAAATAAATCCAGGCGTTGAAGACACTGTCCTCCATGCACTTCTCACATTCATTAACCCTGTACTGACTTTTAGCGGTTGGCATCTTCCATGCTGCTGCACAGCTACTCCTCCTGTCACCGAAACAAGCCTGACAAGGACGAGCACAGAGGGATTCTGGGAAATGTAGTCCGCCATAGATGGGGCACGTTTGATAGGTCCGTTAGAGGGGCGTAAACACAGCAAACACACTTTAAGTTTCTTAAGGGACTTTGTCCGTTACGAAGATCAGATCACATTCGATGAGTAACTAATGCAGAAATCAAGGTAATTGAAAATACTTACAGTAAAAATTCCACATTCAAAATTCAAGTAAAACTAAGTATTCATAGTAAAAGGAGTTTCAGGTCTATTAAAGGATTACTGCTCTAGAGTAAATTCTGACCTCTTTTGCCCATTAAAACACTTGAGATAATGTCTAAAAGTCATTCTACCCTCAAATTAAAACAAGACTTTGATACCATTTTTTTTTTTACCCAACAGTTATATTTTATGAGCTTATCTCATGTTGAATTTAAAATCTTACGTATCTACAACTCTAAAATAAATGTAACAGAGTATAAAATTAAATACTTCCCACTGAGATGTTGTAGATGAAGTAAAACTACTTAAGTACAATACCTGAGTAATGTATGCTACTTCCCAGTTCTGATAATATATTGGGCATACCCACACAGCAAGATGATTGAGCAGCATTAAGTCAGTTTTATCATCATCATGTAGAACATACAACACAGTGAGAGGAAGAACTAATTATCATCGACTGCAGTTTTACTCTATAATATGACAAACTAAAGAGCAAGGGTGGGATTGTTTAGGGCTCGTAAAAATACAGCAGATAAAACCTGACTTTGCCACAGGAAAAGAGATTTGCAATTTACTGCTATTTCCACAGCACTAAATCTCTTCAATTTTTTCCATGGCACAAAACATAAATTTACATTTGATATGTCCATGACATAAAAGTGTTACAAATAATTGTAACAAAATAGTGTAATCAAAATATTAACAGTAAATAAGGCATCAAACAGGACTACATCACCTGCTTTGAACAGAAACATACAAAAAAAAAAAGGTTTAAAAAAAGAAAATATGCATAAGAAAGGATAGTGCTCACTTTTTTTCTTTTTTACAAGAGCAATTAACAAATATCCAAATGTGTGTTTATATTTAGTTCAATACTTGTGTATTCTGCTTGAACTATTGCCTGTGTGTACCATTTTGCAGTAGAGGGTTGTCCATCCACTGTATTGTATAAGCTCCCAAAAAAAAGCTTTACATTTTGCCTGGTAAGGTCGCGTCAGCAGCCTGCCTGGTGTGTGAAGAATCAGCACTGTAAATCCTCTACTGCACTGGTTGACGGCCAAAATCACGAGGGCCTGATAAATTTGTGTACTCCTTGTCCTTTCCTACGTACAGATATTGTGCAGAAAAAGGATTTTGTGCCTAAAGCTATTGCCTCTTTTAAGACAAGTGGTTTTATGTAAGCAATGTTCTGTAAACACTGTTTTTGGGATCTTAAAAAATGTGTGAGTGCGGACTACCCTTTCTCTGCTGTACGCTCATTCTCCTGTATTATTTCCTCTTTCTGCCATGCGCACCAACAACGTAAAAAAATGTGTTTCAGTCAGGCTTATGGTATGGTTGGCCAGTCTTCAGCGCTGCTCTCCTCCATTTTCAGTTGGTGAGACTGCCGTGTTTCCCCGTCCACAGCTCTCGCAGCTCCACCTTGCATCCCAAATCTCTGAGAGCCGCTTTGCCGATGTCACTGCATTCCTGATGGGTCTGTAGTGCCTGACTTATCAGGGCCTCTGCTCCCATCTCCAGGATTGGTTGGCTGTAGTTCTGCATACGTGAAACCAGGTTTCTCAGCAGCATACACGCCTGTTTCTGTTTATAACAGGAGAAAACAGGCAGATAGACTGTCAGCTGCCCTTTGTTGCATCAAGAGATGAATTATTAATGGCCTCATATTACCTGCACATTGACTGCATCACTGTGTGTCTTCATTGCCTGCACTGCAGCCAAGGCTCCACCGTTCTCCATGATGACTGTGCAGTTGTTGGGCTTACGCAAAGCAAGGACTGAGAGGCATGCGCAGCCCTGCTCACACACCTACAGCAGAATGTCAAGCGCAAACACAAGACATTTGCAAAAACTTCTTTATAAGAAATAGATTTCTTTTTATCTAACAGCTTGTGTGGAACAGCATTTACATATTAAAAACTGTGATAAATAGTGAATTAAAAGCATTCATAGTCATCAAGCATATAGGCATGAAGTTTGGCTTACAGAGGAGTTGCTCATGTGTCTGTTCATGGCGATGACGATTAGCTCAACTCCACCTGCATTAGCAACTGCATCTTTCACATCATCATTTCCTGCTACAGCCCTTATAGCGCTCAGTATCTGCCGGACCAGCTCCTGCAAGGGGAAAAAGCAACTCATTGAGTGGATGCTGAAGCTTTGGTGTTTCTGAAACTCATTTACTATCATAATCCCTTATTTGTGTTAGCTACCGGTGACTCATAGCTGTCTGCGAGGAGTGTCATCATGAGTTTTAATCCTCCCAGATCACAGATGTCCTGACAGAACTCGTTTCTTACAGCCAGACGGGACAAAGTTGCACATAGTTCACTAAGAACAGAAGTATTATCAAGGTGAGCTGTGATGGAGGAACAAAAATTGAAAAACACATTAACAAAATGCTAAATGTGCAGTCAATTATCAAAATCTGATTTAAAATACATGGTAGCTGAAGCTATTATGGTAAAGCCTCAAATACACTTTACCTTTTGCAGCCTCAATTAAGACCTTTAGTCCATTGTGCTCGAGAACAATTATCTTGGCATGTTCATGAGCATGCCCAAATGTAGCTCGGACATCATCATCAAAGGTCATGACCCTGAGGGCTGCAGAAGCCTCCTTGACCAGCTCAACGCATTCATTGTGCTGTTTGATGGCACTAATGAGCAGTGGCAGGACTCCACCTTTTACCAAATCCTGCCTGTTCTGTTCATGCTTTAAACAGCAGTGGCGTATGGTGCAAATGGCTACACACATTACAGAGGAATCTGCCTGGTACTTGTTAAGGACATCCAGCAGGAGTTTCTGGCCATCTGCATCTAACAGGTCCGGCTGTCCATTTGTCAGTGCAGCAAGGGCGGACAGACCAGCCAACAGAGCTTCCTGCTGCTCCATACTTCTTTTACAAAAGGAGAAGATGACGGGGTAGGCGTCTTTTTGAGCAGCCAGATACCTCTGGGCAAATCCAAGGGAGCATTGTTGAGTGAAACATTTTAGATTTGCTATCACTTCCATGTCTGTAACACTGGCAGACTCTTTTTCAGTTTGAAGGGAATCCAAGGCCTGTAAGCAAAAGAGACACGAACAAAGATCAGATGAAACTGTCAGATTTTGACAACTAGTACTTTTGCAATTCAGACTCAAAAAAACAGGTCAAGGCCCACCTGTAAGACTTCGTGCGTTTGCTCCTCTTGTTTGTCATCAGTGGATTTAGCTGGTACAGCTTTTACTATACAACTGAGGTCCACACCTGCATACACACATAGAATTTTGAACAAATGCTCTCATACACCAAGTATCAAAGATTCACTGAAAAGGTGAAACATAATTCACATTAAATAAAATACTGTTTATCAGCACAAAGCATTAATCATGAGCATCAAACCTAATGACTCCAATGAGAGGGCTGATCATACTTTAAAGATCATTTTGCATATATTTTTGAGTTTAGTTTTGTTTCTTTTTTTTTTTTTTTTTTTTTGACAATTGGTCTTGCAATGATGAATAATCTTGACGTTTTTGTGGTCACAGCATCTGCAATTTGGCCACTCACTACAAAGAGAACACATACAAATAACTCTAACATATCTAATTATTTTTCTTTCTTCCCTCTGAAATATTATCTTAGTCTTGATGACATAAACCGAAGACTAAACATCTGGATGGCCAGACAAGTGTCGCTGCCAGTGTCCTGTTAGCTGCTTTACCTTGAGACTCAAACTGTTCCATGGCGTCCCTCAAAGCCTCGTCAGCATCCATCTCAAACTCCTCCATGCTTTCTCTGACAGCAGCATCAAAGGTTTCCTGTGTGATCCTCCTTTTCGCCATTTTGCCACGAATATCACTAATCTGCAAGGAATTTTTGGCAAGAAAGATTTCAAAAGCAGACAAAAATGGTAACGAGCCGGTTAGTATTAGCTAAAATTTTGATGGTGTGTCTTTTGTTCCTACCACTGTTTAACGTTATTAAGTTACCGTTTAGTAAAAGCTGTGACAATATAAGTTGTTATTTTAATAAATACAATTATCACAAAATAAAATAAATATATTCATTTACCTTCTACCACCGCCCAGTTAACGAACCGACCACCACTGTCGATTTACGTACATTTCGTCATTCGTCCTATTACAGCTCAACGAGCGCAAACGTTAAGTGAATAGCAGATTCCGTAAAATGGTTCTACTAATAAACTTGCTCGGTTGGAGCACAAACTGTAAAAGATAAGTTCCGCATGTTGATGGTCACCTGCAGAAACGATTCGCCTCTTTTGTACTTCTGTATTTGTTTATTTCTGTCAGTGAGTAAATGAAATAATGTATTTCACACCAACAAGAAAAGAGAATCGCTTTTATGGGACGTAAGATAATCCTTTTATTTAATTTTTGTATTATGAAATAGGGAGATGTCCTAAATAAAAGCTGCAATTTAGGACTATGTGACTATGTGAAGGCCATAATTCTAAATTGGGGGGGGGGGGGGGGGNGGTGAATATTGTGTGAATAAAAGTCTAAAGCTGTGACAGCAGCTCCCAGAGGCAGCAGTATTTATTACACCCCAGAAATGAAAATTCAAAGTTTGTCCTGTGGGTGTCTCCAGATGACAGGCCATAGAGTCTGAATAAACGTGCTCAAAAAATGTCATGACAGTTAGCCCATCAGATTTTGAGATGTACTTTCGATGTTTTGGCCTGGACAGTTGTACTACTGGAAAGTTTATTGTGTCCAAAATGGAAAGGTTTCAACACCCACAAAGAATAAAAGCAGCAGTATGGAGCACTTGGAAACAATTTCCAAAACTATATTTGGTGATTGGACTATTAATACATGTGGTATGCTTGATAACAATAGTGATTATTAGTGTTGGAAGTCTAATAAAAGTGGTGCACGAAAATGCATTTTTAGAGACTTCATCTTATTGTCTGACATGGATTTTTATTATACTCTTGCTGTTGCTGTGAGCACATTTCCCCTGGACTCTAAAGACCCTGTTATTATTAAATATGTTGAATGGTTGAATACATACTGAGTCATAACTTTTCCACTAACCATTTTAGAATATCTTTTAATTCGTATTTTAGTCATTTCTGTTTTACTAGAATCTTCCAGATGGTGGTGGTATAAACCTGCTTCTCATCATACTGTTTTGTGATCCTTACTGTACTTTAATGATTGTAAATCAGCTGGTGATTATTATATCAACTGTTGTGTAGATATAAAGGTGACTACTCCACTGAGGCAAAAAGTGGCTAATTTCTCAGGAACAAAAAAAAAAAAAAAAAA
>VXCM01001143.1:0-18299 GCA_014773175.1 Lucifuga dentata
TTAGATGGAGGCAGATGATTCGCTGTGGTGACCCCTGAAGGGAAAGCCGAAAGGAAAAGAAGAATTCACTCACAATCCCATTTTGAGTCCTGATTAAACCCCAACTCCCGTCTTGTCATTGTTTCAGAAAACTAATTAATGCATTAATAAGTGGTGATTATAGTCTTTGTTAGCGAAACAACCCATATGTGTATACTCTGAAAACTAAAAACTTGCCTATCAAAGCTTTTTGACCATTACTTTTTAACTCAAATTTCTAGAATAAGCCGACCCATTAAAGCACCATTGGTTTTGCTTATATAGTGATTTAAAGATGAAATCAGTGATCTAAATGTGAATCAAAAGGTAGTCCCACAAGTAAAAAATAGGATTAAAACCTACTTCTGAAGTGAACAAGTCAATGTTTTGCTCTAAATTGTTGTTTACAGAAAGTTGGATAAGTTGGATTATAATCAGCTGACCAAAAAAAAAAAAAAAAAAATNAAAAAAAAAAAAAAAAAAAATCTGTAAATCTGAAATTATATTTATTGTTAGTCAAAAAATACTGATTCACTTTTAAAGGAGTGATGAGATTTTTCTTAGAACTTTTGATATGAGGAAGTTGTTTGAATTAATGCTGTTTAATAGTAAGTAGGTTAATGAGGTTTATTTTTTTAATATTTAAATCACAACAGTAAAGAAGCTTTCAGATTTATGTTGATTTCTGTATTAGCACATGTTGTATAACCACTATTTAACCACTGTAGGTATTTAGTTCAACAGAAAAATGATGTCATGTACATATGTGTTATGATGTAGTGCCGTCAGACGTGTTGCATGTTGGAGAAATGAAGACAGGCAGACATGATCTGAGCCCTTTGAGTCCAGATTTATTGATATGCCTGTGCAGTCACATAGCATGGTGGCACACATGGCCGCCTGGCCGGCATGACAGAGACGGGCACACACACATGTATGCATGCACATACACATATACACACACTCAGACATGTGCATCACACACTCACTCATACACACGTTGTCCTAACACTCCTTCTGTTCAGGGATGTAGTGCAGGCTAGACTCTTAAGTTTACAACTACTTAGTTTTCTATTTTTGAATTATTTCTCCCACTTTTTAGGCTGACATTATAGTTTATGATATGACCATAATACTCTTCATTTATGTAAAGTTATTATTGTATTATAAAAACTGATGAGACGAACACTATATAAATCTATCAGAATTTGATGTTTGAAATTGGAGGAAAAAAATGCTTTTCGGAGAACAAAACAAATTTTTGATCATGTTGGTGGACTGGTGAGAATTGATGGCTGGCTATCTTTATTCCCCCCCCCCCCCCNCCAACCTCTCTCTCTCTCTCTTTCCTTTTGTCTCTGACACACACACACACACACACACACATCAAAAGAGTAGGTCACAGTGAGAGATCAGAAATGCACATAAGTATTTTCCGGCAGTTTCACACGCACACGCACGCATGCACGCACACACACAAATCTACCTAACTCAGTCACTACAACAGCATAATATCTGACTAAACAAGGAAACAAAGCAATAAACAACAAATAATCTGTCCCATAATGACATTACAAAACACCATGTTTAGAAGTCTTTACATATCATAAATACAGCTATGTTTCTGATTATGGTTGTATCAGTGTTAAATATCCATACAGCAGGTTATCACAGCAGCAAGTGAAAGAGAGAGCAAAGTCTGGGATTACAAGACTGTACATATGTTGGTCCCTCAGTTCTGTTTTTACCAAGTGTGAGGCTTCTTTGAGGATATGAGGAGTTTTGAGCTTCTTTACAAGTGTATTTATACAAATACATTTACTTTAGACCTGGTGGAATAAAACAAAACAGACACATCAAATCATGTAAAAAGCAAAGGAAAGGCAAATTAAATTAAAAAAAAAGAAAAAAAAAACACACTGGCATATTGTCTTTTTGAGAATCCATCCGCATCAAAAAGGAGCAAAGAATAAAAGAAAAAAAAAATGAAGTTGGTACACTGTAAAAAAAAAAAAAAAAAAAAAAAAAGCAAGAAAACAGCCTGAATTCATTTGCAAAAAAAAGGTAACTCTGTTTTAATAATTTTTTTGAAAAGTCATTTTTTTTACTACCCATTCCAGGTATATCAATCAAAATGTATGTACTTGTGTTTTGCTAATTAAGTATATATTTTAAAATCCAGCATCAGTTTGATTGATATCACCATCATGCACAATTAAAACTTGCTTTTTATAAAAATGTATAAAAACTGATTTATCTGTTTTTGCAAATAAACTCTTAATGAATTCTGTAAATCACATAGTGAAAAAAACCACACTACTATAAACTGCTGACGTAGATTTCCAACAGTGATTAAAAATAATGTAGAAATGTTTTCAAAAGACTCTTCATTTTCCTATAGCAGAAAGATGTAAAATGGTACATTTATAGGCACACATTCAGCCAGTTGCTTTGCTGACTGCATTTGTTAGGTAGAAAGGAGTGCGATTACAATGTGTGAATATATCTCAGTATGATCATAATTCTCCTTTTATGATATCAAAATGGGAAGCGTGCATTAAAACAAAGAGGCTACTGTAAAAAAAAAAAAAAAAAAAAAAAAAAAAAATCAGAAGGTTTCATAATTCTTAGTTTTCTATATATATATAGTGTATCCTTTCTTTAACCCATATATACTATATATATATATATATATTGGTATATGTACCAATATACACATGTATACTTTAAGGTATATGCCAAGAACTGAAGCTTGGCACAATGAAAGGATTTTGCACACCAAAAGAATTTCAGGAAAGACAATATAACAAAAGTGCACACTTTTGAGAAAACATATCTATAATTCTGCAAATACTGCCAAAATGCTTCTCTCATCCAATTACACATAAATATTAAAAGCTGAACCAGTATTGCAGAGGTTCAATGTGTTACATATGCACAGTAAGCAATATTTGCATTTTCTATACACAACATTACAGGGTCTTACAAGCCTTTAAAACCTGGCAAACAGTCAAGAAGCAGCTACAGTTTGGACTCATCGCCTCGGACCGCACGGCTGTTACAAAAACATGACGGGATCAGCTGGTGCACAAGCACAATGTAGACACATTGATTTAACATTACAACAATAACCCAGAAGATGGAGCCATTGTAGCTGTAAGATAACCGTAACACAAAAGAAAATATATTTTTATATAAAACATTTCCTCTTATTTAGTGACAATATTGACTCTTTGCTACAGCTTAAGTACACAGAAAAGGCATCAAGAATAGGAGTCGATTGTTGAACAAATGACAAACTTTTCTGATGGAAAGTGAAATCTTAGAGTGACATGAGGACATTAGACACATCCAGCACATGATCCATGTAGGGCATTGCATCACAAACAAATAAGTAAACAATAAATTGTATATATTACAAAACATAAATGCATTTATTTCTGTGAAATGTTCGTGCTGCAAAATTTGCACTATTTTTTGGGACTTTCTGACTACATTATCTTACATTATATCCAAAAATATACGTCAGCGGATTGTGGAATCACAGGAGTTCTTCTCCATCAGATCCGTAGATACTATACAACTTGTGCACATGTAAAGAAGACAAATACACAAAACAATACAAGTCTGCGAGAAACACAAAGGCATCAAAGTACACAATGATATCTGAGGAAAGCAGAAAGAAATCGGTGAGGGAGAAACTGAGCCACAATGCTGGTAAAATACTCCCAGATCAACCAATAAGTAGTGTGAGGTGGTGTGACCACAGTGATAAATCTCTCTGAGGAGCACAGGAGCCCCTGGTGTACAGCTTAAAATAGAGACATGATCAGTGAATGAATATATGTAAGGCGTTCTCCTTTACAGGTTTTTACATGGAATGGATTTGTTTTACTACTTGTATCCTACTTGCTAGTAGTGCTGACAAGCTCTGAACCTGAAGTCACCACTATGTACTGCATTCATACTCACATACTATACATACTGCAGCTGTTCTGGAAGTCCCTCTTCATGTGTTTATCCTACAAATCAGCTTCTATTATTCTGTAAGGAATTCATTCATTGTAACACAAAACGTGCACTATCCCTTTCACTAACACAAATCTGCCAACGGTAAACGATAAAGCAGCCAGTCAATCATGCAGCAAAACTGGGACTTCTACAGTGGCTACATGTGTAGATGGTTGAGATAAACATGCAGCTCAGAAAGGAAGAAAGCTAAAAATCAGACTTTCAATGACTCAACCTCATCATTTCCATTTTCATCTTCAAGGAATAAAATCTTTATGAGTATGGTGTTTATCGATGCAGAGGAGGGAGAAATAATGCACACGGGGAAAGAAGTGGCTACAAGATCTGCGAACCAAAGCCTGGATATGTTGAAAGTAAACAGTAAAGTACAAAGAAGACATCACAGAGACGAAGGGTGTGATGGTGTCAGTTTGTTGGTGTCCTGTAGAGGGCAGCACAGTCCAGCCAATGGCCTTCCTTTTGGTGCGAGTCCTCCCGTGTGGGGGAAAAAGCAGCTTGAGTTGGAAAGCCCATAAGGACAACTCACTCCTCTTCTTCTTTATTCCATCACTTCTTCTGCTTTGGAAAGGAAAAAAAAAGAAGGTCCTACAAGTCAAGGTTTATTCAAGGAATTTTTTCAAGGATTATTTCAAAGAATATCATAAAATTTTTGTACTAGCACAGAAAATTCTCTTTGGATGATCAGTTAGAACCACATTTCCTCTACTTCTCCTGATTCAGTTTTAAATGAGGAACCTGATAGTTGAATTATAAGGTAAATGTGTCTGATTGTTATAAAATTAGTCCACTTCATTTTCTGGGTAAAACTGTATCTACAATCCAACAGCCTCCACAGAAACACAGATGGTATATTTCTCCTAAGCCACAGTGGAATTTCCTTTCCATATGCTACATATCCTACAGTAAAGTGTCCAAGGACTTTTATGAGGATAAAAAAAAAAAGAAAAAAAGAAGTCAATTTTAATGATGGACCGCAGAGAAAACTCACCATCATCTGCTTTGTTCTTTTTCTCCTCACTTTCTGGAGAATCTGCACCTTCAGATATCTCCCCTGAAAAGCCATAATAGTTGTTGTCATGCTGATGTAGGTACAATATACTGTATGTAGTGGTATCATTCAGACATGAGGGGAGCAGGGATTTGTGGCTAAACCAGAATTTTTTTTTTCCCCTTCTGCATACTTCTATCACATCCGAACATCTATAAATATCCTAAAGTTTGGACATAAAGAAATCTGATCAGGATAAATGTTTATCTATAAAGCATCAGTTCTCCTTCCTGAAGTCTTGTGTTAAGTTTGTAACATACTGTGTCTGGATGGAAGAACACTTGCTGATATAGCACCTTATTTTATCCGATGTCAGGAATTACTTTCAGGCAGAAAATTTATCTTAGCTAAAAAAAAAAAACACAGCTGACATGGTGGATTGGAGGGAAATCATGTCTCTTAGGACTTCTCATATGCACAGAAAAGTGCAAACAAACATTTATGCTGGAATTTGAATAAAAAAAACTTCTCTTCTTAGAAAATGCTTAAAAAAATAAACCAGTTGTAATGGAGCTATACAATAATTATTTGTAAAGTAACTTAAATATGAACTCATCTCCCATGCTTTTTCCATCTTGCTGCAAGTACTTTTTCTGAAGTTTTCCAACAACCAATTGGGAGGTAATTTCCCTCCTGTAATTTTGGTTACTGGAGACTGAAACAGAAAATCCTTCCAAAAAGCATTTATCATAAAGTGTGCTGTTAGATTACAAAAGCCAACTGCTGTCCCATCAGGCATTTCGATAGAAATGTAATTGTTATTTACAAATCAATACTCTTAATGCTTCTCTGGGTAAAACAAATATTATGTATTGTAAACACACACATATCAGTTGTATGGAATGCATTATTGGTTTGCCATCTCAGAAGTGTGGCTGTCAACTGCACAGTTTTAATAAATGTAAATAGTGACAAAGGTTTGGATATGAGTCAAACTTTAACTGCACATAATGATAAATGAGAGAGAAAAAGAGAGGGAGAGAAACATTGACTACAGCTGCTATGATCATTTAAGCATGAAGAACTGCTATACTAATGTATGCAGATACTTCAGATAGAGAAATTGCCAGTTACCTTCTGTCAAAATAGGCCATGCTATGGGATTACATGTTTAGTTAAAGGGACGTACCATTCTGCAGTGGCGGACTCTTGTGTTTGGCGCTCCCTCGCTCTGTTTCCCCTGAGTTACCATCTGGTGGTCTGCTGACCTGCCCTGACTCGGGCTCCTCTTCCTCCACTTTGTCCTGCTTTGGTTCAGCCTGTTCTGATTCTATCTGGACCTCTTGGGGCTCCAAAGCCTCTTCCTGCTGGGCTTGCTCCTCTGCTTCCTTTTTAGCTCTCTCCTCTGCCTCTGGGGTAACATACGTAGAGCATAGAGTGAGGTTAGAACATATGTGTCCATATGCTAATCAGATTTAAAAAAAAAAAAAAAAAAAACAGCCGCAGCTGAACAAGCACTCAGTGTCTGTACTTGTGTAACAATAGTAATACCAAAGGTACTCAATTACAAGGCCTATATTTAAAATTCTACAGGTAATGGGAAACAAGCGTTGGCAGTTAAACTTACTGCAGTCTATAAATTCAAGTACAAATTGTGAAGAACAGCTCCTGTCAATATGTTAAATTATTAAAAGTTGAGATGCAAGGTTTTCTGGAAAAAAAAATGGAGATTTTGAAATGAAGTTATGAAAATTTTGGAACTAAACTAAAAATTATCAAATTGGGAAATTTGAGGTTGATCAATAAACATTGATCCATCACAAGGATTATATGCTGCTCTGTACATTAAATACAATTACCAAACACTTTCCCTTTATAAAAGTTTTACATGTCAAAAATGTATTGTCATCAAGCTAAAACTTAACAAAAACATCTTTTGATCTTATGTAATATTGAATTTAAAGTCTTAATCTGCAAAAGTAGTCAGAAGTACATACAAAATTTTGCTTTGAAATATAAAAGTGCTAAGTAGCACAAAATGCAAATACTATGCTTATTCTGCAGTATAGCACTTACTTATTTAATCCTCCTCCCTGCATATCAGGCACTTTTTTCACTAATAGAGCTGATATGATTGTAGGAGGATTTCCAAAACTCTCTGAGAGCTTTAAATTAAATATTCATTGAACAACTAATGCAATGTGGACATAGTGGACATTTGCATTGGTATTGTGTTGACTTTCACATCATTAAATCAACACAGATAGTTTGACTGTGTATAAATCCTACACTCACACAGGTCCAATAGCTAAAATCCCTTTCTGAATGAGTAAAAGCATCTCATTAGGAGCAGTGCAACTTTTAAGGATGAATATTATGGCTGATTGTTCGATAGATCTCATCTTCTGCTCAGACCGATCAGTTTTTTTTTAGGTTTCACATTAGTTTTGTGTTTACTGTACCTTTAGCAGCCTGTGATTTCCATCGTTCTCTGTTCTGGTAAACATCTTCATTCCACAGGTCTTTGAAGTTCTTCAGATCCACTGCCAGCAAAGAGCTTTGACCTGACGAGCTGCTGTCTGACCCCATGCTCTTTACACTTTGCCTCTTGGCATCCTCTGAACTAATACTGTTCAGACTGGACAGACCAAAGTGAAAGGGGAGGAGGGAGTAAAGAGGCGGAAACAAGAGCTTTCAGAACCAGCACCACGTTAAAAAACTAAAGAAGAAAGGAAAGGAGATAGGTGGTAAGTGGAGGCCAATTGAAAGCGGCTATAAGTGCTGCAAAGGAGTATCAGAGTAAAGCCTTAGGTGCTCAGGTGTGAATACAGTGAATGAGAGCACAAGTAGAAACACCATCTAAGATTTCCACTCGGTTAGCTTCGACTGGAGGCCCACTGAGTAACGTTAATGACTCCCAACGTGGAGAATGGAGTGGCTGATATTGACGTGCAGGTGCAAAGGAAGATGCAAAGACAGACTCCCCAAGTACCTCTTTATTTTCTGTTCAGCATACTTCACGAGACATAAAGTTCAAACAAATAACAGACTTTTTAATTATCACTCTCTGGGTAGTTTAATCTTAAATGTAACACAAGAACAAGCAGACTGTGCTTTCTTACTTTGGTTGTTTCAAATCTTTAAATCAGGACAAACTACATAAAAGTATTTAAGTGTGGCAAAATCACTTCGGCCTGTATCATGAGTGCAATAGTACATGCCAATCCAACAGCGAGGCCCCTCCAGTGATTATATTGCAAATCAAAGGGGAGTAAACTTGACAAGCATCTCTAAAATGTCAATTTCAAGGTGTGTGACTCTGCCTGATGAAAGGTAGAGACATTTACATGCTCAGAAATGGATTACTCATGGGAGACTCATCTGTTGTTCTCCGCACCTCTATTAGATATGCCGTTATTGCAGGAGAGATGTTGAGGTTTAATCATATCATTGAGAGAGCAGACAATTTTTCCCATACCTACCAATGAATCCAACCTTCTCCTTGCAAATTATCTGTGAGATAAATGGAAGGACTATAGCTCACCTTGAACGTCGAAATCCGGTAAAACCAGCATGGGAAGCCTCATCGATGAGCGGCTGGACGATGCGCTCCATCATGTCTGTCAGTACGGTGAAAGTGGGCACCACAATAAAGTCTATGAACCCTGATGACAAAGAAATGAGCAAATTCACAGCATAAAGTGTTAACGTAGAAAAAAAAGGTCAATAACTGTAACGCCATAATTTATGAAACTTTAGGAAATAAGGCTCAAAGATATATTCCACAACATTATGAGAATATCACTGAATTGCTAAGACATATATTAATACAAAGACAAACAGGCCATAATATGCAGGGTGAATATGGAAGGATGGAGGAGCCACTTACCAATCTGGGACTGAGCCACCATAGTGGACTTTCGGTCACAGAGTGGAGAGAATGGCAGTCCGAGCTCCGACTCTTTGTCCCCCTAGAAACACGGTAACTCTCTTAGTTGAAATCAGTCTTTGCTTTGTGGAAAAAGTACCCCACCCTCCTGGCATACGCATAAAGCTTGCATACACATACTTTTGCACACATGCACCGTGCATCATATACACACATTTCTATCAACAGGCTTTTGGACTGGCCTCCTTCTCGCTCTAACAACTTTAGGCCGCAAATGCATTTCATTTTCTCTGTTGATTTGTCACAAACAGATGGAATATCGAGTTGGGAGTCAATGTTCTTTGGTGAATCTATTTATCAGCGCTTCATATCCCAAGAGAAAAAGGCCCTGCGAAAGCAGCCACAATAACAATGGCACTGATAATGGGAACAATGTGGATTAATAATGGGAAAGATGAAAGCTTTGTGGCACCAGCTAAATGCCTGTTGACATCATGTTGACATTTACAAATGCGATTTTTTTTTTATTTATAACCAAATGCATTGATATATAAAAGAGGTAATATTTTACATTTTAAAAGTCATGACATATGCCATGGGATCATTTTGAAAAAAAATAACAGAGCAGATTGTAATTATATTCATGACTGAATGAAGTACATATCTCACTAATGTTAAACTACTTTAGGGAGTGAACTTGTATCAGTACATCATACAAGAACAGTCATTCACTAATATTATCATCACCACATCGTTCTGTGTGTTACATTATACAGTACTTGGTTATATTGCATGGGGCTGAATATGAAAAATAGGTGGTACAATATAATCCCAAACACCAACACCAAAAATGCATCTAAGAACGCCGACAGTGTTTTCATTTGAGTTTTAATAAATCAACCCTACTTCATATGCAGCAATTCATCTCCTGACAACTCATATTTCAAATGGATCCTCCAAGACTTCACAGCGGGCCCAAATGTTCACACATCAGCAAATCCATTTTTTATTCTATTTAAACCAATTAATATAATCCACTAGTGTTTAACACCTTAGTGCATGCAACAGTCTCCTCCCACGGATGGCCTCCCCATCGTGCACACAGATGTCCAAGTCTAAACGTTCACAACTCTGACCCTCACTTCCTCAAACCACTGCCGGCACATACTGAACCCCCTCCTGTGCACCACCATCTGTCACCCACTCACCTGTCTAAAGAACTCCTCCAGCAGGGAGGTGGTCCAGCGGTGGTGGACGTCCCAGCTTTTGGCAGGGTGGCTGATGTCTGCTGTGTGTAGCAACAGGGACAGAGCCTTGGGCTTGTCAATGCTACAAAAGAGAAGAGAGACACTAATATCAAACACTGGGTTTCATTCAGCCATTCATTGTGTTGCTTTCTTAAATTGTTCTATGCAGCATATGCTAGTTAGTTTATGGAAGCAAGTTCTGTGCCAAAAACACATGCACTTTGGAGAGCCATATTTGCCAATACATTAAAGTAATAATCCACCAACAATCTCTCTTTTAAAGGATGATACTACCCATTTTGCATGTTTGAGCCTAATATATTCAATTTTCATACATGTAAGGTTATTGACAATCATTTCCCAAAGCATACTGCTGAACAGTGAGTTAAAAAAATTTTTTTCCTACCTTCTAGACCTCCATTGGTTTCAGTTCATTCTGGTACGCTATTAAAATCAACTTGTTAATACTTGAAACGTTCTTGGGATAAATAATCCATTATCATGAACAACACATATATTCAAATTTTTTTGAAGTTTCATACTTTTAGCATTTAAGGACAATAAAAAGCACAGAGTGAATGTACCTGTATGTCTCCAACAGGGAATATAGTCCCAAATGAAGACCTGCGTTTATCTAAAAATTTAAAAACTATGACTTCATAAGGCTGTGTAACTACTGGCAGGCGAAACATCGATTTTTAAGGTGGGTGTATCGCTTGAATATTTGATTTTGAAAGATTAAGAGATTTTGCAAAATATTAGGAAAGCTGAAAGTTTTATCCTTTGGGAAATGATTGTCAGTAATCTTAGTGTATGAAAGTTGAATATATTAGGCTCAAACATGCAAAATGGGTGGTATGGTCCTTTAAGTATCAAACATTGAATGGACTAAGCATGCACATTTTTTAATGGATATATTAATGCTTGTTAATACTATGAAAATTGGTCACCATTGGAATCCATTTGTAACTGATGGTACTGGAGCTGACCAGTGTTCTGCCAATGAAAAAACTACAAACTTTATACAGCCACATTTCAAGTGCAGAAGGTGGTGAATTTAATATTTAAGAGATTGTTGGTGGATTATTGCTTTAAGATGAGTGTCTCGCAAGACAAATGTAGCTGGAGTTGACATTGATGGCAGCAGACTCGCTATAAAATACTGTTCCTCCACTGTAGAAGTTTGAATATTTTGCTGATGTGCAATTGGCAAACACAGGCCGTGCACATCCATGATACACCCACACAGCTTTTTCCACTTCTCAGGACTGCTTGGTAGAGGACGCCCTGACTCTTTTAACAGGCTTGTTGCATTTGTTAGGTGCAAACCTTTACGCCTTTATCATTCTTCTAACTTATGGAGTCTTATGATCTCAGTAAACCCAGCATAACACATCCAGCTTTTACCCAAGAGAAGGTCTAATGGGCAAGAACACCTGAAAACATCTTTGTGGATGTGCAGACATTTATTTTAGGTTGTTCATAGATTGACTGACCTAAAATACAACTGAAAGATTTTCTCATTTTGTAGATCAGCAGGGTTCACAGAGTATTTAGGTCTTAGTGTATGTATGTATCTATGTGTGATGTTGTGGAAAACACTTATTTACTAAAGGCACCGTCCAAAGGATAGTGCCTTTGGATGGTGGTGACGCACACTCACATGCAACTTATTTCTCCACGAATATGCGACATAATGTAAAAAATACAATTCCAATTTTTTTTCATTTCTACATGCAGAACCACCATTAGGACGATGGACGAATAATGTACATTTTTATTCGCTGCAACAGAGCGTGAAGATGCATTATCTCACCTCAGGCTTTGTCAAATCAAATTAGGGATTAGGGTTGCAGCTGATACCATATCTAAATATAACGTTTGATAGTGTGAAGGATGGATGACAGAGACAGCCCAACGTGGAAAGAAACAAGCAAAAACACGCACGACGCAAGGTGAAACGGAGGTGAGAACGACTAGCTCAAATTTCTCCCCATTCCATTTGTGGCAGATTGGGTCTTGAAGTGCACTCTAAACAGGTCTGCAGCAGACTGGCTTGAATTCACGTTATAGTGGATTCAGCATTGCAGCGTTGTGCAGACTGCAATCTCTCTGTGTGCTTATGTTCTCATGTATATCCTGCTTGGGCTCGATGATGATTACACTATTTGGTTCTGTGCCAAATTGATGTATATTCACAAATAATGTTACATTCTCGTGACGACACTTATCTCCATAGTATTGCTTTTCATGGCAATTTGTAACAATCGCTGTGTATTATCACAGTGAAAAGGTTAAACTGAAGGTGAACATCAGTGCTACAACATCAGCAGTGATGATTCATCATTTAAATGTCATATGATATGACATTGATAGCTCTCTCTCACTTTAGTTTGCACACTTTAGCTCTGTCTGCATGTCCAGTCTTTGCCTTCAATCACTGTAGAGGGTGATGCACTGAAAATGTAGGAAAAGGAAACTCTGAACAGTAGGTTAAACTTCTGGGATGGAAAATGATCTCACTTAGGAGGCAAAATGCATTAACTTTCTTCAACTTCTACTTGCTTTCTGGTTCCAGCAGATTAGATGCTCTGAGGTATATTTCTGCCACCCGACATAACTTTGAATCAAACTAGATCATCATTTCCTCTCAGTTTCCTCTGCAGCATGACAAAATTCAAGACAATTTACAGTAAAAATTGATGTCTACCCAAAATGAGCCCAAGTAATTTGTCCCCTTCTTCTTCTCTCTTTACCATATTTATTTATTTTCAAACAAAAACCACATGGGCTACTGTCTCAGGGGGGACGAGAGTTAAAATGTCAGGATGTTTTCCCAGGTTTAATCCAATATTCAGAGCCCAGTCTTAATCTGCATTCACGTCCCAGTGTAATTTGTCCAGAATGAAAGACTCACCAATTCTCAGCTACAACTACAGAATTGGAGGGATTTCCCTGTTGAAGTACTGATCGATGCCGTTTCAGGGTAATATAACTGCATGGTTTAAGAATGCAAGAAGCTGAATAAGAAGAGTGTTGCGTGGCTGGCAATGAGCGCAGAGGCAGTGAGTTTAAAGGGTTAAAACAATAAACTATGGCAGGGATGCAGGGATGATAGCATCTCTGCCAGCAATATATCAGGGGCCAGCTTTTTTTATTTGCCACTGCAAATAAATTTCCCACAGTCAAATTTGGTGTGACTGACCATTATATAATGCATTACTTATGGTAATGTTAGGAAAGAAAATACTCATTCCAATTATTTTCTTTAAGATGAGTAAAGCAGCAGAGAGCCCAATACCATCCCTTGTTTGGTTCCTAACAAATACCCTGGCTGATTTTTGCATTTCTGTTTGAGTATGTATGCCCTGCATGGGTCAGAGTTAATTGGGTTGTAAACAGTTGGTGGTTAGTAAATAGAGGTAAATGGCTGGGTTAATGGAGGTGTTAATTGCAGGGGTGAAGGTACTGAGTGTAAACAGCAGTGATGGACAGCCAACTGACCCCTCAGGTTGCTGCAGGATGTTCTTCATTGTTTTAACCTGTTGGAAGTGGCAGGACATGTCTGTGGCAAGAACCATCTCCACCACCAGGGCCCGCAGCTCTCTGGATCAAAACAGGTGAGATTAAAAATGAATGAATTGTCAGGATCACAGGCAATAAAACCAGACATATGCTGGAATTCGTTAAAGTAGATGAATGGAGCCAGCATGGCTTTTGAGAGCTATTTATAATATCTAGTCCCAGAGTATGCCAAAAGAAATGGGATTGCAGCTGTCTCCTTTAATGTATTATCACATGTAATACACTTAGCGCAAAATTGTCAGACCTTGAAGACAATCTAACTCTCCTGATTTTGACTGCTGAGCACAGCTTTTAGCTAGCAGACATTAGGTTTAGTTATGGTTGTCTGTCTCTTTCTGTTCTCCTCCTCTACATCTAAGTCCATTTCCTCTCTGTCAAGTGTGACATTATGTCTTCCCTCTGTCTTTCATAGGTTTCCGTCTGTCCCTCTGACCTCCAGTCATCCTTGGAAAGGTTGTAGAGGATGTTCATCTCATCATCGTCCTGTAGTAGGCGGTACGCTGCACTGACATGGTGACTCTCCAACACTGAGCGGTCATTGTACAGGATAGCAGTGTCTGACCTATCAGACAGAGAGACAGAATGTCATAAGACAGTTAAGACAATATCAGACCCCAGGATATAGCCACTTCTCCATTTTACTAATTAATTTGTTTACAAAAGCCATCAAGTTTTACTTTGAAAATGGTAATATGCTAAGAGAGGAAATTATTGATTTGACATCGATTAGTGGAGAATGTATTAACTCTTCATGTTTCAAGGCCACAGAGTTTGGACTCCAGTGTTATTATTACTGCACTGCAGGCCATCTCAGTGTGACTGCGGAGTGCTCGAGCCCCCTTGCTGTAAATGAAAACATTGATCGAGCTGAGTCAGTGCCATGCATTTTTGATTTTATGATCCATTACCTTGTCTGAATGTGGAAGTTGTTTGTGGTCCCTGTGTGCTCGTAATCATGCACTGCCGCCGCAAAGATCATGGCAAAGATTTCCAGCTCAGTCAACCAATGCTGAAAGTAAGGAAGAGGAGGAAAAGAAAGGGGGTGTGGAGAAGTAAGCGGAGGTAAAGATTGGGAGAATGGGAGTGGAGGTGATGGAGGATAAGGGAGATATTAAGAGGAGCAGAAAGAAGAGCCAAAGAGTGTTGAGAATGGGTGGCAACGAGGCAGAAAGACAGGGATATCAATATAAAAGAAGGTAAGTAATGAATACAAGAGGAAAGAATGGACGGAAAATAAAGAAGAGAAATGAGAAGCCAATGAATGAAAAAAAGGAAAATTGAAGGAAAGATACATCACATTCAAAAGATGAGGTGGAGGAAAGTGATACAGAGGATCCAGAAAGAAGAATTTGGCATACAGGAATACATTATCATTAGGGATGAAAGAAAACAGATGGGGAGGATGGGATAAAGCTCAGAAAACCAAAAAGGAAACAAGCTGTTAGACTCAGATTTAACTCTCACTTTAACTCTCCTCTTTTACAGATCGAGGTTCAGACAAATCAGTCTATTTTATATTTAGAAAAAAATAAAATTATAAAATATTTTGAAAAAAAAGAGTATTGGCCTTTAATTTTTTTTATGAATACAGCAAAGCAAAAGATGATGTCAACACTAACTTCAGCATACATACAACCAAAGAACCTCCTAAAGCTCAGGCAGGGAGTATGCACGCACTCGTGAGTGGGCATTTTCCACTGACAGGTGTATGCACCAGAGTGCACTGACTCACATAAGCAGAGGGTGGATTTAGCTCAGGAAGCCCAGTCAGTATCGGTGACTAATCAACACTAGGGGATGGAAGTCATTAAGAACAGAGAGAAAGATGGCCAATCTATTCTCAGCATATTTCCTCGTGGGCCTGTTTTATGAATGACCTGTTGATTGTTGATTTAATGGAGTCTGGAAGGCCTGGAAAATGATAGATGCTGTTCTGCTTCTCTCCCTGGAGCCGGTGGTTCTACCAGTAATGTGGTTTACTCCGCAAGGCACTGCCCAAAGAAACACACCATGTCGACAGCTGTCACAGCCACCTTATTAAGGTGATTAAATAAAAACACTGGAAGCGGGGGCGGCTGGCTGCCTGGCTGGTTGGGGGCTTTGGACTCTGCTTAAGCAAGGCAGCAAGGCCTTTTTTTTTTTTTTTTTTTTTGGCATGAATGTAACATCAGAAATGCCCAAAAGTCACGCCAATGGGAAGAAATGAAATATAGATGAGCAGTTGGAAAAAAGAACAAAAGCAACATGAAATATGGAGAGTAAAAAGAAAATGTGGGTGGAAAAAGGAAAATGTTTGGCTTCAACAGCAAATGTTGAGATGATGACAATGAGCTTTAATAATTATCATATTTTTCCAGGCAGTCCTAGACATGTTGATCAATGTTCTCAAAACCACTCTGAGCAAGACTCTGATTACGGACTGACTTTCCTTGGATATCTGTTTTTCCATGACAGAATTGTTCATGGATTCAAAAGAAAAAAAAAAGCCACATTCAGAAGATTCGTGCAATTAGGCTGCCATACAACTGCCAGAGAAGAGCAATTGGATAAAATCACTTTTGGTATAAGGTTTTTTGGTCTCATGAGGTTCAATCTCATGAGGCCTTTTTATGTGTAATGTTAAAATGGTTTTTGTAGGTTTTCAACAGGTACCACTGCAGTAGATGCTTAGAACTGATGCTGTGCCCTCTAAAATAAGGCTGTTTGCACATGCTCAGTGGTTCATTTGTGGAGTTGAGCAGTGCATCTTAACCCAGCAGAGCCACCACCTTCAGTGCTACCCAGATTCTTCACTTCACCACTGTGGTCAAACGTCAACCAAATTGAACCTGCCCCACTGCTGATAACCTTTCCAGTGCACAATCAATAATGAGAGCTGTATATAAGTAGAAGTGATGATGGAGAAGTTTGTAAAAAGCACAAGAGCGGTAACTCCACACAAAGATAAAATTACACACTGGTCCAAAAAGTATTTACCCATGCTGAAATATCACCAGTCAGACAACTTGTATATCTTCTATGCTCATAAGTAGCTAACGTTTAGCTTTGGATTTAGTTAATGGTTTGATAAATCTATAGCTAATGTACTTCTTACAGCAAATGTTGGTCTTGGTTTGCATCAGCACCATGCTCCTTGGGCTGAGCAAGGCGCTGGGTGTCACTTGTGTATGTAGCAAGGTGAGCGGCGTGCAAATTCACTTACCATCAGTCTTGTGTAAGCACCCTAGTGGCAATGCATTTCCACTTGTAGTGATGAGTGCATGTGTGGAATCTATTTATGTGTTCATGTCCTACTCACCACCATGCCAGTCTTGAGAAGCAGGTAATGTACAGTCTGTGTAACGTCAGCAGCGTGGATCAGGTTGTGATATGGGTTTTTATGTTTGCTGTATCCCACTTCTAGAGCTTCCACAAATGACATGACTGCAGAGATGGGGATCTGAAGGCATCAAAACAACAGCAAATGACTGCAAGTAAAACCCTGAGGACAGTTAGAAACTTCTGCAAGCTATTTGTCGATGTAAATAAGCGTGCATCAATTTCGCTACGTGCATCAGAAAAATTGATGTCATACAATCATGATCGTGAATCACTGCCTAGTGCTGTGATTACATATTCATGCCAGCTTCACTGCCTGTATCATTTACTGTGCTGACATTCTCAGATGCTGTCGCTTAAAGTCAAGAGTCCTCAGACATAAGATATTGTGGGAAATGATCATCACACAAGATCAGCTAAGATGAAGTCTGACAGCTGCTCTTACAATATGCTCTAAAACTCCGTTTTTAAACTTCACAAGACAATCTTACAGTAGACATTCACAAGGGAGTGTGCTCAGTTTGGCATATGTGGAATTTAAAACTCAAGAAAGTTTCAAATCTGGTTTTATAATGATTCAATCTCATTTGTGTGTAGAGGGCAGATCGTTTACAACATCGCAATTTCACCCATGTAAAATGGAAGTACACCATGCATACATGGGATGAGTTGGGCTATTTTCAACAAAAAATTTGGAATTCTTAATTAAACAAGGATTATAATTTAACTTTAAAAACTATTTCTTAATGAAACCTATATATTTGTGAATAATTTGCCACAATAAAATAATCCTCATAGGTTTCAATTGTTTATATTATCTGCAGAAACTTCCAGAGTCATTTGGCATACCACCAAGAGACTCTTCAAGTACCACTGGCAGTACACATACCACAGTTTGAAAACCCCTTCAAGACAAATTAATGTTTGCAGCATCTATTATGGTAAAAGGGTCTTAATCCTTAAGTAAGTTTGTCAATGGAATAAGGCTGCACAGCAAATTCAGCAGAGTTAAAATTCTGGTGTTGATGAAAAGAGTGTCAATCCAACTACGTCTGGAGTTAATCTAACTATGGATTTGGTGTAATTTGCCTCTTTTGACACCCGGTCAACTAAATAGTTGGTGTCAAAATTGGGTGTTGAAGCCATTTTTGTCAAATCAACACTGACGGTGTTGATTTGATGATCTGGAAGTTTTTGACACTGGCTTTCAACTCTGAGGGTG
>VXCM01001143.1:18653-46841 GCA_014773175.1 Lucifuga dentata
AAGAGTTCAGTTTTAACTCCTGACACTGGTGTTGAGAATATTTAACACTTTGTAGTGTCGAGCAGTGTTAAATTTCAACTCTGCACAGAGTTAATATTTACTCCATTATAGTGTTAAAATGCTAACACTTTGAAAAGTGTTGAAATAACACTTTTGGGAGTGGACCCCATGAGACACTTTGAAAGTGTTGAGATTAACTCTTACAGAGTTATTTTGACTCTGCTGAATTTGCTGTGTGCAGTTGAATCAAGACTTTTTCACAAGCAAAAAATTTGTAGTATTGTTTTAAGACATTAATTCCTAAAATATAAATGTAACTGAAAAAGCTGTCATGAGTTCTTTAAAATAAATATATTTTGAATATTTTTGATTTGTGCAGCTGTTTCAGGCAGTGTGTTCAGGTCAAACTACACACAGGTGACATCACTGTCAATTAACAAGATACATCTGGTGCAATAAACGAGCATGTCAGTTAAAAAAAAATGCATATTTCTTCACAACAGACCATCAAATATAAAAAAAGTACATTTAGTACATTTGAAATCATCACATAATATAATCAAATTTAAAAAAAATAAATGAAAAATGAACAATGAAAAATCTTCATTTAAAGCATAAGGTTTCTAAAATGATCAATCTGAAACGCTTCTCTCTGAAGCAAAACAGTATCTCAGTTCCCCCAAGAGATTAACTCCTTAAATGAAACAAGTTAAAAAGGAAACTAATCAAGTGTCATTACTTAATTAAAGCTAAATAGGCTTAAATAATTTTTAATGCCTTTTAAGTTCAGTTCACTGGTTTCAAGAAATCTTACTAAGTCATCTCACTTTACTCCACTGGCTGATTTATTTACTTGATACTAGAAATTTTCACGAGATTACAAAAATATTTTCCTTGTTTTTTGAAGGTCAGTGAATATTCTTTATTGATCTAAACAAAATGTATGATGGTGATGAGCAACATGTTGCTCCCTCCAGACTTTACCTTGAAACGACTAATGAGGTCATATCTCGTGAGCAGTTCATAGAAAATGAACTTGAGCGCATGATCCCCACTGGCCTCATTTAGAGCAAACACATCAAAAGACCACTTGTCCACATTCTGTGAGGAAAAAAAGAGTTCAAAAATGACACTTTCATTTCATTTCCAAACAAAAGAACAAAAAATGACACATAAAATAGCTAAAATGAATAAATAAATAAATAAAAAATACTGTAAATGCTGAAACAGTGGCCAGGGCCTTTATTTCTCTCAAATGCACCAGGCCTTTATTTGAGGCAGGCTTTTATTAGAAGCAGGCCTTTATCTCTAAGTTTAAGTTATATAATCTTAATGCTTCTCACCAAAGTTTCCTACAGCTGTAGCTAAACTCCTTCAGTTTTCCTTTACACCAATCTGGGAGCATGGTGCCATGCTGAAAGTAAGGCAGCATCTCTGTAATGGCTGTTTAATGTGGTGTGAAGCAAAACCAAAACCGAAACAGCGTTGTAGCCGGCTTTCACCGTGTTCTACTGCCAATGGACGAACCCATAACTGCATAAAAACCACTGCCACAAGGGAGAAGCATTTCAGTGTGAACATGTTTCCAGGCAGCTTTTATAAAGGTTCTTTTTCCAACCACTTTAACCAGTTTTCCGGGTTGGTGATGACAGCGATGCATCACTCGCTCCTCGCTGGGGACGGGTTCCACGTTTACGGCTTTGTTTCACGTTGAGCCTGGCCACGCCTTCAGGCTGAAGGGACAATGGCTGAAAAGGGGTTTAAAGCGGTTTGGTATTTCAGACATAGCTGCTGTCAAATGGTAGCAGCAGCAGATTACACTAATATTTTCCTGGGTCAGTAACAGACTTACACAAAACCCAGCCTTTATTTGAGACCAGCCTTTATTTCTTCCCTCTGACTGTGTCCCCTGGCTATAATTAGATATCGGCCATTATTTGAATACCAGTTTTTATTAGAGCATTTACAGTATATTGTGTTGACATTAATGGTGATAGTCAAACAAATCCCTTAGTACTGCAAAGTCTGAAATTATTCAGGGTTGCAATCTTGATTTTGCCATGTGTATATGCGTGTTATTTTAAATCCTTGTGTGCATCTGTGTGTATGTGTGTGGACGCTAATACCTTAAGCACAGATATAACCGAAGAGGGGTAGCTGAGTCCCACCATATTGGAGGTACGTCGGTACATCCTATCAGAATGAGATAAAAACATCAAATGAAACACACCGCTGAGCACAAACACCAGAGGTCACCACGCTGGCCCGAAACCACAAGACCCACTACACACAAAACCCCACTTCATTGACAAGTTCAACGCAAAACATCTAAACACAGATCTGTATGAAAATGGGCTTAAATTTTGAGAAAAAAGCACCAGCAAGTGTAACAGAGTTTTGTGAGTGACAGGATATAAATTAATTAAAAAATGCTCAAAAAGCAGAATGATTCCCAGAATGATTAGATTTAGTTGGAAGGCTGCAAAGTTGGTTTGTATCGCTCATTATTTCAAAAATATAGTGAGTCACACCAGAAAAAGGTCATTTCATAAGCAAATATCTCAAAATAGCTTTAACAAATGTCTGTGAATATGTCAACTGGCATTCATTTTGCCAGAGTAGTTGGAAAATGTCTGGAAACAGGTTGCTCTCTCTTAAAAATAGATTAAGAAAGATTGCATTTTACAGAGGTTTACTAATTTGAATAAATGCATGTTGCATGCTAGTGTGTGATAAGATGCGGCCTTGGAGAGCGAGCTGTTTGTAACACTCTAAATTATTGTGCTTATTCAGGTTTGCTGAGGTCATGATGATGTATAGTGCGTAACTTGAATGCCAGGCAGGTAAGTCACTGCAGAAGGCACATGCAGTATATTTTGAGCAGAGGTCTTAAATTGAAATTTGGAAGCAACATTAGCTAATTTACTGCAAGTTGCATACATACATTGTTGATCGTTTTTCAAGGCCAGCTGTAGTATTAATTTGTTTGATATACTATGTTGGTAATTTACTTTCCCACTTTTCAGGCTATGGTTGCTTTCTGTTCATTTCAGTAACCTGTAAAAATCAGATTACTGAGACTTGAAATTTCTATTAACCTGACCTTCCATCACAGTAAATATTATATTTGCATACCAAGTGTTGATGCTGACAGATTTAAAAAATGTGGATTGCTTTAACAAGCAAAAATAATACGACTTTGATATGAATTTGACAAAAAATAAAAGCATTGTGATAGATTATCTATGAGAAAGGTTGAATTCTCTAGAGTTATTCTTTTAACCAAACATTAAAGGGGAAATATGCAGATTTCCATGTTTTTATTTTCTTTTAATGCTCCTCTTTTACTCTCCCTCACTGCAGCACCACTGTGACACTGAGGGAAGACATGGCATTTTAGGTACTAAAAAGCCTGCTGTGTTCTGATTGGCCAGCACTGTCAGGCCTAGCACCACCCACAGACTGTGAAACACGGATGCTAACTACACACTCGCTCGCTAGCTTTGTGCTGTGTGATTGTGTCTACCCAGGTGCGTAGGCGAGTAAATTCATGTTGATGAAATGTTACTTCAAGAACTAATCAAAAATGAAACTTTCAGGAAAGCTCAAGTCAATGTCAAGTTTTGACAATGTGCAACATTGAAGCACTATATCACACTATAAGGAACACTGTGACGGAAAAGTTGTTCAGTTAAATGTGATAATCCATATAAATACTACATGTCTGTAGATTTTTTATGAGTGCCTCAGTGGTATTTACATCTCTGGTTGTGATAATGCTTCATATTTACCTCTCAACAAATATGCCAGCCTGGACAGCGTGGACAATGCTGCGGAAGCGAGGTTTCTCTTCAGTGCGTCGCAGCATCAGACCCATCTGGCGGGTGAAGGTGGACGCCAGCCAATCCCGCACCTCCGAGGGCACTGACTCTGACTGGATGTCACTAAGCTCATCCTCTGTGTCCACCAAACGGCTGAATTAAGGGGGGGGTTAGAAACAAGACAAATAAGCAAAAAATGAAATTAAGGGAAATTAACAGGCAGATGTGGAGGGCAAGGCTTACTAACTTGTTTAATCACTTACAGGGGATAAAATCTCAAAACCCAAAGCTGTCCATCAAATATCACCTCTTATGTAACATCAAAACATCCCAGGCCTTTTAAAAGCACCATGATGTAGTGTTCAAATCCAATTATGTGATGTAATTCTCCACAGCTACCCTGTTGTGTTGACGTGTTCAGGGTATCAAGCGCAAAGCCCACTACTCCACCCTCTCAGCTGAATACACATTCTTACGCAGAAGCAAAAGCATTTGTATCTCACTGATAATCATGATTCTACATGGAATTTGTACTTGGATAGTACATCATCCTGCATTCTGGAATCATAATGTTGTTGCCCCTAATCTGGTTGGATCTAGATGACAAGAGTCTTATATAATTCCATAAGCCTGGTTGTATCTGGGATACTTGACCTGCAGTTAACTATTGGCACAGCAACAGGACTCTACACATGCGCATTCATGCATTCACATGCACAGAAACAAACATATACAGTACATACCATCTGCCCATGCTTGCCAGATGACAAATGTCACATTTGTGTTATGCCTGTGTTTCTATGTTTAATTTTATTTTCATCATAAGCATGTGAAGTAGTGTAACCAAGCAGAGAGGAAAAAAAAATGCTTGAAATGAAATTAAGAACCGCAGCTCAGGTTAATTTCCATACTAATGACAGTCACCAATTTTACATATTCACCAGTTCTTGCTGTTATTCTCAACCATATCAACACTTGTGGAAAGGCAGGAGGTGTGCTGTATGTGCAGTTCTTACTGTGTCTCCTCAATGTAAACGGATTCCAACACCGATGCCGCATACTCCAGGTTTTTCTTGAGGTCAGCAAGGGAAGCCTCTCCTCTCTCCAGCTGTTTCACCAGACATCTTAATCTAAAACAGAGATTCATAAATCAGTTAACAAATAGAATTACTGTCTGTCTCATTTTGGTGAAAACAAGTGCTCCATTACCCTTAATTCTGGTATCTTATAGCATATTTCTCCACCCACAGTATCAAATCAATACATGGCATAGTCCTTTTTAAACAAACCAAACTAACCCTAACCCTAGCCTTCTCTATGTTGACCAAAAGGTTGGAGAGGGACTAATTTATCTCTTGTTGCAAGATGATTCTTCCAGTCCATTCAGTCTCATTTCCCTCTCTTTTAACACCACAGTTCCTTGACTAGCATGACTAGAATAAAGTCCAGTTCTTTGTTAAATAAATAAATAAATAAGAACCTTATTTCTGTGGACTTTGATTAGTTTCATTGTCATGTATTCATGGTGGCTATTTAAAATTAGCATTAATATTGCAATGCTGAGTGGTATAACTGAGCTAATGGCTTTTACCTGGGCAGAAAATTGGAGGCAAATGTTTAGTTTTTGGTTTGATGTGTATTTTGATTTAAAACATGTCTTGATTCCCTTCATTGATTAATATCAGACATAACAGGATTGGGATTAGAGGTTTAAGATTAGGGTTAGGGTTAGAGGATTAGGGTTAGGTTATAGAGATGATTACTCAGATTATCAAGTGATGATCTAGAAATGGCTGTTGGACCAAAGGGGCTTGAGCAACCAAATTTGGAATGGGGGTTTGGACTCCACTTTTTTTTTTTCNTTTTTTTTTTTCTTTTTTTTTTTGGTTAGGGTTAAGTTAGGTCTTTAAGATTAGGAATTAGAATTCAACTTCCTTCAATATTGCAGTTCATTCATTGATCCACATTCAAACAAGTAGTTAATATTCCTCCTCTCAATCAAACTCTGCAAATTGGATATATGAATCACAATGCATGGTGAAGCAGCTGGTCCTGTGCTGTATTTTTCAATGCTAATTCACTTTTGGCTACATATCAAAAGCAATGTGTTCAGTGCCCCTCCAAATATGTTCAAGCCCTGAACAATTCCAACCAAAAACGACACTAAAAAAAGCAATCTTTCATCAATTTGTGCACGCTGCAACCTGCCACATGCTGCTCTCTTTGAGATCACGCACTTCACTTTCACTGTGGATGTCCACAACGGCTACGCTTCTTGTTGAATTATTAAGCAGAAAGGTGGGGGGTGGTTAGAGATGCTCTGACGCNGGCTACGCTTCTTGTTGAATTATTAAGCAGAAAGGTGGGGGGTGGTTAGAGATGCTCTGACGCAGCTCATTGATTATTGTCCCTGACAGCAGCTGGATATTAGCTGCATTTTACCAAGTAAAGCCCAAGTGTTTCTGCGAATCTGGCTGAGGGAAAATCTCACATTATAAATATTTAAAATGTTTATTCTGTTCAGGGTCATGAATAGGGTTGAGGCACAAAGCAATTAGATACCTGTCCCCAGATCATATCATTTTAGAGACTCCAAACCATCTGACTTGCAAATTTTTGCAATATTGGAGACAGTCAGAAAGATCATGCGTCACCATAGGTCACGTGTGTCAGGCTTTGTGCCATGGTAGGCAGAAAACAACACACCTGCTGATTTCAACGATCAACACACCCTCAAGCAGAGTACATTTACTTGCACGATAAAACTTCTATTACGTCAGTAAATCGATTTTTTTCAAACATCATAAAAACACTATGTAAACAATCCACCGGCTTATAAATGGCATCAGCAATCTATGCATTTTCTCACCTGCTATGTTTTCCCTCAAAAGTTAAGCAATGAGTCATTCAGCGCTGATGAAATCCTATTAATTCTCAATCAATGTATGCTATTTACTTATTTTTGCAGAAATGAGCAGAACAGACAAAAATCTGAGTATAGTGTGCATGTAAACTTACTGGCTGAATTCAGCTTGTGAAGGGTCTGGTAGGACTGAAAGGATGCAGATTCTAGGTCCTGAATGGAACTGGTTTGACACCCGTGATTTCAGTCTTTCTTGCTGCAAGGTTTCAGTGCTATCCACTAAAATGCTGCTTGCTGGACCATAATATGGGCTGGCAACTGCAGAAAATAATCTTGGTGTTGCCTAGAACCATCACAATCAAGCCACATTGCTACTGTCCCCTACGTCCATGAAAAAAAGTTTGCTAAGGTGCTCTGTTTTAGGAACATGAGACATCCCTACATGAAAAACATAAACATCTATGTATTGCTGGTTGGGTTAGGGTTAGTACTGCTGGCTATTTTAAGAATCATAAGGAAATAAATGGATGCAGGGTTTGCTGCAACGCTAGAATCACTGGATATGTGATTTGTATGCTACATGGACTAATGATGGTTATTAAGAACAGCTGTGTGCCAGTGAGCTTCCTTGCTAATATACATGAATAGACAAATACCTCCTTCAACAAAACTCCTCGTCAGACTATAATTCACCTTAAAATGATGACATTTGTTCTCTGATTGGTCATTTGCTTGACTTTGTATGTTCCATAACAGCGATGCTTGTCTGCAGTTCTGATTTGTTGAATGGCAGTGAAAGAACTGCTTGTCTAAGACTTTTCAGAAAAGATTTGTCACAAGCTGATTGCTTTTGTTTGTCTAACAATAGGCTGAGCTGAAAGCCCAAAATAAATTTTGTTGTTCAGTTCAAAGACTATTTACTAGATGGAGGGTTTTTTAGTTAGCCTTAATGCTTTTTAAATCGTTGAGATAAAATAAGACTTTGTGTTACAATACATGTATTTACCATGAATGTTTTTTTCATTGTGTTTCCCAACATCCTATTTTTCATTGTAGAATGTAAAAAAAAAAAAAAAAAAAAAACTAACTAAAAACTAGATAACAACAACCATCTGAAAATCAGTTTTGTCAATGCAGCACATTTAAGCCACTTGGGTATGTTTGAGTTTTGGAGAAATCAGTGTCTCTACCAGATAAAATAAATCTGTGTTATTTCACCTGCTGTCATTATCGAGGGGAGCAACAAGCCAGGTTAATACCGTAGGTCTGGCCCAAAGTAACACCTGGGCACAGAGCCAAACTGAGTATTCATTTTAATCCACAAAAGATTCAGGTAGAGTAGAAGAGCAACAGCTACATAACTGCCTGCGGCTGGACACTTAGCGGTAGTGAGTGAACTAATGTTTTTTAATTCCTTTCATTAGCACCCTCTCTCTCCATAATTCTGGCTGAAATTGCTGAATCTCTACTCAAAAATGTTAATTTCAAAATGCTCCACATGAAATAAAATGGAATCAGCTTTGAGAACTCTGTGAGCCAAATAAAGATGTTTAATCACATGGATCAACATGAAAAGACAAACAATTCAGTGTTTGGTAAATTGACTAGGTCCAGCTACAAAGTGCAGAAATATGTAAAAGGGAAAGGAAAGTGCTTGCAGTTGCTGACAAGAGGCCACTGCTCAGAGTAATAACCTGTCCAAATATCTTACAGGGCTGCACTGTGGTCAGCATGTGATAGGTCAGTTATAATCTTTTTTTGCAGCCTCTCTGACTTAAGATCTTGGAGAGACTGGAAAAATTATATCCAGATTGTTTTTGCAGGCAGGATGATACAGCAGAGTTTTGGCCTTGTCTCTTGGTAGCCAATATAAACTAAATGGTTTTGGAATAGCTGGGGCCACAGTCAGAGGATATGGAATATCATGGTCAGAGGATATGGAATTTCCTGAGTTGATGATAGAGTTCAGACTGGAAACCTGGGCTTCCCAGGAACTTGAACAAGTGGTTAATGTTAAACCTGCACTGAATATATTTGGCTTATAGGGGCAGAAAATAAGCACACAGAGCCATGCTGTTTATCTTCTCGTTATTCTCATGTTTATGTTTGAACATGCAAGTACCTACTTAGACATGCGGCAAAATCACAACATAATTATGGTTCCAATTTTCATTTACCTGCTCACCTGATTTAGCTTTGGTTGAATCGCCATCAACACCTGAGACAGCATATCTGGCTCTTGAGTAGCTCAGCACTCTACACCAGACACTACTTTGTCTAATTACGCCTCATTACTTCATGCTAACTATCGTGAGCGGAATTGCGTACATACTCGCCTCCGTAGTTAACGTTGATGTGGAGGGTTACACTCTATCCGCCAGGCGGTAACACAATTTAGCAGCCATGGAGGGTTAAGCTACACAAGCATTTGCAGCAACGAACAAACATAAAGATCACTTACATTCACCTTCATCTGGAAAATAGTAGGATCATATCTTAGAATGAGATATTTCCTGACTCAACATTTTGCAGCGGCCAGTAAGCTCTGTTGTGATTGGTCAGTTATGGTAATCAGCTGCTGAAATCATGATTACCGGTGCAAGTATTTTCAGGAAATCACAGGAATACTATGACAATACCCAGGAAAACAGGTAATTTGCAAATTGATGGAACAATATACGTTATTTTTTAATCTAAAAAAAATCAGGGAGTTGGCTTATATACACGAGATCGGCTTTAATAATAAATAATAATAGCCTGAGAGAGAGACAGAGGTTATCCAGTACACACTTTTCATTTATTTAGTTTTACAGGGACCATCTATTAACATCACGCATAGCCATGGTGTAAATGCATCGGATTTAGCCAAAAANAAAAAAAAAAAAAAAAAGAAGCTAATTTTTATCTGCTGTTCCTAACATTGTTTATTTGCTAGCCCCGCATGTGCTGCTCACGTCATGACAAATGTTCACAACACTGCCCCTGCGGTTTCTGTAGGTACTGCCGCGTCAGGAGCGTCGCGTTAATTCTGGATGACGCGCACAAACGACGTGTCAAACTGATGCTAAAAATGCGTGTCAGCCAAGTGCGCGTACGTGTAGTTAGCGTGAAGTGTAATGCTGGACAGGTAGTACGCAGTCAGAGAGCCAAAACAATGCGCCTGACTGCTGTCCAGGCAAGTTTCTGTGGTTTCAGCACAATAAGTGACTCTTTCACATTACATGGAGTCATTTGATGTTATTGATACACACTGGGGTTAATGCAAAAACAAGGGTTAATGCAGGGTTTACTGTTAGGCAGCAAGGGGGCTTCTGATCATGTGGTTTCATCAGGATGCCAAAGGCACAAACTCCTGTCAGTATGGACTTCGTTGTATGTCAGCCACTTAAGGTGTTTGACATAAAGCTTACTGATGGCGTAATAACCAGTCTGGAGAGAACAGAGCAGAGGAAATGACACACTCCAGCACTGAGGGTCAATGCCATTGATGTGTGCTTCTCAGCCTTCTATGCTCTTTGCTGTTTGACAGTGGGTCACTCATCCACTGACAGATGGGGTCAAGCGTGATCAGATCATGATCAGATGGGAAAGTTTTACTTGCAGGGGCTGTGCTATGATGGTGTTAAGCATAGCTAACAGAGAGAATCCTGGCATTTGTGCTTGAACTGCCATGATGTTGGACAACGAGGTGCGGATGGATGGCCACGCTATCCATAAAACTTTTGGCCAGCAGTCACCCAGTGGTGGGCCTGTACCAGGTTTCAGGTGGATTAGCACAAGTCATTCAAGTCATCATGCCTGTAGAAGTTAAGGTATCTTGCATGTGATTTTTGGTTTCATGGGAATTGTACCAATGGCAGAGATTCTATAGTAGGTGAGTTATTAGTCATTTGATAGCATCTACAAGTGCAAATGGCTTATAATTGAAATTCATTTCACCTCTAATGGAAGCTTTGTTGGACACTGAAACTCAGCTCTCTGCAGATACACATAAAAAACAATTTGTTTCCCCATGTCAATATGAATATTAGAGACATACATATACAGTGCTTTTAAACAGAACATAAACCTTTTAATTGATTTTTTTTAAATTACAGTATCATAGGTTCTGATCAGTATCAGTGACAATTATGTAGGATCTGCTTGTTTTAACTCTAATGTCCTAAATATCACAAAGATTTACAAATTAAACTGGTTGTCTGGTTAAACAGACCCATGGCACTGAGAGAAAAGATAAGAGCCTCCAGCCGTCTTCCTCTGGATCTGATGATGAGAGATTTATTTGTTTTTTTATCAGAAGGGTCAGTAACACAGAGAGGAGATCAGTTCTGGAATTCAGGTTGAGAGCATTTTCCTATTTTATTGTTATTACCTCCAGTTCCTTTATTGTTATTACCTCCAGTTGGCCCTTGCTGACACCTGCCTAGAGAGAATAATGGGGGGGGNGGATGAAAACACTTAATATGGATTCAAATCAGAGCTGCCTGCAGTGTAAACTGCAAAGAGCACAAAACACACCACCTCTCGACAGCTGTCATGACAGCCAGAAGTGAATATGAAAAAAGTGAAATTAAACAGCATGCAGAGTAACGTAGCAATAGCTTCTTTTCAACTTCTCATGTTTCCTTCCTGTAAGAACTGCTTCACCCCATGCTAACCGCCAGAAAAAATGAAAAAAATAAATTTATCCTATTTTTTCTAGGACATTAGAAAAACAGGTCTGTTTGTTACTTTGAGTCGCTGCAGCACCAGTCAGTCTATTTTCTCAACAGGAAACGGGGGAGGGAGACAGTTGTTTGAGCAGAGGGGTATAAGAGCACTGTGATGCAAAAATTGTCCACAGCCTGTGTTCCATCGGCATTCTAGCTTAGACAGTGTGTAATCAATGGCCTGGGTCAATGTAATCATCCGGGGAGATCAGCATACTCTCAGGGAACACACACACAGGTTTGGGCTGATAAGTACAATAAAGCCTGAAAAAAACATGATGACTCAGTTAAGCCCTGGTGCCACATATCCTGCAGCTTTGAACATGAGTGGCTTTAGCAGAAAAAAGATTTATCTGTCAACTGTCGATACAGGAATTCAGGAATCCATTGACTATTCTGTTAATTACATCTGAAATGACTGGGAAAAATGAGTTTAAAAGTATTCATTTTATCTAATTCATTTTTGTTATGGTGAGTCATTGGAAAGGACACTAGCTATGTAGCATTTCATTGTAAGGCAGCAATTGGAAAATAAACAAATTTAAAAAAAACTTCTAGAGTCATATATCGCAATACATGAAATTTTGGAAAATAACCCAAATGCAAAGTAGAAAATACTATAATTAATGTTTTTATATATATTGGTTGAAACCAAAATTTGTTTTTGTATTTGGATAAAAGCATCCGTGGGTGTCATTGTCATTTCCTTGTTGTTGATATTCAAAGGGAACAACTGGGATACCCCTTAATAAAGACATTAAACTTCTACATCTCCACTTGTCCTATATTGGCCCCAGCAACACAGAATTCTTAAATATAATGTAAGTACAAGTGTAAAATTGTTGTTTTTAGTGTTGGACACTGTTGATTTTGGCTAGGAAACTGAATGTTTCTGCTGCTGCTGATTCTAAATTGAATTACAGAAAAAAAAAAAATCTAAGCAAGCACCCTCTCTGAACATTATTGGTAAATCCTTGAAAAAGTTCCATTATCTGTTCTAAACAAAGCCTCTCCTGTGGGAGGTTGTAAATGACAGATGTGACAAGAATGGAGGGGAACAGAAGGAACCTTTAAAAAAGATCAGTGGGTGGCTGAATGCAGCCCACTCATGTCAAAGTCTGCCAATCAAATCAAATTCTCATCTTAAAAAGTGCTCTGTGTGTGTGTGTGTGTGTGTGAGAGAGAGAGAGAGAGAGAGAGAGAGAGAGAGAGAGAGTATTGTAGAAGGTAAAATTAATTCAATAATTTATATATCAATGTGAAAAGAATACACAGGAAGATCATATACGTCAAAAATACGATCTATACAAAACAGGGTAACAAATATTCACAGATAGATCCTTATTATAATAAAATACTAAATTCACCGTACATTATTTATGTTTTCACCCATGTCTGTCTGTTTATTAGTTAACAGGATTACTCAAAAAGTTATGAACTGATTTTAACTAAACTTGGTGGAATGATGGGGCATGATCCAAGGAAGAACCCATTAAATTTTAGTGCGACTCCAGATCCAGAGCCTGACCCCAGCCACCGCTCTATGGCTGTCTTTCTCCGCCTTGATGGATGTATGCATGCTAATGATGCCCTTCTAGTCTGGTTTGTGTCTACCTTAGGGCAAAGCCTGTATTTTTATGAAAAACACCAAACACAACAATGAGATGTTTAAATAACTAAGCTGGCATTTTTAGTTTAATAGCTGGAAATGAAGAAAGTAGCTGCTGTAGCACAACAGATTATTTCCTGTGTTCTTCTAATAGATAATAAAGCTGTTATTGTACACAAACAGATACGATCATATATGTTCACATGACTGTATCAATATTTTAAGACATTACAACAAAGAAATTACCGGTAACACACAGTATTGGAAACATACACATTGAGTGTATCTAACATCTATCCCAACAAAAGCCATTAAGAAATCTACCTCAGCAAATTCCAGCCTGTCACATTATGGGGTGAATGAGAGGTGATGAACCACTTTGCAACAGCAAGTCATCATTTTAAATGGTGGACACTTTCATCTTCCACGTGGGCTTTTATGGTGCCAGTTAACTGACACGAATTTGAAACAAAGCACCATAAATCAGGAGAATCATAACTTAAGCTTCTGAAATGATAAGGTTACCTCATAGTGGATGGGAACAACATCCTGTGGACTAAAGGCTGCGAGAATGACAAGAAGTCAATGAAGGGCCTATTGACAAAGACACTGTCGTTTGAACAAAGACAGCATATTAGTGGATACACTGGTATCTCATCTTTCATGGAGTCTGACCATGCGGTTTTGACCAGTATGCTGTTTTATCGCTGTCACAGTGCAAAAATGCTGTGTCTGCAGGATCCCAAAGCCTTTGCAAATCCAAATTACATTTCCCTTAATCCCTATAACCAGTTTGCGAGTTCTAGGAAGTCATTTATAGTGCAGGGAAATAAACAAAGCAAAACAGCTTAACACAGTAAGTCTGCACATTGTCTGCAGAATTACACCGCATCGCAGAAACATCAACGTTTGTGTACCTGTGTGTGCAATATTTGCGCACTGTATTTGTTTTTACTGTATTTTTACAAGAGTAGCCAGAATGACAGGGTTGTGTGAGAACAACAGGCACTGGAGCGCATTAGAGTCTGGCCAGAAGACAGAAGGAAACAGTGCAAGCTGACAACAATTGAGTAATAAACCCAACTGATTGAAGGAACAGCAATTTAAAAAAAAAATTACCTGGTGTCGAGTGACTTCCATTATTTATAACATTTGAAATGATAAATTACTGCTTTAAACCCATTTGTAAACTTTTACTCACCATGTATGTTTAATCTTTAGTTAGAATCAGTTTTTACTGCTTTGCACAACCTTATTTTTATCGTTTTTCCAACTGTCGCCACCATATTTTATGTTGGCATATCACAGTCTGCTCATCCTGCATTTACTCAATTCTCACATGCACGCACAAACACACACTGTTCTCCTTCAGCTGCGTATTTCACACACACACACACACACACACACATACAGTACATAACTTTGAAACTCTTGCACATCGCATGCTGTGGCTACTCTCTTCAGGCCTGATTCAACAATAAACAAGATCTGCCTAAAGATGAACTCTGTCTCTCTCTAACTTTCTTTTCCATCAACATTAATAAATCACTTTCAGTGTTTTCATTTCCCACCTAATCCCACTTGAACAAGCCATTTTGGCTTATTATAATAAAATAATAAATTCACCGTACATTATTTATGTTTTCACCCATGTCTGTCTGTTTATTAGTTAACAGGATTACTCAAAAAGTTATGAACTGATTTTAACTAAACTTGGTGCAATGATAGGGCATGATCCATATCTGATTCACATCTGCAGCTCCTCTTTAATGAGTCAAAGCTGATTAGTGGATTTCAGATATCTTCTAGACATCAAATAAGATAGAAAGAGTTTCAGTTATGCTAAGAAAAAGTGCAGCATTGTGAAAATGCAGTATCAGCCGCATGGTCAGTTGAGTATACAGAGCAACATGGTCTACAAGCAGGACTTTTACACTCGGTTACTATAACACAAGCAATTCAAGGCACCAAATTTACCATAAATATGAGCAACTGCCGTATCTTTAGTTTTCTCATTGCTGACAGTATATTCATCTATCATGCAGAAACATGCATGCACCCACAAACTCATGACAGGGCGGCAGAGGTGGGAGATCTGAGTTTAAGAAATCTGACCTTGACCTCTGACCCCCTACTGTTGTCATGGTGTTAATGATTGGGCAGAAAAAGAATTGCTTCTCAGGGATCAGTTAATAGTCACATTATACCGTATGTTGTTACTATGACATGACAAAGAGGCTGAATGTATAGAGTTTTATGTTTCACACAATGTGAATGTATGTTTAATTTTGAATGTTTAAATTTTGTTTAATCTTATGATTGAAATTAGAAATGCAGTTAGGTTAAGGTAGCAGTCGGAAAAGGCTCCAGGCATAGAGGTTGTACAGATGAAACAATAGGTGCATGACATGTGACTGATGATCTCCTTTTTGTTCACCTGATAGCTGTTCTAGTATCAACACTGGACTGTCCAATTTAAGTGTAAATCCAGCAGATGGCCATGTCTCGTCAGCTTTCCTTCTCTAGGTGAGACTTGTGTAAAGATGGTCACTGGAAAAACACACAAGTCACCAAACATGCATGAAGCCTGAAAAAGCAGGAAATGGTCAATTAGTACCATCTTCCCATTACTCGCACCATTAAATGACAGAAGAGGAAAAGTGGGCAGCGAAGAGAAGAGGCCAAATAGAGCAAATGAATTTATGGTAAAAACACAAGCTCGCTGGAATGTAGACACACTGCAGGATTGCCTAATTAAGGATTTAATGGACTCACTAATGACTGTGCTATTGTCTGCCTTTCATTTTAGTACTCCAGTGGCAGCATGGAAAAGGTTTTGAGTAACGCATTATGAAAACGACAGAGTGTTTTTGAAACTTGATGTAACACATCACAGTGCCTGGAGTTCCACTCAGCTCAAGGTATATGTCCAACGATAAATGTTGGACGTGGACACCTGACTCCATGCTTACAGATACAGTGCATTTAAAAAAAAAAAAAAAAAACTGGGTCATTTGTACAGTAAAAAGGTATGTCAGCCCATGTGAGATGGATCTGCATCTGTTGTTGCAATATGTTATAACACTGGATCTATAGAGACAGAGATGAAGAGAAAACCATGCTATTCATATTTTGTTTATTTCAGACCTCTCCTAATTTTTCCTTGTTGGAAGAGAAATCAATCTTAAAACTTGCAATATGGTTTGGAAAATAGTCTGCAGCAATGTAGATATACCAAAACTGTAATTAATGAGTTAAACTGTAAATTAATAAGCATTGCTTCATTCTGACAAAACAATGTGAATCCACTAAACTGAATATTTAGGGTGTTATTTGAAGTCACCACACCGAAGCAGCATTTTGATTTGCATAGTTGGGAATGCTATGGTGGAGAGATAATATGTTTATGTTATTCATGCTGTTATACTTGATTAGCAAAGCCAGCAGAGTGAAGCACTTCTATCAAACATCTAACACTCCACCGCACACCAACTGGAGAATATTAAAATACATCAGACACTTATTTGAAATACTGCCGAAATCTTTGTGCATAATCGGAGCTCAGTGGCCTGATATGAATCGAACCATTGCATATAAATGACGTCACAGATGACGTGAGAAACAGTAGCTCCTGTCACTTCACATAAGAAAATTATTACCTTGTAGTTGTGGAACATGCAAATATGTCTCTCCTTCAAAACAGTTCCTGCAGATTTTCTTTACTGAGCAATTAAAGGCACTTCTGGGAGCTCCGAAACATTAGAATTAAAACCAAACACCACAAAACAAAACAAACATCTCTAATCTCACATATAAATCCCCTCCAGTGACCAAGCCTAATGTATGAGCTATCCTTTCAAACAGACTCTCTGTCATGACGACATTTGTTGGTGTTGGAATATAATCCCTAACCAGTAGTGATTTGTAGGATTACATCATCCTGAGAGATTAAATATGCATCCCAAACCATATGCATCCCAAAACCTTAGGAGAGAGATTCAAAGGAAGAGTGTATGGCTATATGTGTTGCCAGTAAGTTATTTGGTGACAACATACTGTCAAGTAGGTGAAAATATTACAAAGAAATAGCACTAAGTACCATTTCTAGTAAATGACCAAATTCCCTAAAACAAGCCTACTGCAAGTATATTGAAATCTATTCCAGTGATTGACAGAGTCAACATTCAGTCAGAAAATGTCTCATTATTCTATCATGTTTTCCTTGTGTTACCAATTGTTGTGTCCCTTTGAAAATGGGTTTGCTGTGTCTGAAGATTGATAGTGTTTATTCATGTTTTGTCTGCTCATTCAGTGACTTCTGTTCATATCAGGTTCCTTAAATGCCGGTAATTCACTTACAACAATCTAATAAGATCAAACCAAAGGTCACTGAATTCCCATGTCAGATGAGTCATGCAGGGTTAGAGATTAAATAGAAGGCTTTCTATCATGTCTATCTCACAAATACAGAGAGAGAGAGAGAGAGAGAGAGAGAGAGAGAGAGAGGTNATCATGTCTATCTCACAAATACAGAGAGAGAGAGAGAGAGAGAGAGAGAGAGAGAGAGGTTTTAGCCTGCAGGTAGTAGTATCACAGAGTCTGCAGAACTCAGAAATATAAGTGCACATTTCATTGCTTCAAATCCCTGCAACAGCTTTTGCAGTGCAAAAAAGGAACACTTTCCTCCTCCTAAAACTGGCACTGGTGTGCCCTTGAGTAAACCACTTAACCCCAAGATGCTTCATTACTGCTGCTCATTGGCCAACAGCAGAACACTGTGGCTTTAGCAAGCAGCTACCCACAGCAAAATGCCTGTAATGATATGAATATTAAGCAAAGTCTTGTTGAAAACAGGGCACGTGTGCTCGATAAACCCCAGAACAAATTAAGGGTAAATAAAGCAGTTTCCCCCAAGTCGCAAGCACTTCGCATTCTACAATCACACTTAATTACTGTGTGACACTTCAACTTTTTAATGATCTAAGAATAGCTTTAAAACAGGGAACACTCTGGCTGTCACAATCAGATGTTATTTTTAGGAATTTTTCCAACAGTGATTAGCTAGCGCCACACTGGCAGCCAGCAGCAGGCGTTTTCAATGCCAAATGCTACTGCTAGGCTAATGATTTTAACATGGATTTTTTCCAAACCTGCTGGGCCCATATGGAAATGGCAAGCTGAAATCGTTGAGCTTTTAAACATTAAAACCAATATGGGGCAATTGAGGTGTGAGAGAAGCTTTCTCCTGCTGAGGGAAGCAAAGAAGACTTGGAAAGCCATTCCAAAACACAATTAGTCGACGACCTAGCAGCAAATGAGATAAAAGTGCAAAAGAAAAAAAAAGAAAGAGCCTGAATAGAGCTATGGGCCTGAATAAATCACACAGGAGGTTACAGGACATTGGACTGCATGTTGGACAAGGAGAAAGAGAGAGATAACAAGCATTGATGTGCATTTGCGCAGACCCCAATCAGATGCAAAGTAATTTCCTCAGTGGATTGTAGATTAGATTTAATTAAGACGAACAGTCCATTGCAAAACTGGGGTGCTGCAGCCGTAAGCAGCGGGATAAATAAAAAGTTATAGGGTATTGCTGAAACTATAGCAAAAGAGGATTTAATAAAAGCTGAAATGAATAATCAGAGGACAAATCTTGTAAAATTCTGCCTCTCTTAAGTCAAAAATAGGTAAAAGTGCAGCACAAAGGAAAATATTTACCATTCCTATAGTGGCTACAAGAAGACAGTAAAAGAAACTAAAGAAAACTTCAGAAAATGAAGGCCCCATTTACAATTTGCATTAAAATGTAATCTGTATTCAAATCCAGATAAGGATCCAGATAAATGTGTGAGAATGCATTTAGATTGGAGCGCTATTCAATCTGCCAAACTACGTGGAATGTGGTCTGGCTCAAATTGTGATGGGATCTCAGTCACAGCTAGTCAGGTGTAAATGTAATCTACACATCTGGGTTAAATGTGTGGGCTGAAATCTGCCCACAAGCTGGAAACATCACCCTGCCTCATCTTCCCAGCTCCGCTTACACCACTAATAAAGTGAACTGGGATTTGTTGCATGCCATAAATGGGTGGTGCCTACACCTGGAACAAGGACAGTGACAACCCATGCAAAACAGTTATTTTAAAAAATGGATGAAGCTTGTCAATTTAGCAACAAGGATACACTTTCTGTAATAATGCAACAATCCACCTGCTGAGATCCAAACATAGTGCAGGCAGATCCAGGTAATGAGAACTCTATTTTTTATGTGAGGTGTAAATGCAAGTCCTGACATCAGATTTCATTCTCCAGATAACATGCAGATACTGAGGTCACATTGTAATGCAAGGTGTAGTCTTTATGTAAACAGATGAACCTACTTATATAGACTCAAGACCTGAGTAACATACTACATGCATGATATATTACATTAAGAAAAACTCAACACTAAGACTGGATTTACACTACCACGCACATGTGACCTGATTCTGATCTTTTGCTCACATGTGACACATATAGGATACACTTCCTGAAGATGTAAATGGTAAAAAGCCACATGGAATTGGATATTCTCAGATCCGACTTGGGCTACTTGCATATGTGGAAATAAATTGGATACATATCGGATATCTGCCAATGTGACTGCTATCTAAATACCCAGATTGGAATTTCCTCCCCATTCTGACTCCTACGTAACGCTCTACTTTGTCTGCACATGGATAATGCAAGCGATCAATATAATGACCACTCTCTCTAAACAGAAATGGAGGACATACTATATATATATTAATATACTGATGTGTATTTATGTCAAATAGACATGTTAGTGTGTGATAACAGGCTCCTGTTACAGCAACAATTCCACCTGCTTCTCCTCCGTGATTAACCAACGAAAATACATGTCTCCATGGGAGAGATAAATGCTCAAACAAAATATCAAATATTTCTCTCTGCATGTGAAAGTTGCTAACCCGCTGTTTATATTTTTAAATATTCTCTCATCTTAGTCCATTGAAGCATTCTTACATCCATCTCAGAAATGTGCATGCACAACTGCATCTGGGTAACTACAGGTCAAAGCGGATATGAGCCACTTAAAAAAGAAAATGTAAATACGCTTTGTAAAAAATCAGATATAGGCAAAATATCAGAAGTGAGCATCAAGACTTGTAGTGTAAATCCAGCTTAAAACAATGAAACTATTGATCTGTTTTGTCTAGTGTTGTCTAATTTCATCACTTCAGTAAAAACTGCATGTGCATTTATTTTAGCTGGTTAGATGGTGATTTTCACAGCATACCATCAACAGCAAGGTGAAAAAGCTTCACAAAGGCAACATTCTACTTAAAGCTCAGTCATTTCCTCAGGAGTTTGAATGTGCAGAATGTCACAAATTGCAGCTTTAATCACACTCAATGAATAGTTGCAGAACCACAGCATGATAATGAAACACTTCGTTGCATTGTCCACTAGTTGCTCCAAACTGCAGCGAGAGTTAATTACCAGCTTGTGCCTGTAACACTAGTCTGATAATGCCTTGTGAATCAATTCCACACAATATGCTTAGTCAAGCTGTGATACTAGCACAAGGCTGAGAAAAGGAAGAAGAGCTACATTTCAGATTTCTCTGACCAGACACTGCTGTTTAGTTTCTACTTATTGAGTAAAATAGCATGATGGTAAGCTGTCTTAACGCAAGGGGATGCACACATGCTTACATCACAGTGAAATAAGATGGAAAAAATCTGCTTAGAATCATTAAAAATAATTCCATATGTACATTTTCATATAGATCTGTTTGAATGAAAATGTGCAAAAAAAAAATGAGCAGCCTTAAAAGGTTCATGCAAGACATGCTGGATTTGTCAAAGTTGCATGGATTCTACAGCATGGAGGACTCTGTGCCATAATGGAGAGTCACCACTGACATTGGCCGTCCTTCAGTAGGTGATGTCAACAACGAGTGTTATGTCCTGTAGGAGACAAAAGACGACCCCGAGGCTGGGGAAATGGAGATGAGCTGGTTACTGATAGACAAAGAGGGGGGATGGGTAGACCTCAACCTTAAACTGTACTTAAAGGTAGTCGCCTCCCTGAAGCAAAGGATGGCATAGATGACATTAGATAAACACACACATACACGCACATGCGCGCACACAGGCCAGAGAGCTAACTCAGTGAGATGGAAGAGGTAGAGAAAATAGTGGTTTCAATTAGATTACTGGCTGAGTCAAGCCCAGAGCACACATAATAACGTCACACATAATGCTCTGAGTCTGTTAGAGATTATTACAATAATAATCCAGACACACTCACAGCCAACTATCTCTCTGTTTCAATGTTACTTTGACAATGACAGCAATCATTTAATGCAGAAACAAAAGCTAAATACAAAATATCCCCTTAAGCTGAATTACCTCGTTGGTTTTATTGGGAAAACACTATGATTATTAAAACCATGTGATAAAGATTATTAATTATAAAACACAGAGAGAGAGAGAAGGAGAGAGAGAGAGAGAGAGAGAGAGAGAGAGAGAGAGAGAGAGAGAGAAATAGAGAGGGACAGAGAGAAGACAGATGATCTGCTTCCTCCTTTCCTCCTGTCTCTCTCACTTCCGCCCATACACGTGCACACACACACACTCATACACACACACACACACACACACACACACACACACACACACACCACATAAAACCACGTGCACAGACAGATCAATAACAGCTGAGAAGTGGTGCAGTGGGGTGAGAGAGGGCATCGCTGGCCTGTCCTTCAACCTTAGGACAAACAAGGACATCAAAGTGGACTTTATTTGGCATCGAGCCACTTCACACGAGCCACTTCACACAACACACACACACACACACACACACACACACACAGAGAGAGAGAAGATATTCCATCAACCAGCCGTAATTCAGTCCATGGCATTTCAGCATTTTGAAATATTTACTCCTGGTAAAATATGAATCATGCTGAATTTCTTTGTGAGCTTTGATGCTAAACGTCTCTCATGTTTGCAGGTATGATCAAACTGACAGAAAGCTTGTATTTAAATGTGTCATTTTACCATTTAAACTATTATCATGCTATTTTGAAGAATCTAAGGATGCACAAGAGATATTCACACTCAGGTTGGACCAAATCTTAGGTAATACTTACTTTTGAAAGATATTTTATTTTATTTTTTCTGTGTCTACATGCAGGCATATGGATTCAATGAGGATTGCTTGGCTAATTTTGGGTGTCAAATAAGCAGCAGAAGATTTCACCAAACTTCCATTTGCCTGTTTCACATTGCATGGCTACACAAGCATTTGTTAGGGTCACAAATGCATTTGTCACAAATATTAAACCCTTAAACTCTTACATTTGATGCAGAGACATGAGAAATGTACCAACCAATTGGAGGGACTTTTGGTAAGTAGGAAAAATAATGAAGTTCCCCCCCCAAAATGAAACTATCCCTTTAAGCTTCAAATAACAGCAAGAGTCTCCATCAAACACCAAGGCTGCCCAAATCAGCATTCCACTTATTGCTGAATTATACTTCATTATGTTCAGCAGGAACAAATGATGATGTGGAGACGAGAGGATTGATGAGCTCAGAGGAAACAACACTCCATCTCCATGTCTTCGCTGCTATTCTGAAAGCCTCTTATTTATTTTAGATTGCTAGACTGGGAGGGGATGGGGAGGGTGGTGGGGGTTCCTTANGCCTCTTATTTATTTTAGATTGCTAGACTGGGAGGGGATGGGGAGGGTGGTGGGGGTTCCTTATTTTTAACACGCCCAGGTTCGATGAGAGACACTGCTAATGAAGTGTTATTTCCCCCCACACACATTTTACATCTTCTAAAAGACACGTTTTAGCTGCGTATACATCTCTCCTGAGGAAGATAAAAGGCCTCACATTTAATGCTTTTAGGTATCATGTCTGTCTCTCTTTAGGCCTGCCAATATTACAATATCATTAATTCAACAGTAGGTTTAGTATTCAACCTGACGAGCATGCTTTTCCTGCTTAGTCCTTGTGTATTTATATGCGCACAATGAGAGCGTATAAAAGAATGTAATTTCATACATTGGGTCCAGGGTGTGTGTGTATGTGTGTGTGTGAGTGTGTGTGTGTGTGTGTGTGTGTGTGCGTGCAGTTGTTCACTCATNTACATTGGGTCCAGGGTGTGTGTGTATGTGTGTGTGTGAGTGTGTGTGTGTGTGTGTGTGTGTGCGTGCAGTTGTTCACTCATACCACATAAGCAAAGCAGAGCAGGCTTATAGGCCCAATATACATAAAGAATGCCCTTCTATACCATACTTCATGTATTTGTGTTTATTTCTTTGGCGTTAAGGCTTTTCAAGCCATCAGTTTGACTAATTATGCTCTAAAAAAGTATTTCACCTCTAGATGGCTCAACGTTAGTCAAACCTGAGCTCTAACAATACCTTAAAGGGGACATATTAATGATTTCAAGAGTCTTATTTTCATTTAGGGGTCTATCTTTAAACATTTGCAATGCCTTGATATGGGAAAAAAAAAGGAAAAAAAAACAAAAACAATGATCCACTTCTCTCTCTTGTTGCAGCGCTGCTGTGGACACTTAATGAAAACAGACTATTTTAGTAGCTGTCTCTTTAAAACACCCACAGATGGCAAAACATGGTCAAACATTGGCTTACTATCCTTGTTCTTGGTGGGTGTGTGTGACCAGGTGTGTAGGCATGTAAATTCAAGTGTGTTACGTGCTAATGTAAACATGTTATGGACGTAAAGGACTACTCAAAAATGAAGCTTTCCGGGCAGTCCAGGACTTAAGGGTTTGTTTTACTGAGACACAGTACTATATTATATTATACAAATGAAGGAAAATAACAAAAATAAATAAATAAATAACATTACATGTCAAGTATAAATCTGTAAATGTTTAACTGCATTTGAAAAAAATGAGCTTTTCTGTATGACAAAATGATCAAAAAAAACTTGCTAATGAAGTTTCCAGCAACAAATCTTCTATATATATTTGTATTCATGCCTCATATCCTGCATGTCACAATTAGAATTCATATCATCATTAGATGCAGCACGATTCTCCTGAACAATGAGCATCATTTCTGTACTGCTAAATGTACTCTGTTAGCAAGTATGATTTCAAAAGTGGAGGAAATGCTTGTGTAGACAAAACATTACAAATAATCCAGTACAACAGCACAACCATAACCTCAGAAAAATAGAACACAATCAAGAGCTCTCAGACAAAACCTGAATATTTAGTTGATTTTGCCAGAGTTATTGCAGAGCTAATGTAACGGATTGCATCAGATTGTACAAGTGAACCTAATAAACTGATAACTCAGTGTAGATCAGGACTTAATTTACCCGTGATTATATGTGACTGCTACAATAACTCAACACACATGAGACATATGGAGTCACTGTGAACCTAACATGGCTCCAGTTAAAGCTCTTCTATTTATTTTCTGGACAGGATGTTTAGTCCAGCTTGTCCAAAAGAGAGTAAAAAAAGTTGAGACAGAAAACAGTGTCTTAACTGCGCCACGGCTACAATTCCCAGCATTCCTCCCCTGTTCTGACATCCAATCCATTTCATACTCCTGCATTTCCGAGCATGCACAATGAAGTATCCACTAAAGCAGGTAGCATGAATACTTAAAAATATGTTCATGCGAACGCACAGAATCGTACACAAACACAGACACACACACCCAAAGTGGTTCATCAGTCAAATTTTGATGAAAGAGCCTTCTACCATGTGATAAACAACATGTTTCATTTGAAGATGAATCCTTCTCAGCTACGTGTCGCAAGCGCTAATGCTAATCAGGAAATTATCCACATGGCTCCCATCCAAGTGGCAGAAGCAGATTCAGTTCTCATAGGTCTTCATTTAGTTTTTAACTTTTACTCTCATACCACTCATTTTTGTCTAATGCTGACAAGGAGTGAGCACAGTGATATAATGTACAATATAACATAATTTAATACAATAATACTGCATTAATAATTAAATACCACAGTTTTGAAGCTGATGTTCACTTTTGTAATGACTTTGTTAGACAGATGTTGATTCATCTCTATCATTGTTTGAGATTTTTCTTTTTTCTTTTTTTTTTAGTGTTGTTTTATGATATGTACTAACTGTACTCAAACCCGAGCCCAACACACTTACACACCTTTTATGGGACAAACTGTTAGGTAAATTTTGGTCCATGAATTAGAATGTGGAAAATCCTTTTCCCAGAGGACCACCTGACCCATCATTTAACACCAGCATCAGGGCAAAGAAAAAACTTTATTGATCCATGCCCCTAATATGTTTAATCCTTTCCATTTTGGATATACCGCAAGCTTTTCTCTTACAACCAAAGCAAACCACAGACACCAAAGCTGTATTTCTCTGTTTCTCTATTCTAGTCTGGTTTCTTGGAAGCAAACAGTCAGGAACATATGGCAACTTTTGTTTGGGGCATGCTGGGAAACTGAAGGAAATCTGATTAATGGACCTGTGAAAATTCATTATTTCAGAGTAGCTGATGGTGTTCGCACTTACTAATGTCATACTTTCAGCCAGAAGCACAGAAACACAGTCATTTCAGTTTGGTGATACTACGCCTTGGCATATTTTTTAAATTAAATTCAGAAGGAAACTTAATTGTCCCTGGCTAAAGAAGGCTATTGCGTGAATTACCAAACAAAGACTGAATTAAAGCAAGACATCAAATCCAGTCTTTCCTGTGATGTAGTTCATAAGGAAAAATAGTCCTTTTAAGTATGATTAATACTAACTACAAGGGCATTCATTAGAACACATGAATCCACCAAGGACAAAAAAAAAAAAAAAAAAAAAAAAGCAAGAAAAGAGACAACTCTCTCTGCTCCACATTAGGTTGTTGCACGTTTATAGCCCAATTTGTTACTGCAGAGCAATTCCATGAATGTGTTGCCATATATTTTAGTTCCACCAGATCCGGATCCTTATCCAGATCTGGACCAATTTAAACTTCTTCATAGTCTATCAGCGATAAACATGCCATATTATTATTCTTATTACCACAAGGTAATAGGAAAGTGAAGAATATGAAGAAGAATTGGAAGAAGATGAACAAGAACAAAAACAAGAATGCAAAGAAGCACACAAAGACAAAGAAGAAGAAGAAGAAGAAGAAGAAGAAGAAGAAGAAGAAGAAGAAGAAGAAGAAGGAGGAGGAGGAGGAGGAGGAGGAGGCCTAGCTGAGCCTTTTGAGGGTTTTGGTAATGTGGTCATTCAGAGCTCTTTTTCTCATGTATTGAGCTGTTCTCTCGTCTATTTCCATGGCACTGCAATGGATCGGTTAAGATGAATGAGCTACAGTGATACATGGCTGAATGGAAATATAAACACATGCAGGCACACTCATGCACATGCACACACACACACACAGACAGACAAGCACATATACAGATGGCTGCCATGCGTCACACATGGGGACACACACATACAAAACACCAAAGACTACGTAACACACACACACACACACACACACACACACACACACACACACACACACACATACACACACCTTCTCTCACATTCAAGCAAATATTTTCTCTTTTTCTCTCTAAAACACATAAACACCCAAATAAGATAGTTACACATTCCCATTCTGAATCTCCATCTCTTTTTACCTTCCAATGGCAATACCCTTTGGGCAAATTGCCAAGAGGGACAAGAGGAGAGATGGGATGGAGGAAGGGGAGCTATAAACAACCACATTAAGGTAGCAATCTGCACCATAAATCTGCAATACTATCTCCTGAAGGCGAGGCGGGGAGGNCAGTTGGCATCAAGAAAGGCTGCAACGTTTATGTTCTCACCTCTGCTGTAGACTAAACTTAGATAAAAGCCTGTCATTTATGAGTGTAATCAATCTTCAGAATAGAAACAATGTTTAGCTCAATATAATGTTTTTCTACGATGGCGAATTAGGGCCATATAAGACAAAAAAAAAAAAAAAAANAAAAAAAAAAAAAAAAAGAAAGAAAGAAAAAAGAAGAGGCATTATTTTGATGTTTTAAATTTGAAAATTTGCCAGTTTTAAAAGTCTGTATTGTGCTTCAAGTATTTATTGCTAAATCCAATGGAAAAGTATAATTTAATAAGTTCATGTACTGCAGGCATAGTCACAACATAATTTGTCAGATTTAAAAGTCAGTATGCTTATGATATTAAATGATTGTATGCTAAAAGCACAAATATTTCTTTATTGCTAAATCTGATGGAAAAAGGTCATGTACTTGCCAAAAAAAAAAACAAAACTCACAAATTTGCCAGTTTAAAGACTCATAAATTTGCAAGTTTTTAAACTGGCAGATTTGTGAGTTTTTAAACTGGCAAATTTGTGAGTTTAAAAACTAAACAAAATAATGAAAATTATTTTTAATGATGAATAATCGTTTTTTTTTTTTTTNTTTTTTTTTTTTTGTTTGTTATTTTTTAATAACAAGTGTAGTGCCCATTCAAAACACGCGTGTTCGGACCAGGCCGGAATTTATGGTGTGTGCCACAACCCGCCATAAGTTCCCGTGGAGCGGAGCATATGCTGCAGCGCCCAAAGCGTATCCTGCCATGTGGATTACTTTTTACCGGCACAGCTCAATTCCAGAACCGCTCATCATTCCAGAACCAGTCATCCAAACAACTTCAAACGCGACACTGCACATCCTTGCGACCTGAGCAATGAATCTACCGAATTTCAACTTCATACAGTGTTGGGTTCTTAGAGATGTAGGTGCCACAGACAGAGATTTCTGTCTTTATAGTTAGATAATTTATTGTATTATATTATATATTATATGTTAGATTATTTATTGATTTTTTTTTTTTAANTTAGATAATTTATTGTATTATATTATATATTATATGTTAGATTATTTATTGATTTTTTTTTTTTAATAATGAAAAAGGGAATATAATTAGAACAGAATCAAACTGCCTCACATTGTGACTATGACTGCAGTACATGACCTTATTAAATTTTACTTTTCCATCGGATCTAGCAATAAAGAAATACTTGTGCTTTTAGCGCAAAAAGCATTGAATTATCATAAGCTTACGGACTTTTAAAGCTGCCAGATTTTCAAGTTTTAAAACTCGCAAATTTGTTAGTTTAAAAACTGGCAAATTTTC
>VXCM01001143.1:46881-118671 GCA_014773175.1 Lucifuga dentata
GGGGGGGGGGGGGGGGAGCATATAGAAGGCAGTGCTTGTGAGTGATTTTCCTGACTGTGAATGCAGCTCTCAAGGGGTTGCTTGAATGGAAAATCCTTCACACTCATTGTGTCAGCAGGTGGTTGTAACTCTCTGTGTCCATACATTTAGTACACTGCATGTTTCTGACTTCCAGAAAAAAAAAATTTCCACATTTTTTTATGTGCTTGCATGTACTACACCTCACAGAATGTGTCTACCCTTGTCAGATGTGTGTGATTGTGTACCAATGCACAAACTGAAAGCCAACTCTCAGCACCTGTGTGGTTTCTAAAAGTGTGAAGCAATGTGAATCAGGCTAAGTGAGGCAGTTACCTCAGAAAATAAAGAGGCACCTGATGTGGAATGGAGCAGAGGGGGGAAAAAAAGGAAAAATTTGAGAAGAATGTAATTAGCCCAGGCTTGGAGATTTGTTTGCGTTGGTCAATTAACCCCCTAATTATCAGGTAGTGAGAGAAAGAGAGAGGAGGAGTTGGGTTGGGGTGTAAGGAGGAAGCAGGGAAAGAAAGCGCTGAAAAGAGAATTTAAGAAAGTAAAAGGAGAGAAGAAACAGTAAAAAAGGCATTATCATGAATGTATCCTGTCCAATGTTTTCTCCAACCATATCAAGACCATAAAACAATGAATAACTAACTAACTCAAACCTTTCCCAAAAATTGCAATATAGACAATTACTTTAGTGCTTTTTATAATAATCAAACTAAAATAAGAGTTGGTGCTGTTTTGTCGCGTATTAGTTAAAAATTTTGGACTAAAACAGGGACAACATGGAACCAAATCCAAGGACAAACCACTATCATGACTGCAAAAAAAAAAAAAAAAAAANAAAAAAAAAAAAAAAAAAGAGGAAGAATCACTGACTCCTTCCTGTGTTAAATTGAGGTCCTGAGCTATCAGCTGGACGCTTCTCCATCTAAACTCCCGCAGAGCAAAATGAGGAACACAATGCTGCTGCTTTATCTTAAAACAGCTCTGCTGACTGAGGCAGATACTCAGCCCAGCTTGTTTACCCCGTCTGATGTACAACAGATAGAGCAGGCGGGTGGTAATTCAAATGCAGGCAGCTGTACATGATACAGCTACAGCCAGCAAACGTAATATGAAACACAACTTTTTCTATGCATAATGATATTTATTAAAATTTGTACAAATTACAGTGAAATGCTTGGATGTCCAAAACATCCCAGATTCCCATAAGCCGCTCTAAATGGTGATAATTTTACTCTCTCTAATAATAATAATACTTCTTGTTACTATGACAAGTAATACTCCATCTAACAATGATTAATAGAATTATTGCAAATTTAAGCACATTTGGACAAATGAATCATGAAGTGTGATTTTTTTTTTTTTTTTTTTTNTTTTTTTTTTTTTTTTTTTCAATGTTTGAAATCAGGCTGTGATCCTCTGAGGAAACGTGACATGATTTCTATGCTTCCAATAACATTTTTAACAGATTATCAATGTGAATATCACCATTAATGCCAATATAACTTCTTCTCATTGCTCAAGAGACAATTATTTGTTATTTTATCAGACAAGATCATATTTGTTCCAGTAATCCAAATGTGGAACCAATAACAGTATTGCATTGTTGTATTGCAAATGAATCATCAATAAATATCCCAATCGCTGCGGTGACAGAAAGCGAGACAGTGAGGCTTCGGTAATGGCATCTAATGGGCTGTTTCTGAAATGCAGCCAATGACTAAGATTTGCTCCCTGATTACTGACATTAACTAAAGAGTTCAATTTTCCCTCATGACTCTCAGCATGTCAATATCTTCTGCAATTCTTTCATTCTTTCTTCTGTCACTTTTGTGGTTTTCTTCAGTCACTCCCTCTGTTGGTATTTTCCTGAGCAATATTTGCAGCCCTGCTCATAGTGTGGCCAGGATCAAACCAACAGTAAAGCAATGCATTTATAACAATTTTTGCCAGTAATTTTACTTAAGAGCACTTTCAGCTTTCAAGTGAAAATTTGCAAGTTGCATGTCTTTTGGGACACATTTTTGGTCATAAATCACTATTAATAAGATGTTTTGGCACTGTGCTTCCAAGAGATGATTTGTCGACCAAAGTATGTGTCCAGTATTGAAACACTCATGGTATTTCTGTTGCTGACATGCTCTACCTGCTCACATAATTATTTCCTGTTATGCAGATGTTTTATTCCAGGAAAAGAAGGAAAAATACCCACTACTTGGTGTTTAGAATTATAACATAGTTATACCCACACCATATTTCAATACACCACTACCCTCAATTTTTCCTGCATATAGACATAAATTTGCAAACATAGATGGAATGTGTCACCACTGGCCGGAACAGAATCAGAGAAAAGAGACCAGGCTGTACTGCCTGAGCGACCTGCGTCATTACCAGCACTGAGAACATGTACTGCTGCCCTGCATAGCTTCCAAGGCTATAATCTGCACAAACACAGCCCTAGAACACACATACACACACAAATTTGGCAACTGTGCTGACTTTATAATGCCATTTAAGCTTGGAGGTTTGCCTGGATCAGATGGCAAAACACTTGAAGCTTCTAAAAGCTGGACTACAAGAAGTGGCCACAGTAGTATATTTACAAGATTAAGTAAAAGCCTGTTTAGTTTAACTAGTGCAGTGCCTGTTCAAAATGGGCCTGTTCGGAACGGGCCAGACTTTATGGTGTGAGCTGCAGTCTGCCATAATTTTTGTTCTGCACGTTCTCGTGAGCTACCTTTGTTTGCAGTGCCTATGGAGCAGAGCATATGCTGCCACATCTGGAGTGTATCCTGCCGCACGGACTACTTTTTAGCAATTTGTGAACCGCTCATCCAAATAACTTTGCATATGACACTGCACGTTGAGTTCTGAGCATTATAGCTGCCGAATTTCAACTTAATACAGTGCCGAATTCTCGAGATATTGGTGCCACAGAGGGACAGACTGGCTTTATAGTTAGAGTAGCAATTCGGGCTCCTCAGCAAACCATCTATTTGTGTGCTTCATTGTTGACTGACCAATTATAGTGGTTGTGCTTTAGTGATCAATGTCTTTTTTGTGAATGTGGGAGAAAACTTTTTTTCTTTCTTGCTGTGAGTGCAGAAACAAAATGTGCTGTTGCCACATTCAGCACAAAGGATTTAGCAAAAGTAACACATCTTCAAGTGTTAATGAAAAAGATGACACAATTGTTAAGGGTCGTTATATTCAGATGTTCAGATTTTCATCAAAAATACCTGCTTTTTTTTTTTTTTTNTTTTTTTTTTTTTTTTTTAAGACACTGGACACACAATTGGTGCTGGACAAAATTCTCACCTAAAACCAGATTGCGTTTGATTCCTGGCAAGCACCTCTGGCTTGGTTATGCATGGAAAACACAGTTCAGCCCTGTTCAGGTTTGGGAAGTCAGCATGGGGTTGAATCTCTCATGCACATTGTACCCCGATTATTTAACTTCAATTAAGGCAATAATGTGAGTAAAACATACTGTATATATGACAGGATTCTGTGGTTCACTGATTATACATAAAGCATCATGTCATCATCATATGAGGAGAGTCTGCCAGGCAAGGAAATGCCTGCAGAGGTGGCTTACTCTGATTATGACATTTTATGCCCAAACAATTAAATAAATCTTACTCTGTTACTTGGAGCAAACTCATTCTGATTTACGCCGATTTCAATCTAGCTAAGGTGTATACATGACGTATATAACTTGAGATGGCTGGGGTCAGAGGTGGCGTCAGAGATTTGGGGCTCCAAGAAAATACATCACTTTGGGTCCCACCACCTTGATATTGTCGGATTGGTCACAGACCCCTGCCAGTCATGGGTTCGTAGAATCTTCCTGTTCCCAACCCCCATTCCCTGGTCACTGCTCAGATCACCTGCATGGAGGTTTTCAGCAGCATCTGTTTCCTTGGCACCCATAATTTGTTGTTTCCTGCTCCAAGAAGACACTTTCAACTCTTTAAACCTTTCAATAAATGAAGATATCCAGTGGTTACAACAGCTCAGAATATACTCTCAAGAATACAAAGTACAGAGAAAACTGAATAACAAATGTAATTGGGTTTCTATTTAAAGGACCATACCAGCCATTTTGCATGTTAGAGCCTAATATATTCAATTTTCATATACATGTAACATTACTAACCATAATTTACCAAAGCATACTACTGGAACATTGAATTATTATTATTATTTTTTTCCTACCTTCCAGACTGTCACTGGTTTCAGTTCATTTTGGTAAGCTATTAAATACAACTTGTTGATACTTGAGACATTCTTGGGATAGGTAATCCATCATCACGAACAAGATGTATAATCAGGTTTTTTTTTTCAAAGTTATGTAATTTTAGCATTTAAGTGCAATAAAAACCACGGCATAATCTGAAAATGCTTCCTAGTGATGCATTCAAGTGATATAGTGAAGAACTGACAACAGGAAGTATTTTCAGATCACTCCGTGCTTTTTATAGCACTCCAACACTAAAATTATGTAACTTCAAAAAAAAACAAAAAAAAACCTGAATATATGTCTTGTTTGTGATGATGGATTACCTATCCCAAGAGCATTTCAAGTATCAACAAGTTGATTTTAATAGCATAGCAGAATGAACTGAAACTAATGGCGGTCTGAAAGGTAGAATTTTTTTTTTTAATATACTTTATTTATAAACTTTGCAATTTTTTTTTTAAATTCACCGTTCAAATATGGTATGCTTTGGGAAACGATTGTCAGTATCATCACGTGTATGAAAACTGAATATATTAGGCTCAAACATGCAAAATGGCTGGTATGGTCCTTTAAATAGAAACCCAATTACATTTGTTATAAACGCCAGAGTTCCTCCAAGTTAAAATCTGATTTATGCAATTTCCACCCATTTTATAAGTTTAAAAAAATAACAAGCATTCACATTAACAACTGTTGCATCATTTACGTCAAACCAAATGATGACAAAAATAGTAAAAGACAAACTATTTCCCTGCTGCCTCCTCTCTACCCACAATCAAATGCAAAACACTGGCCTAAACAGACCATCTTTCTTTCTTTCTAGCCTCGTTTCTATGTCTCCTAACTCTTCTCCATACACACATTCAAACACTTCCTTCTCCCATCCCTCCATTCCTCCCTCTGTGAAGAGGGCTATCTCTCCCTCCATCTGCGTGTGTGAGGGGTTGTCCTGGTGTGTCAGTAATGACAAAGTCCCAGTGTTCCTCTCTGCCAATTAGCCCAGGCATAATTACACAGACACATATGGAGCTGTCAATCACCTGGCTCCCCCGCACAGGAACTCACCCANCCCTCCCAACAGGAGAGGAGAGAGAGAGAGAGAGAGAGAGAATGTTTCCAACAGCTATCTCTACGACCTCACGCTGTGCCATTAAGTAGCATAAGAAGAGTTTCGTTCAATTACTCTAACTGTGCAGAAATCCTACAGTTCATAGGAAAATGCCATGAAGCAACATTAGAGTAAAGCGTCAACAGAAAAAAAGGATCTGTTTTTGTTTTTAGCTTTACTTGTAGAACAGTTACAGTTTACTGAGTTAACGTTTCATGCCAATGCATTCTCCAGACTCTTGCCTCAAGTGAAAGACGAGTTGTTGATTTAACCGTTGATAATGAAAAGTGACTGGGTCAAATGCATTTTTTCCCCTTCTTGTATCAAGACTTTTACACTAATCATGAATAAGAAGATGCAAAATGAGGAAAGCTGGTAAAATCCAGTGGTTACAAATATGATCACAGAGGTGGAAGATTTAACCGTAAACCCAAATTATGAAGTAGCTTTGGACCATGAAATATGTGGTTGAGCTCTGATGACATTACAAATCTATTCAGACATCCTTAACAAATGATACTTAATTTTACATTATCCACTCATCCAGTAGCACTAATCAATACCAGCTTCAGCATGTGTACATAAACACATTCACTTCTAGTCAATAGAGGCTTAATTTCCCCTGAGCCTCTCCGACAGAGTTAACAAATGAAGGTTTCATCCTAAAATAGATAAGATGTCATGCAAGGTAATCATCAAGCTCTCGCACTGTGTATTTCCAGTTTCCGCACAATTTCGTTGTCATATCTTCTGACAGGACACCAGTTATCTGGTAATGACGATGAAGTGACTGAATCAAGATGAGTCAGAGAGGGAGAGTGTTCGTGAACGCATACAAGTGTTGAAAGGTATGTGGAGATTCCGATATGGAGTCGGAGGAAGGGATAATAATGATAAAACTCACGATAGTGATAATGTTGGCAACTTTTATTAAAGAGCGCTCCTCATTACAGAATTACAAAATTCTTTGCAACATAATCAAAAATGAACAATGAAGAAAGGGAGCAAGGAAAAGTTGGAGTAGGAAGAGATGATGGGATGAGTGGGATGAGAAGAAAGTGGTGGAAGGATGAATAGGACTGAAGGTTGGTGAGGAGGAGAGGGAGGTGGTCCATGTCCCAGTATGAAGTCTTACCTCTGGGATGTCTTCTTGTATTTCCGCCTGTCAGAAAGAGCAAACACACAGACAGTGAGGCATCAATTGAAATGTTACTTTTTTATTTTTTCTTTCTGTTCTTTACATGAAAAAGACATAATAAAAAGCAGTGTGAGTAATCTGTGAGGATGTATAGCTATTAAATGTGAATAAGGGTCTTTTATTGCATCGTTTGTTTCCCTTTTTCTTTTTTTGGGATGAAGTGAGCATCATTAGTCATATTTTGTTGTGTTCACACACATTCATTTTTTTTTTTAATAAAAGAATGCAAATGCTCACAGTTACTTATGCAGATGAGGGACTTAAGAGAGGCGTAATGAAATGCAAAAAACACAAGCATCACTCCACCCCCGTTTTTCCACCAACCTTAAACTACACACACTCACATACACACACACACAGTCCTACACATTAAAACACATCCAACTAACACTTATCCTAACATTTGGCCCGTAACACACCCACACCTCCATGATGAGTTAACAGTGTGACTCTAAAAGCAGAATTCCATTCATCTACACACACACACACACACACACACACACACACACACACACTCATAATAGCGAGGTGGAGGGAAGAATGGCCCCACTGCCACACACAAAATTTAAATTCCAGTCAGGCAGAATTCACAGCACTTAGCTTGATTTGTTTTTTTCTATCAATCTTGCATAAAACTGCAGGCTCAGGAAGTTGTTTTTTTTTTTTTTTTCNTTTTTTTTTTTTTTTTCCTGTAAAGAAACATTAAGAGCTCTGATTAGATAAAATAGATAAATCATCATGGGTCCATTAAGTGATTCAGATTAAATTGGCATGGAGAGTGTCGAGTTGGAAAGCCCATATCATTTTCTGTCAAAAAAAGAGAAGGAATTACAAAGAAAGAAGGGAGGGTAGAGGTGGAGAGCAGTTTGAAAAAAAAGGAGAGACAAGTTGAGCATACACTAACTGTGAAGCAAAAGGTTGAGGAGAAAAAAGGGCATACGACATATATTTCCTCTCCTTTACCATACATATCGGTCCTCCCTTCTCTGCAAGCCTGCATTACCTCCACATGTGTGTGTTTGTGTGTGTCAACAACACAAACCTTCTTCTAATTAGAAGGTTTTACTGCAGTGTTCTCAGCATAATGAGGATGTGGGTTGAAAGGGGTCAGAGAATTTCTAAGAATTAGTGTAATTATGTTAACCACATTAAAGTTATTAATTAAAATGTTACCTCATCATAAGGTATTTTTAGACTAATTGACTGAGGGCAGATGACTGCAATACTGCTTGCCTTAATAAATAGCCTTTAATTATATTTTATTTTATGTTACTTTATTTTTTCAACAATTTATATCAGATCAAGACTTTAAGGTATCCTTCTTTTAAGGAAGCTGTCAAAAAATTAACTGTTGATCAAGTGATTAAGCAATTCATTGATTTCCATTTCCAATGGAGGACAGAGAGGGTTGCTCTTCTGCAGCGTTCTAATATATTAATGGAAATTTATTGGAATCCATTCACCAATGCAAAACCATACAGGTAATTTGTCAGACGAAAGTAATAAAAGAGGACGTATGGATGATGATCAGTGGATTTCATCAAGATTCAGACATCACTGAGCGATGGTCGGAAGAAAAGCAAAGGCTCTCTCTCTCTCTCTCTCTCTCTCTCTCTCTCTCTCTCTCTCTCTCTCTGCCAATCCATGATGACTGATGTAGTCAGTGGAGTACACTTTTCCAGGGTGAGTGCTGTGATATCCATCCAACACACACACACACACACAAACACACACACACACACACACACACACACACAAACACATACACACACACACACACACACAATCAAAATCTCACAGCTGATAAATCTCCTAGGATAAGCTGGCAGCACATAAATGTCACCAAGCCACCATACACACTCAACCACATATACAACGTCTACATATGTCCCTACAAGCAGACACGCACGCACACACACACACACACACACTCACCACACACACATGATCCACAACATACACTTTCCATCACAAAATGTGTGTGCGTATGTGTGTAAACAGTCAGCAGCTGTGGGGCCTGACTGTCAGTTAGAGCTGTCTCTCTTCAGACGGAGGCTCTTTGTGAGATTAAAGGCTGATGTTATCTCTGACACGCAACAGGAGTCCTTAGAACACCAGCAGACTGCAGCGAAGCTGTGATGAAAAAGGCCCGGGCCCCGATCCGTTCATCAGAGCCACCGCTATCCATCAAACATCCAAAAAGACAGATGATTATGATGATGGCGACTTTAAGACGGTGACCAAATGGAAGAGACAATGAAGTCACCATAGAAAACTAAATCTGGCAGAGACTGATGTGTGGATATGCACACAGATGCCTCTAATACACACACACACACACACACACATACACACACACACACACACACACACACACACACACACACATACACACATACACACACACACACACTGACAGAAATGATGACTAATTACAGAACAACAGACCATAACATGTCATAAAAAAGTAGCTGATAATAAAGTGGATGTGAATCTTTTAGGAGAGGAGAGGAGAGGAGAGGAGAGGAGAGGATCAATGTGGAAGAAAGACTGATAGATTGATGAACTGCCTCATAGTTCATTCACTCCTGCAGTCTTCCTCAATCTTCATCTTTGCTGTAGGACCAAACTGCATGTGACTCAAACCTGCAGCAGCAGCAGCAACAGACTTTTATCCCTGCAACGCTGTCTCCTCGTCTCCTCCCCCTGCTGACTAAGAACTGAAAAAACATAAGGAATAATTCTCACTTCAGCTCACCTGTGTCACATTTCATTTCAGGGTGAGAGGTCAATGAGGGTGCTGATTGGTTGGTGTGCGTGGAAGGAAGTCATATTGTACTACGAGGGTTAAGAAAAGCATCTTCAAGGATGTTTTTGCTTATTAAAAATAGCAAAACAGAAAAGGATTGGCAACTGAAGCGACTAAAGGTAAAACTGAGAAATTCTTCTCACACTCACTGAGTCGCTAAACACTCACACTGTCCAAACCTCAAGCCATCCATCTTCTACACAACAGCTGTTGGTTTTTGATTTGTACTCAGGTGAAGAAGACAAAAAAAGGGGGGAAATGGGAATCAACATCAGTTCTAAAGTGAGCAAGTATAAAGCTGTAATTTACTCATCTGTTATATTTTTATAGATATTATATTATTATTTATGTGCCCTAATCTTCTTTTTAACAAGACAGCAGCTCACTCTGCCATGATTAACACCTTTTGTGTCCAATATCCATTAATTTTTGTTGAATAGTTTTCTTTTACCTTTTTGTTTGTCTACTTTTATCACTCTATCACCCTTTCTCCCTCTCTTTCTCACACACATATCACAACTCACACATACTGGAAATAAAACCGGTGTGAGCTGAACAAAGAGAGGTTTCTATTCTAAAACCTGCTCTCTTTACTATATGTTTGCATGGCTTTACTTATAGATTAATATGCACCAAATGAAAGAAATACAACTAACTGTCATACATTTAAAAGTACAATTCATATACGCTCAGAGACACATACACAGCGCTCCTTCACACACACCGCACTTGTTGAAAACAGTAAAATTGGGTACTCACAGTCCTCGAAGCCTGAGCCAAATCTTTTCAATCTGTTCCGGCTGGAGGTACTTCAGGGCCGTGCTCTCAAACTCCTCGATCTCTTTGGTGGGAGACTCCATGTCAGAGGCTCACACAGTTTCCAGATGTGCCAGCAGGAGATAAAAAGAAATTTTAATCCCTCTGACGTGTGAAGAAGATGAAGCGCTGAGTGGAAAGAGGTTGCGTTGCGCTGGACAGGATGTGCGGAAGTATCCTCTCTCTTCACATTTGCACCCACACCTGCACACTGGCCATCATCATCCTTCCCTTTTCTTTTTGTTTTTCCTCTTTTCTGGTCTTCCTTCTCTTTGTCTTCTCCCTTGTGTGTTTCAGTAAAACTACTCTGGACGCTGGAGCTGGAGCAGCTGTGACAGTCGTGAAACAGCACAACTGTACCTTTCTTTTCCTCACTCTCTCACTCTCCCTCTCTGCTCTGCCTCTCTCTCTCTCTTATTCGTTCACTCGTCTCCTGAGTAAGCACAGGGGTCCTGGAGTCATGCCATGCTCTCCCAGCAACAACGGGACGCAGACGGCAGGGCAGTACAATCTGGGATTAACACTCACTGCCGTGCTCTCCACGAAGAGGGAGGGAGGAGAAACACTAGCAGTCAACGAGAGGGAGGGGCCTGGCCGATAATGAGAAACCGTGTTCTGTTTCATCTGCTGGAACCGCAGGGAGCGAGAGAGGAAACTGAGGAGGAGAGGAATAAGAGGAGGGACCTTTAGGGGATGGTGGGAAGTGGGAATGGGAGATGATGGAAGGATTACTGGGAGGAAGTTTGTGGTTAAAGAAAGTGCTTTTTAGAGGATTCAAGGGATTTTTCCAGGGTGCAGCAATGACACAGCTTTTCTCTGTGACCTCTTCCATCTCTTTTACTAATTCATTTCCCTCTTCTGTAGTTCACGCACACTTTTAAAATTCTTCTAACTATAAAGGCAGGAATCTGTCTGTTTGTCTGTGGCACCAATATCTCTAGAACCCAGTACTTTATGAAGTTGATATTCGGCAGGTTTATTGCTCAAGACCCAAGAATGTGCAGTGTCGCGTGTGAAGTTGTTTGGATGAGCAGTTCTCAAATTGAGTTGTGCTGGTAAAAAGTAGCCCGCACGGCACGGGTGCGGCAGCATATGCTCCGGTCCAGTTTCATGGTCACAACCTGACCCTGCACAGCAAATAAAGCTAGCTCATGAAGACGTGCAGAACGAATTATGGCAGACTGCGGCACACACCATAAAGTCCAGCCCCTTCCAAACAGGCACGTTTTGAATGGGTGCTGCACTAGTCTAATTAATCAGGAATACACTGTAATTGTCATCAGGCTGAAACAGACTCCGTCAGAGATGGATGAGATCGGTTAACGTGATAAAAACATTAGAAATAAACAAAATGAACTCATCTCAAAATGGTAACATGTTTACTATACAGCATAAAGAGGCATTAAATACTGCAGGGAGCAGACTGCTGGCTCTGATTCATTCAGTGCATTCAGAACAATCACATCTCTCTCTCTCTCTCTCTCTCTCAGTGCACCAGTGCCAGCATATCATGACTATCTAATGAAAAGCATGCATTTCCAAAAAAGTTGCTTGTAAGAGCTAAGAAAGAGAGCATTGCTTGATGATAACATTTTTTTTAAATGAGTTTTGCAATAACCAAACAGGTTTTGAGGAATTAGCTTAACATATAAAGGTGCATGTAATCCCTCAAATCAATAATCTTTATCATTAAAATTGACAATACAGGGGGAAAAAATTGAGAAAATGGTTTTTACTTGATGTGTTTTTCAATAATTGGACCAATAGGAACAATGTTTATTACCTCCACTATGATGGTTATGTGACCACCAGCATTTGTTTGCATGTCTGTCTGTTTCTTTGTTTGTTAGCAGGTTGTCTGATAAACTTACGGATGGATTTGGATGAAATTTGGAGAACAGCTAGATGATGTGGAGAGGAACAAGTGACTAAATATTTTAAATGATCGGATCATATTCTTGATTTATATCCAGAAAAAATGTTTAGCCTATAAAATCCTTGAGAGTGCCTTCTTGTTTCATGACTATACTCAATTGGGGGGAAACTTTTTTAAAATACTGCTTTTCATTCTTCTTTTTCTTATTCTTCTTCTCCTCTCCTACACTTGATGTTAAAACATGTGAAAACTTAGAACTTGTTGTCACCTTTTCTGTGAGTCCAGAACTTGGAAGGATGACTTAGACTTCCCCTTTCTTTCAGCCCCACACCGTACTCTCAGGTCTTTCAATTACTTGATGCAGGATGCAAGGATAATGCCAGGGTGCCACCTCAAAGAGCTTCCTGCTTTCATCTGCTGAGATGGGTCCTCTGTTAGGAAGCAGGAGCAATGGTTGTCTGAGTGCCATGAAGTCTGTAGATGTTCTCTTCAAAGATACACTTATCATCCCTGCCTCTCTTTCTCTCTCACTTTATCTATCTTTAGCTTTTAGCATCTCTCTGTTTCCGGCTGCCTTTCGCTAATCCACTTTTCATCACCCTTTTTTCTCTTTTGTGGAGGTATGCTGGCTCTCAGGAGACCCTAAGCCACAGACAAAGTCAGGTCAACTTGAAGGGAAGTGCTTTCTTCCAGAAAGTTCACATTCCACTGCTTGCTGTTCACAAGTTTCCACTCTGGAGACTGATGTACCAGGTCATCTATGCATAAGTGTGTGACACTGACCAGGTTAAGTCTGGTAAAGGCTCTGACTGAAGGTAAGAAATCTTGCAAGGATGGAAAGGTCATATAAGCTTTCTTAAAACTGCACACATGCTCAGGTTTCTACACATAAATGGAAACCAAGACAATACCACTTGTGCTCATTGTGTAAGTTTAGAAAGGCAGAGGCATGGTCAGATGATTTCCAGTGAGAATACATAGATCAACAAATGCAATATTGCTGTTGGAAATGCAGGGAAAAAATGGCCTCCTATCACTACGCTTGAAAAATGAATCTTCATTTCCCTCATCTAAATCAAGTTCTTGATATTGTTAAGTAAAATCTCAAAAGGAAATTAATGTCAATAGGTATTTGTCACTCAGGTTGCAATGGATTACTAAAGGGTTAAAGGGACAATATTTGTATAATCCCACATTCAGTGGGTATGAGTTATCTGATGCATAAAATAATAGATTTGAAATTACAGCTGAAACTGTTGTTAAGGGATATGTGGCTAGAAGGGACAGCATGTAAGGAATGCTGAAATAATACTTTAATTACATTACCAACTGGTGATTGAAACACCTTGCACAACTGCAGCAACGTGGCTATTTTTTCTCACTGGATGGTGAGACAGCACAATGCAACTATGTTGAGTACGTGATGAAATGTTAGGAAGGCAAGGAGGCCTTGTTGTTGCACATTTCTAAATTTAACATCATTGTTACCAAGGAATCAAACTGAAATATTCAGAATAATTCATATCTGAGGGACACAGATTCGCACAAACCATGAGATTCATCACAGTCACGACTAGGAACGAGAATTCAAAGGAGATGAAGCAAATATGTCAGAATGTGAAAAAAAAGACATGCCTTGGGGGCTACGCAACAATAATACATGTCTGATTGAGTGATTACAGAACAGAATGGAGTTTAAATATGTACACTTTATTCAATTTTTCAAGACTGATGAACCAACATAAGAAGTGAGAGCCAAAACAGATTATGTCACACATGATGATAATCAAAACATGTGCCTAATTTATTACTGTCACAACAACTGTATACTGAAAAGAGCCAATGAATCAAGTATTAAGAAAAGAACTATTGTTATGACTATGACAGAGAGAGTTGCTGGAAATTAAGCTCTGCTAAGGTATTCTTGTCTCTGTGCTTAGGCTCCCTCAAAGCTCACACATAAAAATCAAGACATTAAGAGCCCCGGCCATTTGGAGGTACATGAAAAATTCAAATCTCATTTAAATTTCCAGGCAAGTCGATAAGGATATCTATGCATCAAAATAGCAATCGGCTTTACGGTAATGACCACATCTTGATGAACGTCATCCATCACAAAATATAATTTCCCATCTATACTTCATTTCTCCCTTTTTGTATTGGATGTAGTGGAGATGGAAGGCTGGGTGGGAGAAATTGAGGGCACCCGGCCATAAAGATACATTTATTTGCAGAGTGATGGAGGTTGAAAAATACTGTACCTTAGAGAAGAAACTTTCTATTACTTTGGCTTCCAGAGAGATCCCTGTGAGTCAAAGGTGATGCGTTGAGCTGCTCAGGTGAGAAGTCAGCAGAGGAGGGAAGGAATATGGTTCAAGTATATTTTTTACATGACAAATGGCTTTAAGTTCCAAACCAGAACTGCAGCATGATACATATATTATGATAATTAAAGATATGTTTTCATTCTAAAATTATATTTCAGGCCTTATGATCAATCAAACTGCATGCCATGAGGAAGAAAAAGTTCAACATCAAGTATTTGAATACATCAATTGGACCTCTTCAGCAGCATTAAGCATGACCACTAGGGGGCAGATAGACCCTCAATTAGCTCAACAAATGAATCAAAATGTACCATTAGCTCACCAAGTGCTAATGACTAAAATGATAGTCTACTGTCTAGCGTCTACTTACACATCAAGCGTACAGAGAACTACTTGGGCAACCAACTAGAGTCGATTTTTTTTGTGGAACTTTAAACCCTATTTAAGGTTTTTAAGTCTCTAAGTGCCTAAGTGTGTCATTGCAGTTTGCAATGTAAATATGTGACAAAGTTAAATATATATATATATATATATTTTTTTTTTTTTTTTTTTTTTTTTTTNTTTTTTCCTGGACTGTGCCAAAACATTTATGAATACAGGTGCTTATGTCAACGTACTCTACTGGCCACAATTTATGGCTCCTGTATCTTGGGGACAAATTACAGTCCAGAATAGATGGCAATTTTCTGTCTCAGAGTTCAGTCCAGGGTCACACTCATGATAACTTACTCAAAATGACAATCATCTCAACAAATTTATATTGTGCAGACAAAATACTCTCCAGCCCTCAATGGCATGCCATCCTTTAACTGTGCTGGTCCGACTACTATATTAACCAGACACTAAAGACACTAAAGCAGCAACAAAGGCTAGAAATAGAGGACAATGAGGACTATTCACAGATTTGAGTAGTCATGGGTGAACGGTTTGTAATACACATAGAATATTGAAATCCGCTATGTGGCCAAAGTGAACACGCTGTCACTGAGAGGTCAGGGGGTAGGAGGTAAGGATGAGGGCAAATCTAAAAAAAAAAAAAAAAAAANAAAAAAAAAAAAAAAAAAAACCTTTAACCTCTTTGCTGTCTTTTTATGACTGAATGCCAGTAAAAAAAGTGGAGTGTTCTATCACAGCACATAATACAAACACAGAGCGGTGCTTCTTGAAAAGTATGTTTATGTTTGAATACGAGGCTAAAAGCATGCCTCCCTCCCCATGTGGCGTTCATCTCGAATTTTCTTTCGTATGTGAAATTTATTATACATCTATATTCCAATTTCATGTTTATTATTTACAAGTGTGAAAGTACACATGATAACCTTAGCATTAATTAAAGCCTCAATAGCCAAAAAGGCCCTTAATGGATATCAATTGATCAATACATCGATCAATAAAACAAAAGTTATTTGATTAGGACAGGTTGTTGCAAACAAGGGAATACACATTGATCACACCACGTTATTCATTCCAAGACTGCAACCTTTCCTATAACTCCAAACAGCATGAATGTATGTATAGGTAGAATTAGTCTCATGTGACGCACTAATTGAGGCTCTGCTCTGAAGGAAAACAGATGTTTTTCTTCACAGTGATTCCTTTACCCTCCGTTGAGGTTGTAGATGCTTCATCTCTTTTTGAGACAAAGTGTTATTTCATTTGACATATGTTTCATTGCCCATTCTTAGTGTAAAAATCATATCCTGAACCCATAAATATCAAGTATAGCAGACAGCAGAGTTACAGCTCTTCAAAATCATAACTGTGAGGTCAATCCTCAATCATTTTGATGAATAGCGCTGCCATTTACCCATGTGTTTCCTGTCACACTGGCCAGTGGAGGTTCATTAGCTGGCTAGTGAGGCTACTGATGGGGGTTGGTGCTGCACAGGGGATGTCAGTGGGGGTCCTTAGACCTGTGACTGCAGCCAAAGGAGGGATCAGCCTCCAAAACCATGGGCTACCAAGGAAACAGCTGCTTAATCAACTGGAGAGTTCACAGCAGCACACACTATCCAATTAACCAGGAGATAAATCATACTCTGACCACAACGCCTGAAGAGTCTGGATTTGAGCTGTGTCTGTGTGTGTGTGCATGACTCTATAAATGTGTGTTTGTGTATATTTCGCTGACTGTATTCTTGTTTGTGGAGTAATATCAGTGCTATTGCATGCAAAATAACAAAATACAGTATAAAGCAGTTTAAAATTAAAAATCTTACGTGCACACATATATTTTCCATCAGTAATGCATCACTTTTCTTTATTAGTCAACAATCACAAGTTATTTTGTAGTAGCTACTAGTTTCTACATTCCACTAACAGCCAGCTATTAATTGTAACTGTTTAAAATCATCTTATCAACACTTTTGCTACTACAGGACACGGTCACACAATTGCAGGTTTTGCTATTGTCAGTCCTACTACAAGCCTAGTGTAAGAGCAGAGCAGCAATTAGTAATAGGTAATTCCAACTAATGACTAATTTTAACTAGATGTGAGATAAGCACTGATTGAGTTACTACTGACTTACTGCTGACAAGAAATGCTGATCTTAATCATATTGATGAGGGTAATAGAACATAAATAAAACAGAAGTAGAACTTGTATCTGACAAACTAGTAAAATTACAATAGCTGCTACAACTGGCAGAAAAGCACGGAATAGTGACTAAATCTGCGTATGGTAACAGTGGCTAATTCTGCGTGACTAGCAGACTTTGGGGAAATCAGGGACAAAACAGGCTGTCATACAAAATCCCATTTACAACCTGCTGGATTCACTATCCACATGAGGTGTAATATATTGTACAAGCCATTCAACAGCCAGCCAGTCTTTAGAATGCATAAGGCCCCCGTAACAAGCTCAAACAACAGTGTAACACCAGCTGCACAGATGAGTCAGCAGGTGTTCACACACTGTCTCCATATTGTTTTCTGTCCCTCATGTGTGACTGAATGATACACTCAACAGTGTTGTAGCTGAAGGTGTGATCAGAAAACTGCAAAACCCCATAATTAAGTCACCTTTAGATGATCTAGAAATTCACATAAAAAGGAGATGAGCCAGAAGCTATTTTAAAAAAAGAAAAGGAAAATTGCAACCAGACAAGCACATTCAGTGAGGCGTTATGGGGGNGGGGGGTTAGAGAGAAATGGACTGTGCAGTGTAATCAAACATATCCACAACAGTTAAAAACACAAAGTCAGGCTGAATCAATTTAACTATATTACGCATTATGCTCTGAAGATTGTCCATTTCATCCCCCAGTATTTTCTTATAACTCAATGTAACCTTCATTCAACCCCGCTTTATGACAGTCAGTAGCCAGTGTCCTTTAACTACTCACTCATTCCCAGTCTGCTCTTCCTACAACTCATGTAAACCACTCTCCATACTCCAGTAAAATCTAATTATCATCACCAAGAGGACAGCAGCCAAATGCAGCCTCAGAGGTGACACCATAGTTATGTCACTTTATGGATTACTGTTAGTTCCGTGGTCATTTAATCACCTTGTACTATAATATTGCCATTTGTCATTCAGTTGTAGATACCCACAACTCTCTGTGGATTTGCCCTCTATTAACCACTGGTGGCCTCACCAAAGTCATTCTCTGACCTTATTGCGATTTTCTAGACACATAAATAAGGAAGAAGATTGCTGTCCATTCAGGACTATAAGTGTGGATCCAACAAAGCCTGAGAGGCAATGAAATTCTCCTTCTGTTGGCTAGTTGCTGGTAAATCCCAGAATTCAACGAAAATTCAATCATCTCACCAGAAAGGGTCTTTTTTTTTTTTTTNTTTTTTTTTTTTTAGTCAGATAATTGCTCAAATAAATAGCTCCGCCTTGGCCAAAGATTTAGCAGCATTTGGCACGAGCTTTGTTTTGTTCCCACCCTGATTAAAGCAAAGAGCTATTTGTAACATATGGCACTAAAATAAGTCACTGTCTTTCTGGACAAATGAACTGTTTCCTCTATGAAAGGTGAAGGTGCTTTTAGCTCTCGTGCAACCAGCTGATGTTTTCTTTTACATCTGGGCTGTAGCTTTTAAATGAAGGAATTCACTGTGTCCAGTCAAGTGGAAAATCACTTTTTCCTTGTCATCATCCTACACCCGAAAAGGACCCGTGTTTCTGTGAGAACTGGATGCAATAGGACAGGACTGTAACTTGAGATACCAGAGAAAAACACCAGAGATGTGACATTGCAATGTGGCTTTGATAAAACAGAAGAAAAATTAGATAAACAATAGTCAAATGTTTACCGTGTAATACCAAACATCCTATAAATTATGAATCTCTGTAAATGTTGACTATTCACAGTGGCAATAAAGACTCTTTCTCCAAGTCGACTTGCCATAACTCCTTGTCTATTTAGCATACGACCAAAGGCCTGTTACCATTCTAGCTGCACTTTTCGTATCCCCTGACGAATGCTTGCGTTTCGCCACCTGCGGCATTTCTAATGGTCTCCTGAGCCATCAAGGTTAATTGGAATCAGGCGTTAAAAGACATTCAGCATTCTAAAAGTGACAACAAATTATGTTAATGGTGGTTTGAAATCCTTATTATCAAGGCAGAATCAATCATGGCTGCGTTCCCTGAGGTCAGTAGCCATGCACAGCAATTAGCATTGCAAGTGTGCATTTGTGTGTGTGTGTGTGCGCGCGCGCACGTGTGTGTGTGCATGTGTGTGTGCACATCAAGAATGCTAAACATCAGACAGATTATCCTCTCCATAGAAAGAGATCTACTTCTTGCCAACTTAATTAGAAGTCCAGATATATTTTAAGTATAACATTCACACATGGCATCTCTGTAACCTGACCTGGGATATCAGTCATATTATTTGTGGTATTATTTGCAGTTAGTTGTGATATTAGTATTTTTTTTTTTTTTTTTTTTGGCTTAGACAGCCTGACAGCAGCAAACCTTATGGCTGTTTTCTCTGTGGCATCTGGTTCATCTGCTGCAGGGAACTCATCAGCCAGAATCTCTTCAGGACTCCGTGGGTCATTCATGGGGGCCTTATGCTCTTTGCCTTTGATCCCCATCCCTGCCGTGATGGCGTTCCACAAAGCACTCTGGGACTTCGACCCTGAAACAAAAATGAAATAAACAAGCCTTGCTGGTGTTATGCACATTTGTTATCATTTGTTGTGAATCGGGGTTTAATTTGTTTCCCTGATTGTAATTCTGTCTATGTCATTTTAAAAAATAAAAACCATGACACTTTCCTCTTTACTGGATAAAGGCAATTCTCTGGCTGTGGGTGGAGAAGTGAAAGCTTTCGTAATGCTGCCCTCATGTGGGTGTATCATGTCAATACTGCTTTTATTAAAGGATTATACCAGTGGATTATTACTTTTTTTTTTTTTTTTTTTNTTTTTTTTTTTTTTTTTGTCAAAGTAACATAATTTTAGATTTCAACATGGATTCAACATGAAGCTACAAATTGTAATTGTATGCCCAAGGAATATAGTCCCAGGAGAAGATGGCTTTTACAGAGAACTTAAAACAACTGTGCCTTCTACAATCAAGTATAAGTGTTTGCTGGAAAAATATTGAATTTTAAGGTGGGTATATCACCTGAACATTTGATTTTCAAAGATTATGAGATTTGGCAAAAAACGCAAAAAGTGAAATACAGTTTTATGCATTGGAAAACAGTTGTAACATGTAGTATGTATGAGGGTAGTATTTATTGGTCTTCACCATGTAAAATCACCAGCATGATCCTTTAAAAGTGACAAGTTTATTAAAGTTAGGGTTGCCAGCTTTTTTTTTTTTTCTGCCCATGAATCATTTTTCAATCCCAAAACTGCCAGGACCTCAGCATTTAGAGAGCTGAGATTTGAATCTAAGTGTGACACGCTTTGTGTTTAATTTTCATAGCCACTGAGTGATGCGTTATTATATTTTAAGCCTTTTTAATTAACAAATTACTGTAATGAAGCAATTAAAAAAAAACAACTGAAACTGTCTACATCAACCATAAAATGCTGTGTTTGCATCACAGCACACTCAATCAGATCACAATCTCATTCATATTCATACTTTTATCTGATTATAATAATTAATAACTTTGAATAAATGACTATATTTAGAATTTACTCTTAATTGACATATTATTACACTTTAAACTTACGTGCAAATCTGGCCAGCGGTCTGGTGGAGCTCTCCCCATCTTCATTTGCCACTGGAGGGAATACATGGAACAGAATCAAGTGAAGTAGGAAACCAGTTTTTTTTTTTTTTTTTTTGTAATTCAGTAATACACTTCAATGAAAAAAAAACTAATCAATTTCCCTCTTTTTTTTTTTGTGTTGTGTGGAATACTAAACATATCTGAAAACTGCCAGCAATATCTGGAAATTACCGGTACATTTGCCACTTCACACACAGCATGAGTTCACTGACCGTGGGCTGTTTTGTTCTTGAGATTGTGAGTAAATTATGTTGTTCTCTTGGGATAGATTAGTTTTATTGTGATAATGAAATGATTATATTGTTATATTGAGAAAACAAAAGGTTGTTCTCTCATGATAATGAGGAAAAATATCCTGTTAGATTGAGGAAACAAAAGGTCATTTTTCAGATCCTGAGATAATGGATCATCTGGTACATAGACCCATTAAACTATATTAACTTAGCTGAATTGGTGTTTCCTCTAGATCTAAAGGTTAGATGTTTACAGCAGTAATAAAGTCCCTGGTTAACACGTGATAGACTCGGGTTCAAGTCCCTGTCTGTTACGCTGTCTTTTTTACCAAATGGCTAAATTATTATCATCAGCAAAGACACACTATGAAAGAAGAAATACACACCCTCACCAAGAGAGACACAGATATGCTCACAGAAGATGCCCACACTAAGTGAAACACTCCCACATCAGACAAGACACAAATCAGGAGAGACATGCCCACATGAGAAGAGAGACATCTACATCAGGGCAGGCATGCCCATAAGAGAACAGAGAGACATGCCCACAACGGGAAAGACATGTCTGCATCAGGATACACATGCCCACAAGAGAGAAGAGCGACATCAGGGGAGATGTGCCCACATCTGGAGAAATATGTCCACACCAAGTGAGACACACCCACATCAGGCAAGACACATATCAAGAGACACGCCCACATCAAGAAGATGACAGTGGATGACAGATACTCCTGCATCAGCACAGCCACACCCACAAGAGAGCAGAGAGATATGCCCACATTGGGGAAAGACACGCCCACAATGGGAATTACATGTCCACATCAGGACGCATGCCCAGAGAGAGACACACCAACATCGGCAAAGACATGCCAACACAGGGAGAGACATGTCCACATGAAGAAAAGACACGCCCACTGGAGAGATTTGCCCACACCAAGAGACACATATCAGGAGAGACACGTCCACAAGAGAGAGGAGAGACACGTCCACATTAGGAGAGATGCTCACATCAGGATAGACACACACCCACATCCCAAATATCTAGCTCTTTCTTCAAGGCTCTTCAAGGTATCATTTAATGGCAGCCACAAAACAAAAATTCAGTCATCCACCCAATTTGATTTAAAAAACTTAATGTTTGTGAATGAGTTTAAACTCTTCATTATTGCAGTATGAGTTGAAGTCATTACCGCTATTAATGTGTCAACACAGCTCAGTAAGTTAAAGATTTTTAAAGCGCAACAAAACTCACAAAATTAAATTTTTATGCTGAAGCTAAGTATTTATTTAATGAAGGTTAAAGCTGTCCTGGATTATTTTTTACTTTTGCAAGTTATTTTTAGCATTCAGGTTATTGGGGAAAAAAATTGATAAAATCACTTTGGTCTTAGTGTGGAAAGCGATGTGATAGTGTTCTTTTATGTGTGTGAATTCTGTTCGAGTCTGTCCGGCCATAAATTTACAACTTTCTGGTTTTGCTACTTTTCTCCTCATTACAGCTAAGAGATGTGTGTGTGTGTGTGTGTGAGTGTGAGTGTGTGTGTGTGTGTGTGTGTGTGTGTGTGTGTGTGTGTGTGTGTGTGTGTGTGGTCATGGTGGTGGAAGGCATAAGATCCAAGGGGACACACACACAAACACACACCAACACATACACGCACAGTGGGTGTTCAGCAGTTGTACACTAAATCCCAAATGCAACGCATTTTTCCTCCTCCACCAGAGTTACTTTGGTACAGTTTGCTTTTCATACACCATGATGACAGACCGATTGTGTCATTTTATTTTATATTCAGTGCTAAAATGTTACTTGAGCAGAATCTTGCCCCTCAATTATCCAACAGAGGCAACAGAAAATCCCTTCTTCTACTCTTTCAGCAGCATAAGTCAGCAAGCAACACATGTGAAGCAGCAAGTCACATTAAATTCATTTCAATCAATTCACAAATCAATTCTGATTGAAAAAGAAAAACATAAATTTATTATTTTTTAACTTAATTTCACTAAACATATATCTTATTATGATTATCAGAGGAAGGAAAAAAGGAAGAGCAGGCAAACTGGTCCAGAAAAGCACAAATAGACAAATAATCGTAAAAGAATTTGGGTAGTCACAAAACAGACAGGCAGGCAAAACAGAAAAGTAGCTCCAACGCTAGCAAGGCTACAGCAAGCAACAACAATAATCTGACAGAGAACAATGCAAATTAGATATGCACTATCTAATTTGCGTGGATCTAATAGGCCAATTTTGGAAATGGGAGCAGGTGATTGTGTCAGGTAACTGAGCAGAGGAGGGAAACTTAGAGGTGACAGATGGTGGACAGGTGGAGAATTGCAGTCTCATGACAGAAAAGAATTATGCTGTAAGTCAAATCTATCATCTACAGTATCATCTCCCAATTCATAAAATCCCAGCATCATTTTAAATATCATGTTAAACAGATTATATCTCTGTGAAATACAGGATTGATTTCAAGATTTTATTATTTACATATAAGGCTTTTCACAATCAAGCTCCGGCTTATATATGTGAACTTTTGATGCTGAGCTCCGCCGGAAGGACTCTTAGATCCTCTGATCAGGGGCTTCTCGCCGTTCCTCGGTCAAAGTTAAAGACGAGGGGTGATTGTGCTTTTGCTGTAGTGGCCCCCAAGCTCTGGAATAGCCTTCCCAAGGATATAAGACTGGCAGAAACTGTGGACTCTTTTAATACAGAAAGGCTTGTAACTGATTTTTTTTTTTTTTTTTTTTTTTTTTTTTGTCCATTTTGGCTATTTGTTTGTTTTATTGTGAAGCACTTTGTGAGTTTTGTTCTTGTAAATGCTATATAAACTTTATCTTACCTTACCTTACCTCATAACACCACTACATGTCCATATTGTATCTATTTTTTGAGATGGAAGTGTTCGAAATCAGTTATAATGAGCCAGGCTGCTTTTAATTTCCAAAGCTGTTATTACAAAGTCAACACGGACACCTGCGGTTCATATCCTGAGTGAGTTTTTCCCAAATTATGTACTTATGTGTTAGATGTTTTTATGCGATGCACTAATAGAGCTGCAAGGAATCACATATTAACATAAAAATATTGAAATGGAAGATGATAAGATGAGCCAAACACAAAAGAAACACTCTCTTCATCCATACAGGAATGAAATTCTAAAATGTGTTTCCTTCACATGAGTTTCCTGGTGTCAACAAACAAGCCTAACAGATGACAAAACACCTCCGCTGGAATCACAACAGAGAATCACCAGCCAAGCTCCAGGCTGAGAGTTTAATAGACGTGCGAATACAAGGTGTCCAGCCAGACAATCAGGTACCAGCACCTAGGAGTCACGCTTCAGAGGCGCCAATTGGCAAAGTGCTGCACAGTCCGAAACCAAGGCCTAGTGAACAATTGATTGACTCTTGAGGGTTACCATGACAACTGCCATGCCTCTGGTCAGCACAGATGTGATATAGGCCGCATGTGATAAAGGGAAGGTTGTTAGAGGGAACAGGATGCGTCCACGCAAGCGGAAAATCTAAAGTCTATTTTCTGTGGCATCATAAAATCTTTCACCGCTGTTTTGATGATTGCAGAAACACACCGAGAAATTATTTGCGGGCACATCTTCGATAAGCTTTATACTCTTACTCCTTCTGAGGTCAGCTGAGTTGTACTCTTTACCATTTACTTTGTCAAAACCTGTGTCTTCATGCTAAACAGGCATCAACTAGACCAGAACAGAGAAGAAGCTGATGATGGCTGTGTTAAGTTCACATGGGGACAAAGATGATATGAGACATTTTGAGAATCGTAGGCGTACCAGGTCTGCACGGCGGTATTATAATATTTGTGTTCAATAACTTACATTTCTTGCAAATACAGGCTGCAAATAAAAATCTTAAGTAAGATTTTTATTTTAATATACAATATAAAGTTTACAGAATGGGAGGTGTTGATTCTTTCAGGGCTGCATAGGAAAAAAAATAACCATCACAATAATCTATTTTCTGTGCTGTTAATTTTGACAGCAAAACATTTTATAATGTTAAAAAAAAAGCCACAATAATTTTATAACAATAAACGATAAATATTGATGAAATGCCCAATGCCCAACCTTGACTGATCACATCACATCCTAAATGATAGCATTATACATGGATTATTCAACACTACAGTACATAGGAGACGAAAACTGTTGCTCCACTCCACTGCTTGGGTTGAAATTCACAAACATGTTGCATTTCTGGCTACATACCTTATGTGATGCAATGCTAAATTACTTTTTTTTAAAGCCTGTGCCTGAGAGCAAAATGTACTATAATGTTCATTTTCCATTTGTTTACAAATATATTTAGTTTTACTTTTTCAAAATAAATAAATAAAAAAGGTGACCCATAGTATTAAAGTTGTAAGCAAACTTAAGGGACCACACCTGCCATTTTGCATGTTTGAGCCTCAGTATATACATGTTATGTTACTGACAACCATTTCCCAAAGGATAAAACTGTATTTCAGCTTTCCTGATATTTTGTTAAATCTCTTAATCTTTCAAAATCAAATATTCAAGTGATACACCCACCTTAAAAATCAATGTTTTGCCTGCTAATAGTTACACAGCCTTATGAAGTCATGGTAATTTAATTTTTTCTATAAACGCAGGTCTTCTTTTGGGACTACATTCCCGGTGGAGACATACATTCACTCTGCGCTTTTTATTGCGCTTCAACACTAAAATTGACTAACTTCGAAAAAAACCTGAATACACGTCTTGTTTGCAATGATGGATTATCTATCCCAAGAACGTTTCACAACAAGTTGATTTTAATAGCGTACCAGAATAAACTGAAACCAAAGGGGTCTGGAAGATAGAAAAAAAAAAACTTTTAAATTCACCATTCCAGTAGTATGCTTTTGGGAAATTATTGTCAGTAACGTTACGTGTATGAAAATTGAATATAGGCTCAAACATGCAGAATGGTCAGTAGGGTCCTTTAAGTGTAACTTAATACCAGATGAAAACCTTGATTTTGCTGACCTCTACTGGTCGAAGTTCTCCCCTTGCTGCAGAGTGTATGTACTCTCGTGTTCAGTACACTGTGACATCACTTTTTGGGGTTTGTTCTGGCTCACCAGGGAACAGTCTTTCAACACCCAACAAATTTTCAGCCAGAACAGCGCATTAAAACATCACTTTTTAGCATGGTGTGTATTGAACATACCAGGGTACACTCCACACTACAGCAATGTTAGAACTTCAAGTAGCAGTTTACAGCTGGTGTTAAGTTACACTTTAAATAATGTTAGGGTTGTCAACTGACTGATGCTAACATAGCAAACTGGATTGTTTCTTATTCAAATTTGTGCACAAATTCAAATAGCAACTGCAAAGAAAGTACCAGTCATTCAGATTTGAGGACCCAGTTCGTCCACATGCTGCAACATGTAAGAGACTCGCAGCTCTACATCTTCAATACTGTTTCAACACCTCAATTCCTCCCTCGCTCCTGTGAGAGTTTTCAGAAGCGCTGAACGAAAACAAGCCAAGTAGCACATAAGTTCATCGACACTGTGGTTGTCAAGACAATGGACTGAATTCCTGGTGACGTCAGCAGCAAACAGCTTTCGACTAAAGCCCCCTTGTTTCCATGGTGTAGTGGCATTACAGAGGCAAGCATCAACTTCAATATAATGGACTAATGTGTCCAGTCCTGCAAAGAAGCTGAAATGTGATGTGTTTAACGATGTCGCTGTGCCAACTGCCAAAATTGTACTCACAAGCTGCACTCATCTTGACTGTTATTGCCTATTTCTCTCACTTTATCTCCCTCACACTCAAGCACACATGCAAACGTACATACATTCTGTTTCTGTCACACACTCTCGTACATCATGATGCCATGCAAATGCACTTAACATCTCTTTCCAACTCTGCCTACCCCACAAATTCTTACCTATAGTGATGTTAAAGCCATCAATGCTGAAGGTGGCACTCCGACCCTTCCTAAATCGTTGCTTTTTTGAGTTAGCTTCCATTGCTTTTGCACCCTCTGGTCAACTTTGTACCCTTAAATCTGTTTTCAGTACCTTTTGTCAGCTGCAGCCTTGTGTTAAGTTTCAGTAGGTAACTCTCCTCATGGAGAGAAAAATGTAGTCCTCCGAGTCCTGTTAGTATCAGCGCACGAGGCAAACTGTCAAAGACTCAGCTGTTCTCGTGACAGATACCAAGCTACAGAAATTCTCTGTACTCCTTCTCCACCCCCTTAGCTTTGCTGTACATATCTTTTCTCTCCCTCTCTCTCTGTTTCTCACCTCAACAAGCTCATTTCAAGGAGCCAATGGCTCTTGATTTGTTTTTACTCCCGTGATCTCCCTCCACCCCTCCCCATGCACCCTCCGTCTCTCTCCCTCTATGTGAGTTCCCAAGAGGTAAAGTAGGTGTGTGCTTTAGGTNGGGGGGGGGGCATCTCTCGGGGTCTTTAAACAAACGTGACTCCTCCTACTGTCAAGTACTAACAGCAAAAGCAGCATTAGCTCACTGTGGCGCCAGAGTTGGTGATGACACGAGCCTATTCTAGTCACTGTGTGTTTTGCTCAGGCGTGCACACACACAAACACACACAAACACACACACACAAACAGAAATGAACACTAAAATCATGTTGTCACATACAGTATGCCATGGAGGATGACAGAGAAAATGTGAGGTAGAGAGAGGGGGAAGGAGGGGAGAAGGGAGAGAGAGAGAGAGAGAGAGAGAGAGAGAGATTTTATTATCTTTTGATACATAAATAGTTAAGTCAATGCCATTGCTTTTCACAGGAGCTATTTGCTAAGGCTGTTGAAACCTCCAGACGAAGCCGATTACCTGAATCTGTACTGTTTCTTTGAAAGGAAGATTCCAGGCTCTACACTTAATACATGTTCACAATCTAAGGTTTAGAAGTGATCAGACATTGCCTAATATTCATTATTTTATTTTCTTGAGGATTTATTTTCATTCAAGTGGTGCCCTGCTTTCTCATTAGGAGTGCTTTGCAGGAAATGCCCTCTTCATACTAATTTAAATTACCTTTCCTTTCACAACACTCTTCTTCTCACCTATGCACATGTGCATGCACGCACACACACACACACACAAACAGACACACTCCACAGCAATAAAGGATAAAAAAGAAAAGTCCCCCTTATTAGCACCATCTGACATTTTGCTATGGCATTTTTCGTGTTTCATTTTCCCTGCTGATTACAGTCTCTGAGAGCTGTTTATGAAGACTCTTGGCTTTTATTCACATCTGCCCTTATGGTAAGTACATCAATAATAATCTGCAGTGTTGTTCGTTGTTTCATACTTAATTAGATACAAATCACCAACGCACTACTTGGATTATCTGTTACCTTTTTTTTAAACTGCACACTTTTCCATCACAAAATCCACAATAATTATGATATAATCATATAAAACTTGATTAATTATACTAAGGGTATAGTGTATGTGTATGAGAACAACAAAGCTACCTAATTACCACATAACCAAGCCACATTTCAGTCAATCCATATTTCACATTTGCAGCAGATGCATTATTCACTTGTTAGATAATTACACTCAATCTCATTTTGTTTGCACAGTACAATAAGAGCTCTTTTGTGTCGAGCGCTCTCCTCCAGTCATTCTATGCTCCCCAGCCTCCAATTCAGTTGTTACAATTTTAGAAGTTCCTAATTTTGCTACCATCTCACCGCACGGCATCAAGAGTCTCCCTGTTCAAGGGTAGCTTTTATGCAGGAAAACTTGCAACTTTGTCAGTTGGCACTAAACTAACCATTACTTTGAGCACAAACTTCTTACAATGTGCTTTTTAAGCCTTGTTTCAATACATTCTAATGAGAATAGACCTTTGAGGCCACTGTTGTGTCAGTAGATGATTAATAGTTTTTATCACATTACTGTCACCAATGTATTCATCCTTCATTACACAATATAAAAAAAGGTGTATAATTATCCAAGACATTAATCATAGAGGTAGAAAGGTGCTACAGGCAAGGTTTTTCTGGCAGTGTACTTCATGAAAACTGGCTGTGCAAGTACCTACAAGATCATTGACAAAGTTTTTTTTTTTTTTTTTTTTTACTGGGAGTAACATTACATTATACACTCAATTTTTATTTTCATAATGTTCTAGAACACCTTGCAGCCTGCTAGAATCTAGAAGGCTACTATACCAAAATTATATTCAACCATGGCAATGGAGGCATTTTACAAAACCTTCTTTGTGTGGATGTGCACATGTGGAAAAATGCCTTTGACATTTTCCCTGACTCTCGGAATCCCAAAATAGTTTTTGCTAGATTGAGTGGTTAGCTCGAGCCTTTTCTGTGTGGAATTTGCATGTGCTTGATGTGTCTGTGTGGGTTTCCTCCCACAGTCTTAAATAATGAAAGTTACTATACCTCATGTGTATACTATATATGTGTGCACACTACACCTCATGTCACTTTGGATAACAGCATCTGCCAAATTAATAAATGCAATGTATATTTTAGCAGTGCTAAATTAGTAGCTACATATGTCTTGGGGCCTTAGCTAGTGCTTGCAATCTAGACTAGGTAGCCTAAACATCTCTAAATGACATGGTTTTCTTCGTCTCCAGTCATCAAGTCCTCACAGGTCATAAAGACTCAAATTCTGTCATCAAAGATAAACCCATTTATTGCTACTGTACATACAGTTAGAGTTGGTGGAATGCTGCAGCTCTGTTCTTTGAAGGAAATAATTGCCTGAATACATGAACCTAAATCATAGAAAGCTGACAATACTAGAGACTTCAACATGGAGATTAGATGGAAGGATCTGCAGCAAGAAATATGCTGGTACATGGATCAGACTAATAATGAAAAATTTTCAGTTTATAAATCCACATAGATGAAACAGCTAATCAGTGCCACTTCATTGCTCTGTTTGTAATATCATTAAAACCATCAAACCACAGAATTAACCAACAAGGAATTACTTTATATGAAATAAGAGCAATTAAAGCTAAATTTCAATTTGGATTGCTTGCTCTCTCTTGTTCCTTCTCTCTCTTTCTCGTGCTTTCTCCTCTCTCTCCTTCTCTCTTCTTTGTTTAGAACAGTCGGGTGACTTGCACACATCATTTTACCAGCAATAACATTCAACAAAAATTGCATCCCTGAGAAGGATGATACATTCAAGACTGTGACATCTGAAAAGCAATATACATAACATGTCTAAAGCTTGGCCTATGTTGTTTTTAATGGCAGACCACCTGTTACAGCGATGTCTTGTTCTGTAATGAGAGATTTATCCTACACCCATACTCAAGTGCTGCATCCTTGCCATGATCTATTTCCTTCAAGGGTCATTACTAAGGTGACGTCACTGTCACTAGGCAACAGTGACTCCTTTTATACAGTACATTTTGTGGAGTTTGAATACAGTATATTACAGTGAAGATGACAAGAGGTTAATCTGGCACACAGTATATCAATTATAGTAGTGTGATTTTTACAGTGTATGCGGTCATCTGTGTTATTTTAACATCTACTAACTTCTGCATCTATATAGTCAGTGTTTGCAGGAAGAATGTCACAGAGACAAGAATAATTCAGCTTTCACTGACCCCTGAAGTATGTCCAGATATACTGTATTGATTTATGTTGAGCATGTTTTTAAAAAAAAAAAAACATGGATTTTATATTGTGACTCAAATTTTGGTAAGTTAGTATTTAGAAACCTAAAAATTGTCATGCATTTTTTTAGTCCCACTGACTACAAACTGAACAATTCCCAGATGAAGAAAATATACATTTCAAGATTTTTTTTTTTTTTTTTTTTTTTTTAAGAGAGAGAAATCACAATTTGCAAAGTTGCACCTACAGTATACATATAAAATAATTAATTCTCTGTGAAGGATATTTCCAGGAGTTACAACTTCTGCATGGGATTCAGGCAACTTCCCCCCCCCNCCCCCCCCAACAAATATACATTGTTTTTGAAATAATCATCAGTTGTTTCAAGCCATTTAAGATGTTTTATACACACTACAGTGCGTTTTTAGCACAAAACACACCTGCTTGCTATTATGTCCAATGAAGGTGAACAACCGTTCAACCTTTCATCTGGCCATCAAACACCAGGAGGGGCCATCACCACTTCACATTCATTACTTGCAAAGATAAAGGGAGGTGAGGAGTAATTTATGGTATACCCTGCTGCACCAGATTACCATTCCCAGTGTTTAGGAGTCCTGTCTCTGGAAGTGTTGGCAAAACTGAACATTATAAGCTTCACAAATAAAAAATTATTGCAGTGCATTTATACCTAATAACCTGGCAAGTGATTGTGTTATGTAATTAATCGAAACATAACATCAACATCATCAGTACTGGGATATGGACTGTGTAATTTATCCCAGTAGCAGCATCACTATTCAAGACAACAACGATGCAATTAGACAGAAAAACAAGCTCATTAGAGGTCTCCCCTAGATTGTGGAACACTCAGGCTGTTTTGTCAGTCCCCACACCACCGTTACCACAGTCATGTAATTAAGACACACAGGCAGCCAGGGAACGTGTCTTTCCCCCTGCTAAATGCTCATTAGAGGCACCTTTAAGGGTAATACTTGTCCATGTTGCAAACCTGAGGGAGATGAGCTGACATAGTGCTGCATATACTGTCATGTTGCTGTGATCTACCCAACATCCTGAAGGAAAAGGAAACCAGCCTTGAGTTACAGTACAGAAGCTTCGTTAATGACATGATCCACCAGCATGAATCTGGATCAAAGAGGCAAAACCAGTTGGGAAAGTGTTAGATCAATAAGCTTAAATCTTTTGATTAGAATCACACATCTTAAACACCCCAAACTTCCTCCTGTCATCAGATTAAAGGGGATGTTCACAGTTATTTGTACAGAGTCAGAAAGCTGCAGACATCCTGCACTTTTCATGGAAAATGTCATACATATAGACTGTGCAGATTGTGGTGTGGTGGTCACAGAGGCCACATAGCAATGAAACATGGTTGTATTTTGCAAAAACACCAAGTTAATGAAATCAATAAATTGTGGCCAGTCACACTTTTTGTTTTCTTTTTTCTGTGGAATTACAGATCGAAACAATGGCAGTTGCTGCAAATTGTGGTACAGGGTCACAGTCACGATGACAACTAAACTAATAATGTATGAACAGTGTACAGTATGCACAGCCTCTAAAGATTTCCCAGAGCTGCCCATTGAAGAGAGACATGCTGTTCTTTCTATTTTCTATTTATGCATCCTTTTCTTGCATCTTTCTTCTCTTCAGCTCTTCCAACATACAGTGAGAGGGACAGACGCAAGGAGCAGATGTAAAGATGGATGAATCAATAAAACAGATATTCACCATATGGGGCACCCTTGCTCAAGCTAACATCCCTTAAATCAGCAATTAATAGTGTGTTGGACAGCAGCATTACCTGCTCAGCAATTGCCTGTGTGTGTGTGTGTGTGTGTGTGTGTGTGTGTGTGTGTGTGTGTGTGTGTGTGTGTGTCAGCCCTGACATACTGGTGACCTGGTGACCGTGGATCTCACCCAGTGAATGCTGGGAGAGTTTCCAGCCCATTTACAGCCCTAAGCAGAATAAGTGGATAAAGAGAATGGATGGATGGATGGATGGATGGATGGATGGATGGATGGATGGATGGATGGATGGATGGATGGACTGTTTATCAACATACTGACAAAAAATTTCATATTGAGCTATTTGAAACATCTGTATGTTGGCTGCTGAATGTCAACTTTTTTTCAATTTTGTTTTCCTACAATTTCCACTCAAGGTAGCTAAAGCATGATTAAGGTAACATTTTTAAAGCTAGACATCTCAAACCATTTGGTTAAGTAAGGGAAAAGATGTGGTCACGATTAATCGATGGATGCCAACATCCTGTATGGTCAGGATGTTTTGAACATCATTACTTCCTGTTTTGTTATAAACCATTTCCAGTCAATGCAATTAGGGAGGAATAACATTTAGCAAGAAATGCACCTGAGAATTTATTTTAATTGTATAAAAAACATTGTTGGCAAGGACATTGAGACAAGGCTCAAGTGAGGTTGCACTGTTGTTTTCCAGCAGAGGGAGCTGGAACATGTCTGGTTTCCAAAGGTGTGTGCTTGCAGACCACATTTTGTGTAATTGTGAGTTTGTGAATAAAGATTTATCAATTACTGCGTAGTTATATTTATTTTGCATGCTTAAATGACTTTCCTATATACAGTATCACACCCATGAGTTCAGGTGACATATCCAATTACTAAACAAATTTAAATCCCATTGGCGAGCTGGTACCTGGTCAGATCATACCATAGCTGTAATGCAGTAGCATTTAATCAATATTTGTGTTTTTCAACTTATACTGCCCTTTCCAAAAAAAAAAAAAAANAAAAAAAAAAAAAAAATGGCCACCTAAGTTAAAAGGTCTGTATCTGCTATAAATTTACAGCAACAGCAGCAGCAGCGACAACAATAATAATTCCCACAGGAACAGTATGATCTTTCCCTCAACACTGTATGAAATTTAGCCTTAAACACAACTTCCTCTACTATTTCCTATCCTGATATATCTGAAAATACATCACTCAACATGACATTTGTATTCACAGAGAGAGTGACTCAAGCTTTTTGTACAACATAGGGCAAGACCGAGTTGTTGTGCCAGCAACATAATCAACAGCAGGGTAATTATGGCTCTTCAACATCACTGTTATTGCAGAATCTCCAGTGGCCTATATTTACATCTGAATGTACTTCCATAACAAGACAATCTCCATGAAGCTGCTGCTAACTCATCATCCACTGTTGTTAGATCAGCCTTGGCGCTGTTTAAAGGATTTATCTAGATAATTGTAGATGTATGGTCTAATTTGGCATAACAGCTCAACTAAGATCCAGGGTTTAAAGCTGTTAAAGCCAAAGTCAGAGAGGATTGGCCCCATCAGTGAGGTGTCTTAGACTAAAGACTAAAGAACAACAAACAAGCACTATCAAGTCAGTTGAGATCTCTACACCACCTTTGGGATTGTTTGACATTGAAAGGATTCAGTCATAAGCCAATCAGGAGTTAGGTGTCTGTAATTTTGTTTCTCAAGAGGAAGCAACTGATTGTATAGGTGTGAGTCAGGTAAGAGACTCCTCAACACAAAAGTCTCTGGGGACCAGGGAGGAACCTCAACAGGAGGCTATAGTGTCATACGGTCATGGAAACACCATAGTACAGATCATATTTTGGGAGTCAGCCAGGGACAGGTATTTCCTCTGGGACAGATAAACAAGGATGGAGAGAGTAGAAGACAAACAAGGTGAACTTGTCATAAGCCAAGATGTAGGAAGAAATGGTCAGAAAAATAATTAAAAATGTAGAAAATATACTGAATTTCCATAAAAGCTACCTGTACATCAAAGGCCTACCTGTGCTCATGTACTGCATATAGAAATCCAGGAACTTAGTAAAACTTTGTATCATGTACCTTCCCTAAAAACATCTGCAAAATTGCAGTTTCACACATTAATCAGACAGAATAAATATGATTATTATTGTTTTTTGTTCATGCGAGGCCGATGGATACCTCAGACATCAAAGAGATGCTTTGCTAGTGCTGATATGTTGCATTGAGACTGGTCTTCAAAGACCCAACATTCATTTAATGAGGATATGTTTTCAGTAGCATATTCACAGTAATCCTCTGAAGTGACCAGTCGCTCTCATCTGTAGATAATACATGAACTGGACCACAGTAATGTGCTTCATGCAGCACAAAATAACACAGCAGGTGGACTTGAAGCTGCTAGGTCAGTATGTTCCCAGAAACTGAGAGATGATGGATTTCTCCAAAAAGAGAATGAAAGAGAACAATTTTGGGGTGGCTTTCTCTTTTCACAAATTTCTTACTGTTCAATGATTCCTAAGTACAGATCCCCCTTGAAGACTGCAGAGTCAGTCTTAAAGGATGACTCCACTGCTTTTACACATAAATGAATTTATTGGGAGCATAATGTGAAAAAAAAAAAACTGCAAAGTGGNTGCTTTTACACATAAATGAATTTATTGGGAGCATAATGTGAAAAAAAAAAAACTGCAAAGTGGAGAAAAAAATTGCCCTTGTGACATCACAAGGTGCTTTGTGATGTGCTGAAGACAAAGTTGGTAACTACAAGTTTGAAAAATAAAGTCACTCCTATAGAACGAGAAAATTCAATCCCCAAAACTTCTAGAAGTGTGTTTATAATAAGTTTATAAAAACTTCTAGAAGCAGGTTCAAACTTTTAGTCTCCAGCACAAAAGCAAAGTAACCCTTGGTGATATCATACAGGTCAGAACCATTACGTTGCACAGCTACTCCTACAGCCAAAAAAGCCAGTAAAGTCCCCCTTTAAAGGTGCTACACTGAAACATTGAGGTCAGCTGCCTGACTTCAAGGTGCTATTTCTGGCATTCACTAATTCCTAAATTTCAACATGGAGCCAGTAGTGTACTAACTTAAAAGAGGACATATGTTGGCGAATAAAACCCATAATCTAAACATCTATCTTCCTTCTCATGGCAGCATTATTCGACTATACGGGCATTTCTTTCAAAGATCAGTTTGATTTGATTGACTCAGTGCAGCTTTAAAGGACCATACCAACCATTTTGTTTGAGCCTAATATATTCCATTTTCATACACGTAAGGTTACTGACAACCATTTCCCAAAGGATAAAACATATTTCAGCATTCCTTATATTTTAGAAAATCTCTTCAAAATCAAATATTCAAGTGAGACACCCACCTTAAAAATTTATGTTTCGCCTGCTAATAGTTACGCAAAATTATGAAGTCACAGTCATTAAAAGTTTTAAATGTAGGTCTTCTTTTGGGACTATATTCCCCGGTGGAGCCATACATTCACTACGTGCTCTTTATTGCACTTAAACACTAAAATTATAAAACTTCAAAAAAACTTGAATTTAGGTGTTGTTCACCATAACAGATTGATTTAATAGCTTACCAGAATGAACTGAAGCCAATGGCGGTCTGGAAGGTAGGGGGGAAAAAATTCCAGTAATATGCTTTGGGAAGTGATTGTCAGTAAGGTGTGTATGAAAATTGAATAGCCTATATTAGCTCAAACATGCGAAATGGATGGTATGGTCCTTTAAGTTGTGTTTTGGGGACTTAAAGGCGTATTCCTAATGATGGGTAAGTTCTATGGCACAAATCAAAATAGATGGGGATCTTCCTGCCAAACTTACCGCTCAGAGAGCAGTCGGAAGGCTTTCTTTTGGAACTTTGCTTGGCTCCGTCGGAGTCTTGCCTGCTCAGCACCTCGAACAGAGACTGGCGCGTGCTCTGCCGCCCGCTTTGGCTCACGTTAAAGCGCGCGCTCCTCTTCTTGGCTCGGTCCGATTCTGGAGCGGACTGGCTTCGCTCCGGGTCATGCTCCGGCTCTGAACCCACTTTCACCAACGCGTTCCTCGTTCTTGTGAAAGCAGATGTCACAGAGCCCATCACCAAAACAAAAGGTCGGAAAGCTTCACTCGCGAGCGCTGACACTGAATTTATCACTTCCTTTACTAAATATAAACAAACTTGACTCCATCTTTGTTCTGATGCTACATCCAGACGGTGTTCTGAAAGAACATCCTCGCCTTACTCATAACCTGCGGCTTTTGAAATCAGCGTGGAACTTCATTCTGAGCACTGACAGTGACATGAAAATGCTTCAAGAGCCGAAATGCAGAGTTTGAACGAATCACACCGGCATCTCCCTCGATTAGTGTTTCCTCGACAGACACGTCACACATGGAGAAAGTTTCTCACTCGACAAACACACCGATCTCTCGGGGCAGGACAGAGAGAAAACAACCGGCATCAATTAACTGACGAGCATGCTGGATTATTATAAAGAAAAGAAATCCACAACATTAACATACTTATTGCGTATATCAAACATAACTTTCCATGTTAATCAGTATTAAAAAGCTACTGTGGGGAAGAGGTCAGATTTAGTTGCCAAATAAAAATACGAAATATTGAAGCTTTTTTGGCTCAAAGGGGAAAAGAAGCTGGAGACAGTTCAAGATAATCACCGACAGATGGCAGTAAAACATAGAAAGTTCATTCAGAAATCTGCTCAAGATATTAGAGCGTTACTTAGAGTGGTGGTAGTTGGTGTGTATAGAGGATATTTTAAACGTCTTATATATATTTATATATTTATTATATTAGTTTATTCAATATTTGTATTGTTTTTAATGTTAATAGACGTGGTCTGTTTCTGCACAATGTTTCAATCAGAAGCATACATTTATGTATCATAATCTTGTTAGCACCAGTATAGTAATGACTTCTTGTGGGGAAAGCTGTTAAGTCCATTAGAGTTACAGACGTTTTGATGGAAACGTGGTATGATAGACAGCATTTTGCAGTGGCTTTAGATTAATTTAGGTGGTGAAGGCAGCAGGTAAAATGACTAAGATGTTCAGGAGACCTTGGCTGGGCCCCTAAAAAACACAGTGCTGAAGTGTTCTAAATCCTGCCAAAATGAAGGTGATCTTTGACCTCACTTTTGGAAGGCACTGATGAAATAAAAATTCATTATTTGTCATTAAATGGCTCATAATAACCGTGAAAAACATCATCACCCATGTCCTATCAAAGAAGCTGGAAAATTAGTCTCCAAATTCTTATCAGATCTTAGTTATGTGCATTATTCTTTCAAGACTGATTACAAGAAAACGTGCATATTTTTTACAGCCAATGCACCACTAAACTGCTTTTTTGAAGGTTTTTATTTGTGTAGTGTTTTGCCATCTGATACTTCAATGCCATACTTGACCTAAAAATATTACACCCAGTCCACAGAGGTACAGTCTTAATGGTTTATTGCTGCAAACGGGAATATTGTGACATCTTTTAGCATACAGATTTCCTGGGAGTGTGCACACTCTAAGGTCAAAAATACTGTTTTGGTTACAAAGAAATACTTTCCCAGACCTCAATAAGTATTTTATATTGCGCTGATTTCATAATTGTGACTGAACAAGAGTGACAAAATGTAATACTTTTAGCAGAAGAGGAAGCAAAATACAGTGTGTCTTAACAGGTTTACTGGGTCATTGTATATAAAGGCACTTTGAGAAGCAGTTTGCTTTTTGTGTGGTGTTTGGTTGCTTTTTGCTTGCGTGAGATGCTTTTCTTCATATTGCTGTTGTGGGTCATTTGGCAAAGTCAAAGAAATTACTCGAGGTCTTCGTGATTCTGGGTTGACTCGTTGATCACCTGAACAAGATTGGGGAAAGAGATAAGGTGATCAGCAGACTTGTGTGTTTGGGCTCAAAATGACCATCAGAAAATTGCTGCTATGACTGAAAAATCACTTCAAGTGGTTTGTACCTGACCATCCCTGGTCTCAATGGTCTTGATGAGAACCTTCTTGGTTGTTGTGGTTTCCATATGAGGTTTGGAATCGATTGCTTCTGTAGTCATAAGCAAGAGGGGAAAACAGTGCATTGTGACTGACAGTATTATTAAAAACACTAGCCTAGTCATGTAAAATCAACAGGTAGACATTGATCTTACCTCTCAGGTTTAGAGCTGAGAAGTTTGGGAGTGGGCTGGAGATTCTGCAAATGAAGAAGTATAAAAATCAGTAAAATCAATAAATCATTACCTTTTTCTCTTTCATACTATTATTGCTGTACAACTAGAACTTTGGAAAACTGATTCTATCAATTTCAGAGGTCTTTATCTGTTACCTGCTCTCCTCTCCTTCCAGCAGCTTCCTGTAAGTGGCAATTTCAATATCCAGGGCCATCTTGACATTTAGGAGGTCCTGGTACTCCCGGAGGTGACGGGCCATCTCGTCCTTCATGTTGTGAATGTCCTCCTCCAGGCGGCTGATGGTGTCCTGGTAACCGTTAGTCTCCAGGGAGAAGTTGTCCTCCATCTCCCTCATCTGGCGCTCCAAGGACTCATTCTGGGATGGCAGCCAAGATGGAACAAAATGACACTTAGGAAGAGGCAGTACAAATCTTTTAATTTCAAATAAAGGGGTAACGCAAGGGTGGTTAATGCTCTGTGACCTGTGAAAATAAATTCTCCCTGACTGCTGTGGCAGTAACAAAAGCTAACATTTATTCAACTGTTACTTAAATACGACTATTGATGTGCTGTAAACATTTCACACTCACTGTTCCTTTGAGTGCATCCACCTCACAGGTAAGTGCCTGAAGCTGGCGTCTATAGTCATTGCCCTCCTGCTTGGCAGCTCTCAAAGCATCATTATTCCGGGCTGCAGCCTCGGTGAGGTCAGCAAACTGGGAAACAAACAGAGAATAGAAAAGTCGGCTGCTCAATAAATGATGAGTCAGAGGTTGAAGGAGAGTGAAGTTGGCAGATAGCATGAACTGAGTGTAAATTATGAGAGATAAGGCCTCAGTAGAGGCTTGTGTAATCAACGCTCACACACCCCATACTGCAGTTTGGTGGTTAAAGCAGATTTAAAGAAAACCTGAGTTAAGTGAAATCCGGCCTGCTGCACTGAGTCATAAATAAATAAAGATTCCGAGCTACTTTACTCACACTCTTCTATTTGTATGTAGATTATTTCAAAGTTTTAGAGGGAAAATGATGAATTTTAACTTAATGCACCTGAAATATGTGTGTTTATATGTATTTGCAGTCCACTCATTGCACTTATACACCATTCAGATGTGGAAGAATGTTTGTTTTTCTATTTGTAGCTGGAGTTTTTTCATTGCATTGTATAAATTATACATTCTAACTTCATAAAGGAGCCTTACCTTGGATTTGTACCATTCCTCAGACTCCTGGATGTTTTTGGAGGCCAGGTTCTCATACTGCAGGCGGACATCCCTCAGAGCTGCTGTCAGGTCAGGCTTGGACACGTCCATGTCCACCTGCACATGCTGCTGCTGCTGCTGGATCTGGTTCTGCAGTTCCATCAATTCCTACAACAGAGCAGAGAGAACTGGTTTGTGCAAATGGTTTTTATTTTTGTCTAAGTGCCATATAGTGAGGTCTGTGTTGAAGGACAAAGTGACTTCCTGAATATTTATATATTCATTTTAAAGGCCATTTGTGTACTTCATTGGGGCTTTCCTGGCCGTTTCAGAACAGTTTTGATGCATTAAACCTTCCAATCTGGTACGCTGAGTGGATTACAAATAATTTGGGACAAATATTTGGCATAACTTTCATCAGGAAGCATTTACTGTGGTTTATTGAGCCATGCACGTGCCACGTGTCTGCAGTTTTAAAACAAAGATGACACTTACCTCATCATGCAGCTTCTTGAGGAAGTTGATTTCCTCCTGGAGTGACTCTACCTTCCGTTCCAGGTCCAGTCTGGCAAGAGCAGCATTGTCCACATCCTGTGCCATGACGTGGATTCATTAATAAGGTGACTTGTAAAGGTGACATGCAATATGCATTACGTGTTTGCTGACACAGAAAAAAAAAAAAAAAAANAAAAAAAAAAAAAAAACTGCAGTCACACCATAGAGGCTCTCTGCACACTCACACAGTACCCACACATACAAAATGACCCATTGTGTCAGCCTTGTGTCAGCCAAGGTCACAAGCACATGCATCTAATAAAAATCAAGTGTAGGCACATGAGAAGTGTCGCAGTAGATGTTGTTAAGAGAAGACTGGGCCTTTTCTCGTGATTTTCACATGCTACTATGCAGTACTTTTTAGGCCAAATTCCCTAACTAGATCAGATCAACAATAATCGAATGTCAAATGATGCCTAAAGCCACTTAAAAAAAAGCTAAATCAAGCGCTATTTCATCTCTGCTTAAAAGATTTTGATTAAATAAAGGGGAATTCTATAACACCCTGAACCATAAAGCATTATTCATAAAGACATTAAACACATTTACTATTACCTAACCTAATTCTTAACTTGAATCTCAGGTGATTAGTTTGGTAGAAAGTCAGTTCTTCCACTGGAAGCTATATTCTATTTGGTTATGTGTCATACGTCTATGCACATTGTGGCACCATGTGCTTTGTCAGGGCGTTGGCAGGCTGGCAATTGAGGTATCAGCAAATGAGGCAGCTTTGCCCTGATCTAATGCCACAAACAAAGTGCGCTATTCAGCAAAGTTTCCCCTAACAGGCTCAGGGTGGGAAGAGTGACTCTGCCTGGCTGAGTGAGTGAGCGGCTCTGCATTGTTGACTGTGTGCCACTGTGGCAGGACATAGGCATTTCCTTCCTGCCATTCATGTACAAGGTCAGGATCCTGTAACATCTACCAATCTTTTACTGCATGTCCACGAATATACAGTGACTTGAGAAATTGTATTTTACTCTTTTGTATTTGCTTCTTCTGCATTTTGTATAATGGCACCCATTTAAAACTACTTGCAAAATACTGGGTTGTCAGTTCCTTATAACTGTGGATTCATCATCATCTGCATCAGCCATGATCCCTGACAAAACCATAACAAGTGACATTTTTATGTCCTGATACTTTCCTAGAACAGGACAGACGGATCACGTGGTGGCTTGTTCTCACTCTGATAACCACATTGGGTCAGCTTGTGTCCATCTCATTCCCTGTGTCCAGTCAGATTGAAAGAGATCTCTTCTAATTGTAGGCCTGATTTAACTCAGCAGCCACAACATGGACTTTTGTGGCAAGCTTGAGTCAGTTCTGTTCTGAAGCTATTTTGGATCATGACTAGATGCTGCTGTTGCATCATCAGAAGAGCGCATTCTTTCTCTCCAGCTCATAAGCGATAATTAGATAGAGAACACCTAGGAAAAAAGGGGACAGTTATACCAGACAGCGGTTCCTTTATCTAAAAGTGCAGAGATAATTAACGCTCACTAATCTTATTGACACCACTTTTCACCAATTTGGGGTTTTGAAGCTTTATTTAACCAGAAATAGGATGCGATGTGAAATAGTGGAGGGCTTGATCACTTTATTAGATACACATGCAATACTGTACCTCCAAACAAAAAAAGAAAGAAAGAAAGAAAATTACCATGTAGCTGACAAGTGCTAACAAAAACTCAACATTCAGATGGCAGGACTTGTATTGGATTGCACTAGATTGTACAGATGTGCCTTAAAAAGTGGACACTGAATGTATGCTTAATCAGTCACATCTGCTGGCAGCATCTTCCATAAAGGATGCACAGATCCAGATAAAGTTGGTTAGCTTTTCCTTTTTGTAATTCCCTATATTTTTGTTTCTCTCATGTCATTCTTTATATTATAAAAATATGGCAGGGGCAGAATTTTACCTGGTGTTAAGTACATCTTATTATATTTATTATGCTATAAAATGAATCATACTGTACCTGTCTGAAGCTCTGTATGTTGGCCTCAGCTTCCTCCCTCTGGCTTATCTCATCCCGCAACCTGCAATGGCAGAAATAAAGTAGGAATTATAGCAGCAACTGGGACTTTTTCTACCTTAAAAACTGGCTCTTTTGCCTCATTAGTGTCTTCAATTATTGTTCCCTCAAGCAGCATAAAGCTATGCAAATTTAGATTGTGCACAGTCTTGCAAACCTTTTTGACAATGAAGTTTAAAATAAATGCCTCAGCAGATTTACATGGACTATCTGTAATTACAAAGAGCACAAAGAACCACAAATCCTACTTCTCTCGCAGCCTGTCGATGTCATCTGCCAGGTTGTCCCTGTGCACCTCCACTCGGGCCTTCTCGTTAGTCAGCTGGTCCACCTGGCGCCTCAGCTCCCGCATCTCCTCCTCGTACAGATCTCCGATTCGGGACGTGCCTTTGCCCCGCAGCTGCTCCAGCTCCGCCAGAAGGATCTTGTTCTGTTGCTCCAAGAAGCGAACCTTCTCGATGTAGCTGGCAAAGCGGTCGTTGAGGGACTGCATCTGCGCTTTTTCATTGGTGCGGTTGGTTATGAACTCGCTGTTTATGGCGTCGGACAAAGAGAAGTCCAAGTTCTCGGAAGCCAGCCGGGGCATGGCTGAGCTGCTCCGGAGCCTTTGGGTTTTAGATGCATAAATGGTCGGAGCGGAGGAGAGACCAAATGATACCCGGGATGAGCGCATCGGGCTGGAGAACTGGCGGTTGGAGTAACTGCTCCTGACCGTGGTTCCTCTCTCCCCACCAAAGAGTTTTTTGTAAGAAGACTGTGGTGGATTTACTCTGTAAGACATCTTGGTTATTATTATGTTTTTGTTTGTTTTGTTTTTTTTTATCCCAGCAATGAGTCCGATACGGCTCTTGTCTCAGTAGTATCTGCAGAGTGCGCTTAAGACGACGTTCCCTCAACTATAAGTCATTTATAGTCTCCTCTTATGCAAATACAGCGTCAGCGCCTTGAGTGACACCTCAGGGATCCTATCAAAAAGCAGAACAAGCGGAATGGCGTTTCAAGACCGTACCAATAGATCTGTTATCAGTTTAGTTTTTAGAGGTTCTTTAGAGGTTGAGCTCTTTTTTTGTTGTTGTATGTTTTTTGTGGACCAAACAGGGCAGTATGTTTTCTTGTGCATGTTCAGTCACAGCAAAGCTGCATCTATGCACAACCTTTAAAGGACCATACCGGTGATTTTGCATGTGGTCTCCCAGGGTTATTTGAATTCAACATAGTGCTTAGTGGCATATATACTATTTTGGGGGCAAAACAGTGACATTTTATTAATTTGTAAGTAGGAATAGGAAATCCTATTCTCTGGGCCCCTGTCAACAAATTTTCAACCTCACTATTCAGTTTTAATATAATAAGGTGCTGAGAGAGATAGGGAAAAAATAAAGAGAACAGAGAAAAGAGAAAAGAGCATAAGAAACAATAAGTAATAATATATATTGCAGATTAGAAGGAGCGTAAATTCATAGACTGCATAACTCCCAGCTACAAACTAACAAGACCAGGCTGCCCATGTATTAGGCTACACACACGTGTTATGTTCAGCGCTTTAAGGGACACACCCACACTGAGGAGAGAGAGAGAGAGAGAGAGAGAGAGAGAAGTTGGGGTGGGGTATAAATCAAAGTCATCCAACACTGGTAGTTTTGCTGCAGTTGTGTATGGTGTTATATGTGCAGCAAAGCTTGCTAACTTTCTTCAGAATTACCTGCAGCTACTGGTTCTTGAGTAAACTATGCTCTCTCTCTCTCTCTCTCTCTCTCTCTCTCTCTCTCTCTCTCTCTCCACTGCATAGAGAGCTGTTGGTGCTGCAGTGCTGCTGAGTTGCTGAGATTGAGTCATTTTGAGAGAGCTGAGCCTATGACATTCTACACTCTCAACCACACCCAGGTGCCGCTAATCCTTTCGCCGCCTACAGTATATATACCACTTCTCTTTGTACAAATCCAGTTGAAAGAACTCTGTAGTGGAGATTTGATTTAGCTGAGCGATGTTTGTTGACTAAATCACACTCTGCATGCACACATATGCCTTTCACTGAGATTTTTACATTCTTGTCTTGCCGTGCAGATGGTCCATTGATTTCAAGTTGGTGTGATGCCCCTCAGTGAAAATTAGGGATAAGCCACAGTGACCTTATGAGATCTTTGGCTTTAAAAGTCCCATCAAACAACAGTTTGGCTATGTCTAGTTAACAGTCTTGCCTGGTATCAATACTATTATCTGCTTTTCTCCCTTATTTTTCCCCTATGAGAATATTTTGGGAAGCACCACTAAATCAGTATTTTTTTTTTTTTTTTNTTTTTTTTTTTTTTTTAAATACAGTTATCAGTTTTTCTGTGGATGGGAAACTAGGAGTAATGACCAGACAGAGCTAAACAGTTAAATGTACCAAGGCCTTTGATGTGACCCACATGGGCCCCACTAAGAGTAAATAGTGTAATCCCTTCACTAAAACCGGCTATGGAAATTCACGATGTTGATTAACATCGCCACTCATTAGAGACAGGGGGGCATAAAAATTCCTGCTCCCAGGCCCATTATGAACCAGCTCTGCCAATGTTTGCCAGAGAGACACACAGAGCAGGGATTGTGTATTGCTGATCTGTCACCTAATCGCTGCAACAGAATGCAGACAGTAGGCAGTAATTATTGTTCGTAGGCCAGTATTTGCCAGTGCCACAGTTTGGGCCAAATATCTCACTTTTTTTTTAAATGTTTTGTCCTTTCTTTCTTTTTTTTTTTTTTTNTTTTTTTTTTTTTTATTGCTGAGGGATTCATTTTCTCCAAATGAATGGCACTGCTGGACACATTACAAAAGCATCAAATAAGAATCAACTTTAGCCTGAGTCAGTCAGCCTGTAATTCGACAGGATGCTAGTTAAGTTCAATTCACTTTTTGGGTGTCATCACAGCAGACCACAGGCACCAAGCAGTAAAAAGACATGCTTTGTTTCATGTCCCATGATGGTGAATCACCGGCCCGCATGTCCAGTAGCCATAGCAATCACCCCCAACATTATTTTCAGAGCTCAAACCCACAGAGACAGGGACTGCCCTTTTCATAGAGATTAATAGAAAGTCAGCCCTGCAGAAAATTATGTGAACAGCGTGCAATCTGCAACAGTGTGTCTTTATCTTATATCAAAATACTTAGATGTTTTGCTCTTTATTTTTCAAACAGTCTGACTGATTGGTGGGATTCTTTCGGGGTCATGACGGAGCAGATTTAGGAGAGGGTGTGTTAGAGCACAATGTGTTTGTTGCTCAGCAGTGAGTCCATTTAAATCAGGCTGAAGCAAAGCTGAAAGTGAAAAAAATAAAGGGCATAAATCCATGCTAGAGGCCACCAGCCTTTGTCTACTGTGTGTGTGTGTGTGTGTATGCTTNTGTGTGTGTGTGTGTGTGTGTGTGTGTGTGTGTGTGTGTGTGTGTGTGCCTATGTATTTTTCTGGCCAGACACAAAAAGAGAAAAGAAGGGGTGAGGGGTTTGTAGGACTGCATTCATTTTAAATGCAGAGTGCCAGTGTTGCCTCTGCTGTCCCTTCATATAAAATCAAGTCATTTGCTCTTTTACAATTCTTTAAAGGTAACACTATTTTAACGTTATATTTAAGTAGTAATCTTAAATCCAAACACCCATGAAAACTGACATTAAAATAGTTATTGTAGACATTTGCACATTGCATTAAAATCCAATCCATAACATCTGCATGGGCTGTCAGTGTCTAAGTCCCAAATGCAGGTACTCATGAACAGCAAGTCATAATTCCTGATTCAAAATAACTTTATTAACAAGAGCGAGTGGAGCCAGGAAAAACAAAGCAGGGTGATGGTTTAGCTTATCTCACAAATGCATCTCATACGGCTTACATTAACATCTGGCTAGTTGTGACTAAGAGGTGGCCAAGTTGTGACTGATCGGATTGCAACACTTTATATGTGAGTTTACACACTGCACATGTGTTTTCCTCATCTGGATAACATATCTGGATACAGATCACATTATACTGCAAGGTGACAATTGGGTCTGTGATACTTAGATTACTTGCAAAGCAAATAAAGGAAATTTAATATCCTAAAAAATGAACTAATTCTATCAGTATGATTTATATTTTCTCACAATTTATTTATTTAAAGGCTCTGCACACCTATACAGGTGTTTTTAATTATTCTGGCTGATTTGACCTCTTTTCTGGTTGAAGATGGGTCCAGCTATGCTGGGAGTCTGCTTAGGTCACCAGACTCCATCTGCAAGTTTCCCCGCCCTTTACAAATTCAACAAACCTATCAGGAGAGTAGGTCAGTCAAGCACAAGCTGTAAACACCCACAGAGTCATCTCATCTGCCAATGTAAGTGAAAACACCTGTGTGAGTGTTCCACATGGAACTCATGAAATCATTCTCTACATTTAAAAATCTCAAAATAACCAAAGCATTGATTTTGGGTGTAGCTTTTATAGAGGTTAAAAAGTTTACACAATCCCTAACATCCTTTTCTTTCCACCTTGTGTTCTGTTCCATTTTCTCCAACTTACTGCAACTTAAGCATTTATCTTGCTTTTCTACTGATGGCCAGTAAAATGTTCTGAGTAGGGATCTTGCTTATTTTGAGGGATGGAGCTTCCACCGAATGCCTTTCGACTATCGTAACAAAAGTGGAATTAAACTGCAGGGCCTATTTTCCAAATCTCTATGGTGACTGACAAAACACTTGGAAAGTAGCCAGGATGTAAGTTTAAATCTCTCTCTCTCTCTCTCTCTCTCTCTCTCTCTCTCTCTCTCTCTGTGTGCGTGTGTAGCTCAGTTACTTGCCGCTTGAGATAACATTTTCCCATCATTTGCCCTTGGCATAATGTCATCATGTATAAGCTATAAAATGTTCTTTGGCTCACACACATAATTCAGCCAGTCTGTCATTGACCATCAGGTGTCACTTGCATATGACTTACTGCATCAGGGGGTGCCACCCAATCTGACTGACAACTCCAGATGACACCCACTCTCCTCTCATCTGCCTGACCACGAGAGGACTAAAGTGAACCCAATCCTTTAAAGAGAGAAACATATAAGCTTTTAAAAACAATAGTCGATGACTACAAAATGGTTTTTGGCATGATGTGGATTCTGAGTAAATTAATATTATTTTTAAACTTTTATTTATTTCCAAAACCACTTAATAATTAAAAGGATTCAATTATCTGAAATATTTGATGAATTCATTTGCAATGCTTAGGAATGGGATCTTCTTTCACCAAAATCTGAGAAATTCTTTTTCCCCAAATAAAGATTTGGAACCTAATACAATGTAAAATGACTGAAAACAGTATTTCAAACTGACTGGACAGAATCTAAAGAACAAACTGGACTATTCTGAAACTACATTGGTCCTGAGATGCAAAACACATAAAACATTAAAATAAGAAAAATTGCTCAAAGTTATTAAGGGCGGTCACGCTGCGTCACATTAAGATGCCATTCAGGCATTTATTAGAATGTATCACACTTCATCGTGTGGTTTTGAAATAAAAGCAGCCTTGTTCTTGTATCTAGAGGCCTGTAAATGCTGGATGGTGATGTTCACCATCACAGCAGAAAAATTTTTGCATCCTGTGTCAGTAGCTTAGCCAGTGCTCTCCAAAACTAAAGGTAGCTATGTGGTGTATAGTGATAAACTCAGATCATGGCTTTGTCTGTTAAAGATAAGTGTAAGAAAAATATAAACAAAATAATACTCACACTTCCATGTAATGTCTTGCATAAATTATGGAGCAACAGCTGCAAGTGTTTATTTGTAGACTGACAAATGATTTAACTCAGGATGTAACCAGGATCTTTACCACATTGACTCATACTGACAAGATGGCTGTCTCATTTTGGCAATATAAAGATACCACAATTGTGCTCTGCATTCCAGGTAAGAGGCTCTCTGTGTTTGGCATGGATGAGCTCTGTGGCCACAACACTCCTCTACTGAGTGAATACACTTTTACTTTAGACTTAATAAGGAAATATTGGCCTTTGTATTAACACGCTTGGTTTCAGTTCAAAACTCAACAAGAGGCCCAGCATCCACATCACTTCCCAAATCCATTTTTTTGGCTGATAGTGTTACTGACACAAGAATGTAGTATTACTCACTACACCGAGTGGCGGTAATACATAGAGGTCATATTTCAAGTAAGTTACTCTTATTGACTTAATGTAGTGACCCAGTCAATGTAGAAGGTCACCAGTCAAAATGTCAAATCAAAAAAAAAAAAAAAAAAAAAAATTTTTTTTTTGTTCATATCCACTGACCACAATACAGTATCCCATAAAACTGTCTCATTCAAAGTAAGTATAGCTTATATTAATTGTGATCTCATGTATGACCTCTGTAGTGAATAAAACCAATATTCTATCAATTCTTCTGCAACCTTTTCTGGTGTTCAAATAAACTTCCTGCTGTTCATATCAGGGACAATGAATAATTCTAAAACATCATACAATATTTTTACTGTACCTCTTGACAGGCTAGCCTTCACTCCCTAAGCGCATCAGTGAGCCTTGGGCACCCATGACCCTGTCGCCAGTTCACCAGTTGTCCTTCCTTGGACCACTTTTGGTAGGTACTGACCACTGCATACTGGGAAGTCCCCACAAGACCTGCCGTTTTGCAGATCTGACTCAGTCATCTAGCCATCACAAGTTGGCCCTTGTCAAAGTCGCTCAGATTTTTACGCTTGTAATCAGATGATCCATGTTATTCACTTCACCTAACAGTGGTTTTAATGTTGTGGCTGATCAGTGTATGTTTACAGGCAACCTAAGCTGAGGTGCCACCTATTGGTCAAATCAGCTAGATGTTTGCCTTGTTGTAATCAGGCAGTGCTACAGAAAGTGTCATTTATATTTATATGGTTAAACTCAGTAGAAGTTTTTATTGGAACATATGGCAATTGCAAGTAATACATTACAAAAATTTAAACATGCTTTATTAAATTACATATTTTTACAGTCAAAAATAACATTCTGTCAGAAGCTGCCTTTCAATTAATTTATATGCGCTGTTTTTCACAGATTAATCCATGTTCACATTTTAAAAGAATGTATATGTAAGCTCTCAGACATATCTAGGCCTATGCTAAAACCCTAAGAGGATCTGCAAAGCACAGAGTGAATGCTACTGTATTTACAACAGTCACAGGAGTCATGATGTGCAGTCATTGAAACTTTAACATTGCTATTCATATTTCCTGATGTTATTTTTTTCTGTAAAGCTTAAGATACAGATGATTTAAGCATCACAATAAAACTGACTAAAGGTTCTTTCACCTCATGTTTGTTGTGTGTTGTAATGACTTTGACCTTTATGGCAATTTAACAAGTAAGAAAAATTAAGTTAATGTCATAATAATTATATACTTTTTTAATATTTTAACCATATATTTGACCATAAGCAAGAGGCACAACTGTTCAATCATCAAACATGTAAGTCTGACAGAGCTGCAAAAACACTGCACAATAGGAAAATTTACTGGAAAAATTTTATTATTAATGAGTTGTTTTTGCTAATCACACAGCATATCTAGCAGCATTACCATAATGTAATCATATCAATCATATATAATGGCAGCAGCACAAACAATGCTGGTCTATCATGAAATTTTCCTTTATAATATGGGACAGAATTGGTCACATCTGACATGCAGCGCATCTAGTGAGTCTTGTGCTTGCAGTATGCTCCTTCCTGCACTAGATGGCCTTCTTGCCTGTGTCACAGCAAAGGACTCACCCTCTGGATGGACTCTTCTGTCTGGTAGCTTAAACTCAACTGATGCAAAAGATGAAAGGCTGCTGTTTTTATTTGCCTTAGTTTTTGAAGTGTCGACGGTGGGTGATATCTTGAGACCTCTCCCTTTCAAACTGCTTGTTTCTTTTTTTCCACTTTTGATACTGGCAATATCGTCCAGAAATTGGTCAGAATCGCTTCCATGAGGCATGTTGAAGTAGGTGCACTTAGGAGTTGAAGGCTTGGCCATTTCCTCAAGCTCTGATGAGGGTATATCTGCAAGGGGGTTGTGCTGGGTTGTGTCATGTGGAAGGGAATCCTGACTTGAATCTGTGGATGCACTATCCAAGTTACAATACATTCCCACAGAGACCGGAGGAGATTTTCTAATGAGGTGATTCTCCTTGAGAAGCCATCTACCTTTGTCAATCAAAACTCCACCATTTGAGTCTTTTTTAGAAGGGAATGAACTTTTCTGTGTGGTCTCTGCTGCATTTTCAGGATCTGCCTTTAATGAGCTTGCAGCACTTAAACAAGACAGATTCTCTCTTGAGGGTTTAGTGTCTGAGTCACAGGAAGAAAAGCTGCAATTTTCTAGGTGTTCGAAATTTCTTGTAATGGACAGTTTTGAGTTAACAAGCTCTGCATTTGTTCTTCTTTTAGGTGTGTCAGTCATATGTGCTGAATGTCTGTTATCTGGAGATGTTCTGTCTGAAGACTCTTCTCCACTCTCTGTGGCAATGTCTTCCTGACTTTGATATCCACCACTCTCTGAAGTCTCTGGTTTATAATCTGATAATTCCGATAAATCTGAGGTGCTGGGGCTCGGAAGACATTTTAAACCATATGAACTATCCTTTCTGCCTTTGGGAACATTATGTTTCTCTATCCAAATGTTACCTCGAGCATCATATGTGAATACAAGTGAGGAAGACTGAAGGGCAGAGTTAACAAAGTCAAGTAATTGCTGTGATATTTCCACTGGGTAGGGTATGCTGCTTCTCCTCTCCTCCTCCCCTCCATCATCTGTTTTATGTTCGCTTACACAATCTGTTCTGCCATCTTTTTCTTCCTCACACTGGACCTCAGATAAAGAGTTGTTTGATGATTCAATGCATGTATTTTCTACCTCATCATTAGCCTGATTCTGCTTCTGAAAATAGCCAGCCTCCTCTAATAGTGTTTTATAAATCTTACAATCAGCAAAACTGTCTGCATCATTAATAACAGCATTGTCAAGACATTTACTTCCTTCTTCCACCTCATCTTGTGATTCTTGTTTTTCCACCTGGTCACATCTTTGCTTTTCTTCATCTTCTTCCTGCCCATCCTCATCTATTTCTTCCCCTTCCAACTTCTGGCCAGCTTCTTTGTTAGTCAGTATCTGCTCAATCTCACCATCTTCCTTCTCACATTCCTCTTTTTGTCTTCTCTTTTCATCCCTCTCTTCCTTCTCAATACCTTCCTCAAAAGCCTCCTTTTTATCATTGTTTTCCTCATTAACCACCTCCACTTCTAGTTTCTTCTTGGTTTTCCCCTCCTCATCATCATTTTCCTCATTAGCTTCCTCCTCCTCTGTAACCACATCCACATCTCCTTCCTCCCCCTCTTCAATTATATCTCCTACTTCCTCTTCATCATCTGTCTGCTTAATGATCTCATTCTCTTGTTCCTCATCCCCTTTGACATTTTTCTTCCCTCGTGAAAGAGTGCCCTCTTCCTCTTCTTTTTGTATCTCATCTACTGAATCAACAACCTTGTCATCCCATACCTCTTTGTCACCCATCTCTTCAACACTATCCTTTCCTTTTGCTTCTTCATCCCATTCATTTATTAATCCCTTTTCTGACTCCTCAACCACTTCTTCCTTCTCCTCTTCCTCATCGACTGTCATCCCTAACCCTGGCCCTTCCTCTGTTTTCTCAATAGATTCAAGTTCCTCTGTCTCTTCTAATTTGTCAAATTTGTAAAAGCTATTAGACTGTTGTAATGTTGAATTAATTTCCTCTCTTAGGTCTTGTGGCATGCAAAGTTCCTCCATACGCTTGTCAATTTCCAAATGTTGATCATCAAATACGTCACCTCCTTCAGAGGGAACCTCCGCTGCAAGCTCCTGCTCCGAAAATTTAGAAGAGAGAGGCTCATTTTCAAGCATTTCCCTAACAATCTGGAAATCTTTCCAGCACTGTCTGAACTGAGAGGATGTTCTGCTTTGCAAAGTTGTCAGACTTGCCTTCTGTTCATCCTCATTCTCAATAGCAGAAATTTTCTGCAAGGATTCCATCAGTAGCATGGCCTCAGAGGTGTTTCTTGAAGAACTGTTATCCTCATAGCTTGTTAGAGCATCTCGCAGAGTCATCACTGATAAAAATGAAAGAAAGATTTTACAGGAAGAACCAAAGACTGAAGCCACTTTTGACGAGAAATCTGGAAGGCTGTAAGACTTCTCGAGATTGTCAGAATCAGACGAACCTCTAATGCTTTGAATTGATGAACAAATTTGCTGTAGAACAGGTTTAATCTTTTCTTTGGAGCTTGAAATATTAAACGTAAATGGTAATGATTCATTTTTAGCTGGGCCACTGGCTTTCTGTTCATTTTCTGTCATAGCCGTGGTTGGTTCTTTGTAGTAAAGAGTTGCTGATAGACAAGAAGCAGATTTTTTGACAGCATCACCTTGCAGATGGCATTTAGTCTTATTGTCAGATTCAGAATCACTGCCTATCCGAAACACAGGTTTTGTCTGAGGTTCTGATTCATTTGAGATTGCCTCCTCTGTGTATGGCACTGACTCTGGACTTACTTTCTGCAACCAGTTTTCTACATATTGGTGGATATCGGAAGGTGATGGATTGAGTGAAGTCTTTGAAACACTGTCATTCAGCTCTAAAGTTTGTTTAGGGGATGATTTTCTGTTTGCAGTCATGGATTTGTGCTTGGTCATTGTCTTTCTGCCAGGCAAAAGAGATTTCTTGGGTTGCATATTATCTAACACGTTTTTCTTCATTGATAGTCTTCCATTTACTTTTTCGGAAGTATTTTCATTTTGGTCATTATCCTTAGGAGCTCCTTTGTTTGTGTTCATTTGTTTCTGGGCTGGTGTCTTTTTTGCAGTGTTAAATGATAAGGGTTGCACCTTCCTGGGTGCCTTGCAATCACTACTTGATTTTTTTATTACAACTTTTTCAACTGGCTTACTCTTTGCACCACTTTTAGTACTTTCTGATAAATTCTTACTCTTTTTTCCTGCACTTTGATTGCTGAGCTTGTTAGCAGATGAAAGTTTGCTATTCTTCAACAGATTTGGTATGCTTTCTTTTTGCCTTTTATCTGAGCTACTCATTGAAGGTGAGCTCTTCTGCTTCCTGACTGGTTTGGTCACCCTTTTCTTCTGAATGTTTTCTTTCTTTGTTGATGCCGTCTTCTTATGTGGGGACTGAATTTGGGAATATGTTGCAGTTTGGACCTCATGGTCAGACAGTGAAGATTGAGTGTTCCTAATCTCATGTGTTGCAGATTTAGTCTCCGATGACAATGACAAGATTTCCTCTTTCCATCTTTGTGGTAAGTCAACTGTAGAGGGTTTCCAGTTAAAATCTATGTTGCAGTCATTGCTAGATGAATGTGGCACTGATGCAGCTGAGGATGGCTTACTCTGTGGCACTGCATTAGAGCCATGTGAAGCCATGTCCTCCATGCTATATTTGTTACTTGCAAAATAGTTGTCATTGCAGCCTTGACTCTCACAAATATGCATCACAGTCTCTGTAATCTCCATCCCATTATTTTGTATCTGAAGGACCTCTGCTACTCCTGAGTTGATGGAGGAGCCTCTGGCTTTGTTGCTTCTCCCAGCAGATGCTGTTTTCCAAGGCGTTGGGACTGGTTTGTTGCTTCTGCTGCTGCCATGTCTGACCACACAGTATTCCTCAGTGGTCTCACCATCAGATGTCCTCTCTATGAAGGAATAATGGCCCATAGTGCTCTCTTGAACCTCTGACTCTGTTACCATCTTATCACTCTCAACAGATGCCTTCTTCTTAACATGTCGAGAATTTGGTGTAGGGGCGCGTTTGAGTCTTGGTTTTGTTTTTCCCAAGGATGTAGAACTGTAGCCCTTGCATATCTGCTGATCATTGAACCCAACACCCTTTCTAGTTACAATAGGTTGGTTCTCTTCTTTAGTTTCATCTTCACACTTGTTAGAGGACTCTTTAGCAAAGGCATTGTTTGAGTCAGGTGAGCTGTTGCCCGTCCCAGAAACTGAGGCACAAACTGCCCTCTTACTAAGGCTGGAGCGGTTGAGTGTGGTAGTCCAGTGGAGCATCTCCTCCTCCTTAACAGTCAGACGTACTTTCATCTCTACTGTCATGCTGCCATCTTGGTTCACGCGTAAGGACTTTTCAGTGTCATCTTCATGAGGTAGGATACAAGTATGATATTCGTTGTCTACCCTAGCATTTTCACAAGTCACTGTGTCTATGGGCGTTTGATGCTGGTTGACCTCTGTCTCAGCTGATCCGTTGTGATGATGTAGGTGGTTATTCCTGCTTCCATTTCGAGATTTGTTTATCTGGTTGACGATATATTGCTCAGATGACAAGGAAAAATTTCTTGAGCCTCTTTCACTTGAGAAATATTTAGTGTTCTCTTTAGTTGGAGGTTGTGACAGAGAGAGAGAGAGAGAGAGACATTACTGAATTTCCCATAAGATGTGATGCTTTAGGAATTTTACAGTTGTCTACAATTGTCTAAAATAGGAGTACTGGGGTTTTGCTTTCTTACTATCTGTTATGTCACGCAGATGCTGCTTAAAGAATAAAATGAATAAGATGAAGATCACTGTGACAGTCTGTGCATTTATATCTTAATACCAGAAGTTTTGTCTACACGGTGAAATCCTCTATTGACTGTTAAGGCCAACATGTACACCTACATGAGTCAATCTTCATTCTATATAGGTTCGTTAAACTTCTAGTTAACATTCTTTTAGCAGTTCTTTCATATACTGACAAACTACAATGTTATCATTCATGAATATGACATACCTAATATAGCAATTAATCTAGCTGAGTAATACTTACGATGACGCTGGAGACTTGCTCTTGAAGGTGGCTCCACAGCACCCAAGCACATTGTTTGTGCCATGTGGCCTCTTCTGGGAATTCTGTGGTTTGCTAATCTGAAGGGTTCATTTCCTGCTGCAACAATGACTCCAGAGCACAAGATAAGTGCAGCAAGTCCATCAACCTGAAAGGAGAGGAGAAAAATCTAAATCAAATGAAAAGAGTTACATACATGACACATTTAAAGGTTCAGCACACTGATGATATTTAACAGAAAGACGTTTATATAGGACAGGTGGATGGAGATGTAATAGGATAATAACTCACTGAAGGGTAGAGATTTTTGGCTGCACCGCTTATATCATTTCTAGGAACTGCTGTAAAGTGTAAGGTATAGTACCTTGGTAAAATCTCGGCTTATTAAATCCCTGTGATATAGTTAAAATTATAAAGGCTCCCCTGGACACAGTGCCATTAGCTTCTCATTCATTGTCAACTGAATCAGTTTCCTTGATGGCTTCTAAATGCTGATACTTTTGGACAATTTGAAAACAAGGATACAGTCTAAATGGAGAAATACTTTACCACCACTGTACTGACGTGTGTGTGTGTGTGTGTGTGTGTGTGTGTGTGTGTGTGTGTGCGCCAACACCTATTTCAACTTTTCATCTAAGAAGACAATCCTTGTAAGAGCTAGATATGATTTTTCCTAATATAGTCTAATTTAAACAGAAATTACAGTAGCTAAATATATATATATATATATATAGAGAGAGAGAGAGAGAGAGAGAGAGAACAACAACAACAATAGTGCCATAGAATCATTCATTGCTAATAGTGAAGCAAAAAAACAGTTTCCTAAAACTGAGTTCATATTTGCCCATGAGGACTTCATCAAGGTGAAGATGAACCCACCTCACAAAGGAAGCTCTAGGTTATGATATCTTCAGGAGTGTGTTAAGCCAACATTAAACTATAATATTATGTGTTTTCAGTTGATCCAAACACTTACTCTTCTGCCGTCTATAGAGTAGAGTTTCAGTATGGGAAACTGCATTATCTGGGAAAGGTAATCCAGCAAAGCATCAAATGTTGGTGCAGTCTTTCTCTGCAAAACAATTGCTCTTTTAATGGAGGGATCCCTGTTCTTGATGACCACAAGCCTCTTTGGAGTCCATACTGCCATCCTCTCACTGATCCTTGCTGGCCTGTTGACTTCGTTCCTTCTGCCAAACTGACCCAATGGGAGCCCATAACGCCCTTGTCGCCTTGCACTGACATGTCTGGTGGTATTCCATGGTNCTGCCAAACTGACCCAATGGGAGCCCATAACGCCCTTGTCGCCTTGCACTGACAGGTCTGGTGGTATTCCATGGTACCTGCCGCCGGTTAACTTCATCCATGTTTAGTGCCTTGACCCGTTTCTGATCAGAACACACATATGATCCCCCATCATATAAGTCATCTAAAACCTTAATAGGATGGGTTCCACGAGGTGTGGTGATGGTCCTCACTCCAAATGGCAGGGGCACTTTCTTGGACAGGGCATCTAGTAACGCATCAAATGTTTTGAAGGTGCGAGCATTTATGACCATGCGATGACCACTGAATGTATAATCACCACTTTTGTAGAAACATACTCTTTTAGAGGCTGAGGGATCAGAGACTGGTTTTAATGGTCTGGAGGGTAATGTTTGCTCACTCCCAGAGAATCCTCTCGGGGCAAATGATTCTTGGAGAGGTGTGTTGCTCATACTGTACAGAGGTAGCTAGAGAGACAGCAGAGAAAGGAAGAGAGTGGATAATTGCTTTTGCAGTTATGTTCAAAATGTAGTAAGTTGTGTCTTGGTTATTATTTACAAATAAAGTATAATGTTATAAGGTAGGACAAGCAAAATCCTGCAACATATCAGCTTTTATTTGGTTAGGAAGTAAAGTTGTTCTTGTAGAGCAGTTCTCGTGCAAAATAAAGTTATCCTGGATTGTGACATTATGATGACAGAGTTTTAATTTTGAAAACTAAAAAGCTTGTTACAATTTATTTTTTCAATTTTACTTTTAGTAGCTGTGACTCTGTCTGTCATTAATTATTTGACAGGATGCCTTTGTTTGGTGTTTTCTCCTAAATGAGATGACAATCTTGCAATACTTTCTGAAAAGCAAACTCTCAAACAATGATGGCAAAATAAAACATGCATTGAATCACTGGCATTGAATCAATGTCGGGTAAAAAAAAACCTATTAATGTCTTTTAAGATAACTGTTGAGTGAAATGTGGAAACCTTCATTCTATAATTTCTTTGCCGGTAGTGTTTTACTAATTGTTGATGTTTAAATCAAAAAGGTACTTGGTGAACTTTTTTTTTTTAAACCACAAAGACTCAAATATTGAGGTTACAGTAAAAACAAAATTAAAATGCCATATATACATATAATTTTCTTTATAATGTTAAATTAATGATTTTAAGTAAATAAATAGATAACATGGGTGTCTTTAATATTATAGTTACAAAATATGGAACAGTAAATCTCATAGTATTACGGAGCATTTTTCTTTGACGAGAAAGCACCTTGTGTTAGAGCAATGGCACAGAGATACTGTGTGTTGGATGATATAGGTTTCATTGTTTGCCTACACTACTTTCTTATGCCTACACAAACATAGGTAGATAGATAAATGTAAAGCAAGATATAAATATAATGCTTAGAAGTAGAAAGAAACAGACATAGAAATAACACATGTATAAACATACAAATAGGCATGGACATAGACATATCTGTAGACAAAGGCCATGAACAGATTGACCAAATAAAAAGAAATAACATACATTACAGGTACTAAAGAAAATAAATGATTAACAAACTTGAAAATGGAATTGTAAAGAACAAAGCTTACCTTATCTCATATTTCAACTTAATTATAAAGGCCAAAACAACAGAAAGTCTATTCAGTATTCATTCTAGTATCCAGTATTCATTCTAGCACTGGTCAAAGCTTCTGAGCTGCACTCAAGGGCTATTTTTGGACATGCACGGCCAATTTGTTTAATCTTTGTTCACTCTTATCAGCATATCAAGATAAGGTAACAAACAAATGAACCACATGGGAAATTAACCACTGTGGATTGACAGTATGCTGTAATTATTGGGAGGACTAATTAATCTAATTAGTGGTATTAGATTTCTTTAAAAAAAATAAAAAATAAAAATAAAAAACAGAAGTAATAATAATGATAGATGCTATTATTTTTTTCCTGTAAATGTGTAAATGCACTTTTATTTGGTCATCTTATGGTTTTGCATTATAAATAATATTTCTGAATAAAAATGTTTTGAAACTCCTCCTTGAAACAACCATAAATAGCTCATGATTTTCACTCAGAGATAAAGTCACTTAGGAAAGAAAAGAATGTGTGAGTGAAAGTTCACGCGTGTATGATTTCTACAGGTCAGGTTAAATGATACTGGTAAATTTCTCCAAATGGTTATCACAGGTGCTTAGGACTATTTCTAATTTGCCAGCAGCCTCGTAATCAGATTTGAGACTTAATCTAATAGGGATTAGGTTAAAGATTCTGTGCACTTGCTGACAGCATGAGGTAGAATAACATGGTTAGAGAGTGCCTTTGCCTCACATTGGATATTGGAAATTTACCTTCAGTTCACGAGAGTACGCAATTTCTCACTTAATGTCATAAATATCATCATGTTGGGAATGCTGTAATTGTTACAAAGAAATAATCCTCTCTCCCCCCCCCCCCCCNCCCCCAAATCTTGGATGACTATTTCAGTGCGTTTTCCACATGTAATAATTGATTTGAGATTTGGTTTGTTAGGATTCTAAATGTGTTATCAGACAGCATAATGGCTGCCCCTGACTTAGTAAATCCAACTAATACCTCTCACTACCATGTTAAAAAGCATAAGTAGCATAAGTACAGTGTGTGGAATGACGGAGACTGGCAGGCAGGTGGCTTCAAGGAATGGTCCAAATGAGGGTCACATAGGGCCCAGTATGAGAACAAAATTTTCAAAATTTATACTGTTTAAGTGATACTGCGGATGAAGTCAAAATAAAGGCATTGTTGATTAATGATGAAAAAAAAAAAGTTTGTACCAACAGTCCCACAAAAAATAGCATCTTGATGGACTTGTGTACATCTACAGTCCCATTTGAAACTTGCATCCAATGTCTATTGTACAACAGATGAAAGTAAAACTGATTATGGGTCAGTTTGCAGCATGACAACTACAATGCAAGCAATAGTTTGGCGCCATCTAATGAAAGGTTGTGGTATTGTCAAAATACAGGCACCATTTTTGTAGCAAGAGAGATGTTTGAACATAGATAGTCATATGTAGTTTTGAGTAATAAATAAATAAATAATAAAAAATATATATAAATTAAATTGCACCTATTGTAGCAGCCATCGGTGAAATCGTTGGTTCTGTTTCGATTAAGCGAACTCCCGGCAGAGTTATCGTGTATCTCGTGTATCTACTAGTCGGGTCTGCTACACAGCAGAGGGTCAGTGTGCGGTCCCGGTCCTCCAAGTAGACGCTGCTCACAGTGGCGTGGTCTTTGTCGTTAATGTTCTTTTTTATTTCCTCCTAAATTCTACCTTCCACGAAATCGTCAATATGGGCAAAAAAGAAGAAGAGGATATCATAAGAATTGCGAAGAAAATGGATAAAATGGCGCAGAAGAAAAACGGGGTGAGCTGTCTGAAAGAATGAATGCTTGTATATTTAATGGACCTGGCTGATGTTGATGTGTTAGCTTACGCTGATGCTAATGCTTGTGATGGGGTTAGCTTTAGTCACTGCCATCAAAATGATGCACCAAAATATGATTTCCAACAGTTCATTGCATTGATAACTTCAATAAGAAACCCAGTGGCTAGTATATCTGCTGCAGTTATTAGCCTTAGCTTCAAAACTGCCGAAGGTAAGGGCAGTTGTATCATAAATAGCTAACAGTTAGCCACATAGAAGCCAACTAGTCTTCGCTAGCATTGCAGCGCACTATCCACTTGAATGTGATAAATTAAGATAATTGCCATAACGGAATCTGGCCATTTTAGCAAATGATTTTAAATGTTACGTTTTAGTTTAAGTGGGTCTTTGGGGTTCTTTAAGTGGCTAGTTAGCTAGCGGCTATCATGATGCTTAATAAGCCGGCTAGCTACTGTACGCAAGTAAACAAATGTTATATGGTCATTTACCTGTATTGATCTTGTCCAGTTAACTTTAACATGAGTTTAAAAAAAATCCTGTTAACTAAACCCTCGATTACTCAGTCTGTGTATTTACCAGGACAAAATGTATCTTAAAGCTGACCAAGTCGATGTAGTACTTAATGTGAACCAGTTTTGAAGTACACTAATATGATTACAGCTAAGTATAAATTAAGAGTGAGATGTGATTAAAATCTCCCAACTGTCCCTCCCTCCTCTCTTCTGTGCAGTCTGGGGCTTTGGACCTGCTGAAGGAGCTTCGTACTATCCCAATGACTCTGGAGCTGCTTCAGGTATCTTTGCTCATTTGTTCTCAAGACTTGTCAACACAGCATCACGACCTGAGTCACTGACACATTGTCTTTGCACAGTCTACCAGAATTGGGATGTCTGTTAATGCCATCCGCAAACAGAGTACAGATGAAGAGGTGACAGCCCTTGCCAAGTCCTTGATCAAATCATGGAAGAAGCTTTTGGGTAATTATTTACTTTTGAAGTTTGCTTGTTCTGTAACGTCTGTGAATTTGATGTGTGTATCTGTTTTCCAGGGCTGTACTGCAAAATCTGCACTGGAGAAAATTAAGTTTTTTAAATATTGCGCAGTAGTTTTTTAAGCTTGATTCAGCTGAGATTCATTGTGCTCCTGGTATGCCAGGTGTCAGAGACATCCCATTGTTCTGTTATAAACCAGAACCACTTAACAGAACATTTTGCTTCAATATTGTGACACTGCTACACTGAAATTGAAGTACAGTTTCCATATTTTGTTCATGCTGGGAACGTAGAGATTGTTCTAATTCTGCCATAACATATCATGGGAAATCCAGGCTGTTTTTCTTTCTTTTCTTTTCCCCAATGTGGAGCTACTCAAACTCATCTACATTTGGCACGTTGTAAATTGTGCTTGTTTATTACTGTAAATTGGATTGACTTTTGAAATTTTCATTGACCTACTGATGTATCAGAATATTTTTTGTATTTGACTTTTGTCAATTGGATTCCAGATGAGCCTGGCAGTTGTGGAGATAAAGCTTCAGATGACAAGAGGAAAGAACAAACCCCTGTTGTCTCTCCCTCACAGGGAAGCCCAGAGGCAAAAGAAGAAAGGTAACTGGAGAAAAAGAATACTTGGTTACAATTCACAGATCTGGTGTCATTTGATGTAGAAATAGTATGGAATTCACATTGTATTGTTTTAGTGTTGTAACGTGCCCTCCAGTAGCTGTGTTATTGCTCCCACAGCAGCTCGAGCAGTAACTCCAGCAGCAAGAGTGAGCCCGCCGATGTTTCATCCAACACACTCATCTCCACCTTTCCCCGTGCCCCGAGCACCTCTGACTCTATTCGGCTCAAGTGCAGAGAGATGCTGGCCAATGCACTACAGACCGGAGGTAATCCTCTTATGATATAACATCAGTAACAAGTTCTCAAGGAAGGATTTGAGTTTGACATGTGGTTAGTTACTATGGGTGCGGTTTACAGGATTTATTCTTTAATGGTTTTTTTGTTTTTTCTCCCCGTCTCCCTCTTTCTTTTCAGATGACTATATTGCTATTGGTGCCGATTGTGAGGAGCTTGGATCACAAATTGAGGAGTATATCTTTTTCAGTGTATGTCAGATGAATGTGGGGTTTCACTGACCTTTAGCAGTGGATGCTCTGTGATACAGGTCATTACTATTTTTAAATGATCTTCAAATGATTTTTATTATTTAATGTATTTATTTATTTTAAAAATTTAGATGCTAATAATATGTATTGGTACTGAAAAAAAACTGTCGTGAGCATTTTATTTTTTAATTTTTTTTTTTTTTTTTTNTTTTTTTTTTTTTTTTTTAATGAAGCATGAATGTTACATTGCTAGAATTGAGTTCCTTGACCTGGCAACACTCATCTTCCAAGAGTTTAAGAACACAGACATGAAATACAAGAACCGTGTACGGAGCCGGATCTCAAACCTGAAGGATGTGAAAAACCCCAATTTAAGGAGGACTGTGCTATGCGGGAGTGTAACCCCCGAGCGCATGGCTAAGATGACGGCAGAGGTGTGTTAGTGTTTATGGATTAATATGTAAGATCTTAGATAATGGAAAATGGCCCTTTTGTGGTGTAGATAATCCAACTCTCTTCTGGATGGCTGCAGAGTTTTCTTAAATTTCTGTTATATTTGCGTTGCTGCAGCAGTGCTAAATTTAAATAGTTGTCTCCCAAGCGTCATTGTTGGTATTCATTCCATTCCTGCAGGAAATGGCCAGTGATGAGCTGAAAGAAATGAGGAAGAATTTGACCAAAGAAGCTGTCAGGGACCACCAGATGGCCACCACGGGGGGTACTCAGACTGATTTGTTTACCTGTGGCAAGTGCAAGGGAAAGAGCTGCACCTACACACAGGTACATCTTGCCGTCTGCTGTATTTCAGTTGTCCAGCCCTCCTGGATGTTGAGGTTCCCATGATTTTCATTCACGTCAACCTGACTTTGCACAGCTTTTCTCATTGCTTTTGTGTAATATTTGGGCACATTTGTCATTCCCAGGTTCAAACTCGCAGTGCCGATGAGCCAATGACCACGTTTGTCTTCTGCAATCAGTGTGGAAATAGATGGAAGGTATGTCAGTTCATATTGGCTTGGCTCAGGCTTGGAACACACATGCACACATACAATTATTATCTGCAGGGCATGGATAATGCTAATGCATATAACTGGATGATCCTGTGTAGTTGCTCCGACCAAAACTCTTGCTCGACTGTTTTCTCGCTCATGTCACATTTTCTCTACACAACATACATGCATACATTTCATTTTATGAAGATGGTTTAGGTCCTAAAGACAATTTCCACCCTATTTAAACAAAAACTGTAGAACTCTCAACATTGACTCTTTCATACAAATTCCTGTATTTGAATTAATCCAGACATCTGTTAATAGATTTTAATAGAGATCAACTCAGTTGCTATATTCTGCTATTCTGTGTGTATGTGTATCTTTTGTATTTATTTACTATAATCTAATATTATTAGAGGCTTCTATTGTTACCAGTCTAATAATTTGTCAATGAAATGAAAAAAGAAAAATTAACACTGCATTTACTGTAAATCTTTCTTGATTTTTTTTTTTTTTTTTTTNTTTTTTTTTTTTTTTTTTTTAATTAATCACCAGTGTTTCCAGTAAACTAGCATGTACTAAAGAAAGTGTTTGTTTTTGTGTGTGTGTGTGTGTCCTAGTTCTGCTGAATCTGCAGGCATCATCCATGGCACTCCAACAAGTAGCAAAATTCCTGGACAGATTCTGTCTATCTGCAACAGATTGGAGCTTTTTATTCTGTGGTACATGGTGTACAAGTTGCCATATCAAGATGCCACTGCGGTTACCGTTTGAACAAACATCATGTTCTAGATTGAATTCATTGTCAATCCCCCAGACCCTCCCCAAAATATTTTACTATTGTTATTAGCAGTTCTCACTGTCAGATATATGCGATCAACCATGTCTCACTCTTTTATCTGCATTTTTATATGTAGTTTTAACACTTTAAACATTGTTGTTTTGCTTTTATTTCACAACATTTCATTGTTTTATTTAATTTCCCAATAAAGTGTAATCATTTGATTAAGAAGAAACGCTTTTCATTAGTTGTCTGTTGATGCTGTGTCTTCAGTCCCTTCTGGTTTTGTAATCTTTAACATTATACTAATGCAATCAAGGATCTCAAAAGACAAACATTGTGTGTACGCCTGTGTGTGCCTGTGTGTGTTGGAATATACATTTGTTATTGGTGGAATATTCATTTCATCAAAGTGAATGTTGATGTATGCATATTAATCTGTCTGGGGATAGGATAATGTCATTGGCTGAACCACGAAGGGCACAATTGTTTCCCTTCTCTGGGTTTTTTAATTGCCAGGTGCAGCCACTCTATGTTGCTGTGTTGTGGCGCTGCCGTTTCCATATAAACTCAGCCAGACCAGTAAGCCTGGATAAGTTTAGTCTTTATTTAAAGCCTGATCTTGAGGCAGCTTAGTAAAATGTTCTCTAATACAAATTTACATATGAATTTTAAGTTTTTTGTGTGCATAACCTCTAGAATATGAAAAGCTTTTTAGCAAAACAAGTAAAGGCAAGATCAGGACATAATTTAACTACAGTCTAAGGGTCAGCTTTATATTGATGAGTGATTCGTATTTCCTCTAGTGAGTACTTCTATCAACCAATCTTGCACTTTGGATTGTAATTCCATGATCAATATGAATTTAAAAAAAAACATTAAAAAAAAAAAGCTAAAATTTTCTGTTTAAACCACATTGACACTTGCACTGTAATAATGAATTGTTTATGTTTTATGCCATATCTGCAATAATCTATCTCGATTTGTTACCAAGGAGGTCATGTCTTCACCGATGTCTGCTGTTTGGTTGGTTTGATTTTTAGCAGGATTACTCAAAAAGTTATGACCCAAAAAGAAGGGTGGGACATGGCTGACGGAACAAGCCATTAAATTTTGATACCAGTCTGGATCTGGGGGATTTTGTTAAATGATTTCTTAACAATGTAACGTTGTTTTCAGAATTTTTTTTTTTTTTTTTTTTTTTGTAGATTTCTTGAAAATTATTACACCTGTCAAAATAATAAATACATTTTAAAAAGACATTTATCCCATATTTATATAAATTGACACAATTTGATCCAGATTCAGATGACTTTAAAAACTCTTTCCTTTCACAAATTACATAAGTGAATAAATCTTATTATAGCATAGCACTCTGAATGCCCTTCTAGTTGCAAAATTCTTAAATGGATGTATCAAAACACATCATAACCTTGCTGGGGAAAGTTTTACAACTTAATGCTTGTATTATGTGCATCAAATAACTGCACAGTCAGTAAAATTATTGTGCTTTATTTTTATCTTAATCAAAATGCCCACAAGTCATTATTTTCTTGGAGAGTAGCAGAAAAAACTAAACCATATACTGTAAACATTCACATTATTTGTTTTTTTAAAAATGTATTCTTCAGTAAACTTAGCGCAAAATAACAATTTAGATAGTAAACAGAAGAAACAACATTTATAGGCATCACTCCAAACCATTGGCTTAGATTGTGTTTTGAGGTTGATCTGCGTGGTGTATCCATCAGCTCAAATTGCACATACGTTAAAGTTAACTCTAAGACAAGTAGAAGTGCCACTGTGAAGCACACAGCTTGGCAACAAGTTTAGATTGACCAGCCCTGTCCATCGAACCCGGATGTCCTCTGCAATTCCACATGTGTCGTCATCACTCTGCACCATCACTTTTGGTAGTGCTACCAAAATGGACCGATGGAGTTACGACTAAATTCAAGACAAAACGCATGCAGTAATTTGGCCAATGTGAAGGACAATCTCCAGTAGTAGCCACCCTTACGGCAAAAGTTTGAACACAACTGTTGCCCATGAGAAAGATGTCACAAAATTGAATGTCAAGGCACTTCCCCATGTGAGGATCTTGTCTTTGAGTGACATGTTTGTGAGGCAACAACGTAATTAAACTAAAAATAAGAATACATAAAAGTATTTAACACTTGGCAACTCCAATTTTAGTCAATGGAAACACTTTCGTATGAACACAGTTTACATGGTAGCTTTGGTGTCGCTGCTAAGCTGACCTGACCCCAGTGTTAATTTAACCAGTCAATTGGATGGAGCACAGGGGCTTTTAAAACTATAATATTTAAATCACAAAATCTTCAGTATGATAAAAGACTCAACCTGATATATAAAAAAAGAGACTACACTTATTGTAATAGTTGTCAGTCTACTTTTTTGACAGTGCATTATGTAACAATATAGTTTTCTCCTTCATAATATTTAAACACTACTTGCTGGTTTTATGTTCAATAAATAAAATACTCTCTATTGATAAATAGAATTACTCATAAATGATATCAAGGATGTTTAAGTTTTATAAAACATATGAGGTGTGTGCTGAGTAACATCTGAAGAAAAAGGACCAACTGGTGATTTTGCATGTTTGAGCCCAATAAATGCAAGCCGCATATACGTTACATTACTGTTAAAGCATACTACTGCAAAATAAATATTAGAACTGTTTTTCCTACCTGCCAGACTGCCATTGGTTTCAGTTCATTCCAGTAAAAATCAACTTGTAGAGATTGAAATATGCTTGAGATATGTAATCCATCACAGCAAACAAAATGTCTATTAAATTTTTTTTTGTTCATAGTTAATTTAACTGATCCAACATGAGGCTATATGGAAGAAAATGTGTATCTCCACCAGGGAATATAGTCCCAGAAGTAGACGCCTTTTACCAAGAACGACCATGCCTTCGCAATCATGCCTAAGTGTTAGCAGGTGAAACATTGAATTTATGATAATAAATAATATGATAAATAATAATTTATCATGAAAACTAAGACACGGTTTTGTTTTTGGAGGATGGCTGGAAGTAAAACATGTATGTGGGGGTAGCATTTATTAGGCTCATACATGCAAAATCACCATTATGGTCCTTTAAATAAGCATACTCAATCAAAATTTCAGTGGTTAAAACTGAGTAAAGAAAGCTCATATACCCTTCCATCCTTGATTTTAGTTTCTTTGAAAACATTGCACATTATGAAAAGAGCTATTGTCACTTTCTGTTACTTCATCAATAACCACATTTAGTTGGAATCACTCACAATGTCTACATGAACTGGAGTTGCCAAGTCACTGTTACAGGTCCCAAAGTGTGAGGTTAGGTAACGAGACAGGGCGAAACCAAGGTAAATCATACAGTACCCCACAAAGCTGCCTGCAAGTAGAGCTAACATGTAGCTTTTGACTTGAGCTTTGATTTTCATACGCAGTAAATAGAACCAGGCGTTTCCACATAAAATACCCACAATTCCTTTTTATACTATTTACAAACTCATAAATATATATAGTCTAAAGTAGGAATCATTTCCCCCCCCNAAAAAAAAAAAACAGGCCATAAAAAGACTTTGAACACAAATAAAATAGATTATTTCTATTCCTTCAAAAAACCACCAGAACAAAATTTATTCATATTCCTTTGGAGTGTTTTGCTATGTTGATCTGTAGCAGTACTTGCGATGTCGAGCCCTCGGGAGATTTTTTTTGAGACCTGAGTGTCTTCGGTCAGGTGCAGATCACAATAGCGCTGAGATCCCTGGGAGGGGCCAGGCTCGAGGCCCGGTTCACATAATCCTACACTGAACATACAAATTAAATAAAAAAGGGCAGGGTTGGANCTCGAGGCCCGGTTCACATAATCCTACACTGAACATACAAATTAAATAAAAAAGGGCAGGGTTGGAGGGATAAAGAGAGTTAAGGGATCACAGGTCATCACCACCCTAAGATTCGGGGGACTGCTCTGACAGAGTGTTGAGCAGATTTTTGTAGGCTGGGGAGTTCAAGAAGCGGGGATATGAGTCTCTTTGCATTAGTGTATAGATCTGTAGCTGGGCATCATCGAAAATGTGGGAGGTGGGTTCCAGCATGTTCCTGTTGATTGCCTCACGAACACGGGAGTCAAGGCTCACCTGGAAGTTGAGAACAAGCAAAATCATCAAGAACAGGCGCTTCGGTGACTGTGTCAAACTATTTACTGATGTCAACAAGAAGGAAATAAACTTTTATCAAAATTTTATCAGACATTGTGAAATTTTATGCTTGAAATAACACAACACACACACACACACACACACACACACACACACAAAACAAGTCAAGAGCTGCCAAACCTCTTTCGGTGAGAGGATGGAGATGTAATCTTCGTAGATGAGGCGAGCCTTCTCCTCGATCTCACTCTTATCGGTCTCTTTAGTGAACTCCTCACAGGCTAGCCAGAAGAGTATGTTCTCCTCGCTGAATTCAGTGCGAAGAAACTGTCGAAAGGCATTCCTCCCCGCTGGGTAACACATAAGCTTGTCAAATGATTGCCCCCATGAGCGCACCTCCTCCAGCATGGGTTTAGGACTGCAGAGAGCGCAGACAAAAATGGGAGTGAGTGATTTCAACTTTTACACTTCATTTTTGAGCACAACGTGTTCAGTAGATACTCTCTCTGAAATAGGTCTGGAGCTGCATCTTTGTAAGTGCAAATGCTTGTTGCTGGGCAGCATCCATACAGGTACAATATGGTCTAGTTATTAGAAGTCGATTTTGGAACCCCTACCATTTTTACTTTCAAAAGTACAACGATGTATCCCAAGTGAGCAAATTGTACCTTAAATCAATGGCATATGTATTAGGCAAAGGGCGACCTGCTGTTTCAGAGGTCTAAGATGTACAGTATATTGTGTAACAGCAGTATCTCCGGTTCACATCCAGACAGGGACTTTTGTTATACTGTATGTCATCCCCTTTTCTCTACTTTGCACTATCATTAAAGGCAAATGCCAATAATATTAATAATGCCAAAGCAAATTTTAGGTTGGGGAATCCAGGAAAAGACAATACGTTTTAATATGTTTTTACTTTTTACTCGCACTCTTGTGTTGCAGAGGGTGTGGAGAAAAAAAAGATGGGGTAGGCAGGCAGAGTCACTACAGTGCTGCAACAAGGATTTCTCACTAGTTTCTCACCTGTCAACAATGCCGGTTGTATCCAATAGAAGTAAGCACCACTGGACACAAGTCTGATAAAAGAGTGCTTTTCCCTCTGCACAACCCACAAGCTGCAGTCACTATTCCACCTTAACTGACATTAGTAACCGTACCTTCAGTTTAAGCCATAGCATGTTAAGATATCTCAAGCTGTCATAAACTGCTTTAAGCCTTTATAGTGGCCCACAGGTATGGATATGACATACATTATCTGCCCGTTATGGTAATGTGTAAGGTATTCTTTTTGTGAATTGAATTCAACTGACCACTCTTCACAGTCTGCGGTCCCTTCCTTGACGTCATAAGATGCCTTTCGGTTCCTCTCGTCACTGTCTTCATTCCTGATGGTGAGAAAGACATGTAAGCACAAAAATACAATAACTAAACATATTTTTGAAATAATGTCACTGAAATGGCATTCCAGTTTTTTTCCTTTACTTTCTAGTTAATCCAACTTGCACTGCATCATTGATTTTTACATATACAGCCATTTGTGTTTGCCGTTATCCACAAGAAGCTTGATAAATTGCAAATAAGCAAACAGCTTACACCTGATACTCTGCCTAGCAGACAGATAGTTTGTGTGCTATAATAATATCAGGCTGTGATCACCACAGATCACACGTAAATGAATGATGAGGTTAAGACACAAGCTGGAGCGTGTTGGCATGCAGGAGCTCAGGCTGTGCTGTCCTGTGTGCAGTAATGTTCACCATGGTGAGTGTGTTCTCGTGTGGTGAAGACGTACCATGAACAGCTACAGCAGCAACACCAGCAGAAGCAACATGCATTTGAGCCCCGTGGGTTGGCCGGGCCCGGCTGGCCCTCCTGGGTCGGTGCATTTCCCCCCGCTGCCGACTCCTGCTGCACCGACATCTGCCTCTTTCGCATCTCCATCCGCTCTGATCCCATGGGCTGCGGACAGAGGAAAGAGGGGAGAGGGAAGCACTAAGTACAATGTTCAATCTCAGGATTAGTAATGCTGAGATTTCAACATGGAAGGGTACTGATGTTAAGAAACTCTCTCATTGCATTTGTAGGTGGCACATCTAAGTGTACTAAAAAGAAGTTGAATAAACATTACTATGATTATTGCTAAAGACCAAGATGTGTTGGCCTAATTCACAACTCTGCAACTGACATCTATCTGTGAATTATATTTAGGGGAAGTAGACTTGTTGATGCTGTGTGGCCAGGATATGTGCTGGCATGCCCAAAGGTCACACAAATGGAATGTTGCATCCTCCATTCAGGGGAAAGTGTGAAAGAATAATTTGCTTTTTTTTTTTTTTTTTTTTTCTGTTACATCTGTGGCCATCAAGCAAATTTCCATCTGTCATCTCAAACTGACTGTATACTCTCATTTAAGAATCCATGTGGAAAAGGATCAACTGATCAGCTGTAGCGATCTAGGTTTCAGTATCCATGCTCCAAACTCATAACCCCAGTTTTGTGCAAGCCTGGGTGTATGCAATACACAGCCCATGCTCAATGGGCTTAAGTGGAGTATTTAAGTTAAATACTAAGTATGTAATTAACTGTCTTTTTATGATTTGTCATGTAAATTACTATATTTTAACTATTTCCATAAGTATAGAACACTGCAATATCAGAGTCCGCATGAAGATTTGTAGGCCTACTACAGACTACCAACAAGCCATGCTCACAGAATGACTTCTTCTCTGATTTTAATAAATATGTCATCATCAGGTCAGACATTGCCAAATCCTGTCAGATCATCTATGTAACAAAGCTTTCGCTTCAACCCACAGCATCATTAAGCTACTACCTGACAGAAGAAGCGATGCTTTTAAAAATGTCAGAAGATTGTATGGGAGGGGGATCTGAAGCCGCAGCTTGCAAATCTATACCCGCAGCATCGCTCTATCACAGCCCTTCAATGAATATAATATATTTGGTCATTTCTAAAATGGATCCGCACACAGTTTGAGTGAAATTCGGAGATGGCTTCAGCTGCAGATTGTGTGCAAAACGGCACATTTTACGCGTTTGGTGTCGGGCGCTTCAAAACTGACACAATTGCATTAGGCTGTGGATTGACTCAACGGTATAGACGATGAAATGGGGGTGGGGGGTGGTGTCATCGTTCAACGGTTAAAAATATGATAACACAAAATAACTCACTGTTCTTGATTCAATCTTACAGTAACACCAGCGTTGAGTGACACCAGAATTAATGGCTCCTGAGCAATTTCACAGCAGAAACCGTTGCATTAGCTGCTCGCATCACATCAATGGAAAGTGCCACCATGAAGAACCAGAGAGCTTCATCGCCCTGGACAACCACCGAAAAGACACTGCCTAGATCTGTTAAAAGCCCACTGTACACCAAGATAGTGTCATGCCATTTAAAACGCCAGGAAACGGCCCCAAACTCTCCACTCACGAAACGTCCCTGCAACGATACATCGGTTTGCTTCCAGTACTTACAATTTCACCATGTATGCACTGCGAGAAGAGTTAATTCTTTGCCTTGATTACATCCGATGGCACATAAGTCTTTTTTTTTCCCCGACCGGCAGCTTCGTGTCAGTACGCATGCGCCTTTTCTCCAGCCCGTAGTCGTAGTAGAGCGTGAAAGCCACAGACACGGTGTGCTACTGCTAACCGCAAACGCATCGTTGCTGTACAGATTCTGCTGTTGCTATCTGCTCTAAGTGTTACTCTGCTTTTGATTTTTTTTTTTAGATTTTAAGAAGTGGCTCAAGCAAGGGATGTGTATGATTCTCAATTCAATGTTAAAAAAAAAAAGTACAACGAGATTTAAATGCAGCATGCAGCATAAACGCACTGGGTGGGGGGGGG
>VXCM01001143.1:118882-227623 GCA_014773175.1 Lucifuga dentata
TAACTTCTTATGAGCTTTTGTTACATTACTGCTATTTACAAATTATTCTATTCCCAAAATTTTGCATAGAACATCTACAACATTTACTGAAGAAACTAGTTTTGTTGGCGTTTTTGCCCTTGCATCTTAAAGGACCATTCCATCCATCTTGCATGTTTGAGCTTGATTTATTTGATTTGATTTGATTTTGATTTATTTCGAACATGCTGAAATATGCAGAACAAATACAGCTTAATATATTAAATATTCATACAAGTTTACTGACAACCATTTCCCAAAGGATAAAACCGTATTGCTTTTCTGATATTTTGTAAAACCTCTTAATCTTTCAAAATCAAATATTCAAGCAATACGCCCACCTTAAAAATCGATGTTTCACCAGTTGCGCAGCCTTATGAAGTGACGGTCGTTTAAATTTGTCCATAACGCAGGTCTTCTTTTGGGACTATATTCCTGGTGAAGACATTCACTCCGCGCTTTTTATTGCACTTAAACGCTAAAAAAAAAAACAAAAAAAAAAAAAAANAAAAAAAAAAAAAACAAACAAACAAACAAAAAAAACACTTTTATCAACAAGTTGATTTTAATAGCGTACCAGAATGAAATGAAACCAATCTGGAAAACAGCGGAAAAAAATAACTCACCGTTCCAGTAATATGCTTTGGGAAATGATTGTCAGTAACCTTACGTGTATGAAAATTGAATATATTTGGCTCAAACATGCAAANGGGAAATGATTGTCAGTAACCTTACGTGTATGAAAATTGAATATATTTGGCTCAAACATGCAAAATAGATGGTATGTTCCTTTCATTGTGCTGTCGCTGTCTGTGGTGCTGAAACACTTTCTGCTGAATTTGCTGAGGGATAATACTGCTTTCATAGCCATTGTTATATTATTTGTAAAATTTAGTCAGTCATTTGTGCTTTCACTTTCTTAAATCGTTTATTCTTCATGTAAATCAAGTTGCTCTCCATATGCTGCCATTGTTACAAAGCCCTGGCCCATTGCATTTCAGGTCTTCTCTGATTGCAGTTTTTTTCTTTTCACATTTGAATTCCAAGCTGCTGTGTGACCTGTAATTTATATGCTTGTAGGCAATCCTGATGTAGCTTAAGACAACAGTGCCATCTAAAGGTAGCTGAAACTAGAGCACTAAGATCTTGCTCTCCATGAACACAATAAGAAATAATAAACAGTTTCCTTAATGTCCCTTAATGTTCCCATCAATTTCTGAATACATTTGAGAGATATAACTTCATTAACATGTCTATGAATAATTCCCAATCTTTATATGAAAGCATGAGGTTTTACACAGTACCATTGTGTTGGCGATTTTAACACTAAGTTAGGATAGAAGTGCATTTCCATCAACATAATCTACAGTATACAATTATGAATTTTTACTTTTCTTTGGTGAATAACATGACTTGCTCTATTTAAACACCAGATGGCGCTCTGTACTTAATAGCTCTATTAGCAGAAAGTCTACAACATATTTTTCTGGTCAGTAACATGTGTTTTGGCTTGTTTGGGCCATATTGCCAGTTCAGATGCTCCTTGATGCCATAGAAATGAATTTCACCAGTCCTACACTACAATAATAACCTACCAGGATGGGAGCATCTGTAAAACAAGATTCATTACAGAACTGTTGTTATAATGTCTGCACAGTCATGATACTGCATACGCCTTACTTTATAAGTTATTAATCTGTTGTGTTTTCTTTCTTTTTTTTTTGTAAAAAAAAGTGAAACAACTCATTTCTATACATCCAGATCATGTACTTTTTATTGTGGGACAGCTGTGATTAACTGGAATATTCTCCAAGCATTCACTCACATTATTCCCCCTGGAGACATGAACATGTGACTTCTTCATATCAGTTCATTAAACACCTTTCCCTGTGTTCACGTTATGCAACACAGTCCCACACATAGCCATGTAACGAGAACACAGAAAGATACTTTATGCTATTGTGATATTACAGACATGCTGACTTTTCCATGAACAGGCCAAGCGACTCGAGGTCACACAGAACAGTGATCAAGAAGACTGACAAAGTCCATTCAAACCACCTCTACTGTCCACACCTCAACAGCATGAAAAATATCTGTGAAGATGATGTGTGCTTGCAGCAACAAAGCTGCAAACAGAATCAAAAAAAAGTGTTTTATTATTTGCGATTTGGTTCATATTCCCTGTCTAGCCCTCTTTTGGATTTCTCTTTGTTTCCCCCATAAGAGGCTTTTTGATCAAGCTGTTCTATAAACTGTCAGGCTACAATTTTATAATGCCTGATCAATGTTTTAATCCTTATAACAAATTTACACAGTCTCTTTCTTTCTTTCTTTCTTTCTTTCTTTCTTTCTTTCTTTCTTTCTTTCTTTCTTTCTTTCTTTCTTTTAGTATTTTAACATTGTATTATTAACATACAGGTAAATCTAGGTGACAAATCTCATTGCTCAAATTACCATTATTGGTTAAGAGTTAACACCATTCTATTGGGCTTCTGTGAAGAAATGCACAAGTGTATTCACTTTGTGTATAAGCTGAGAGGGATATGAGAAAACACAAATTTAAATGTGCTCTTTGACAATAAAGTTCTCTTCAAATATACAAGGGCCCATCTACAACCATTAAAAAGAAGGCGACTTTTACGCTGTATCTTTGAATAACACTTGGAACATAATTAGGTGAATGGGTGGCATCAGTTAAGTTGACCTTTCATTCTACGACAATATGGCTGAATATAAACCTTTAGATAAATGAATGCAAAAATGTGTGTTTTTATGGTAGAACACATTGAATTTAAATTATTTCCTAAATTATGTGTGCTTGAATTAATCATAGTAGGAGTTGACTGCATACCCACTCCATTCTGTCACATAATGAAAACAATGATCGTTGATGTGAAAGACATCATAGCACATGTTGTTGAGCCTCAGTTTGCAACTTTCACACAAAATGTGCCGTTACCAATGAAGTCTGAAATGAATAGCTCCAAAATAGCTGACAAAATGAATCACATTCTTCCTATCTTCAATCAGTTCTGTTGCACATATGAATACTTGCATTACTTCTTTATTGGTTTTAGTGTTTAACTCAAACTTTCACTCTCATGAAGCTTTAGCATAAGTTCGAGCATAATTTCTTTATCACACCAGGTTATTGCCTCTTATTTTTTGTTACCAATGAACAATCTGTTCTGCTAGGACTATCTGTGATTTTTCTGCCTGGTACATCTTTGTGTGTAACGTACTGTACATGTCGATGACCCTAAATGACTCTTCCTCTCCTCCCACTCAGTTCTGGAGGCAGCTTCTCTGTCCTCTTGGCATGCTTAAAATCTCTTCGTCTCTGTGAATAGTAACACAGTTCTCCTTACTACAGGGAGCCATCGGAAACCTCCATTTACAGAGAATTAATCCACTGCCAAACTCCAAGCAAAATCTGACCCTTGAACTATTTTTGGAAACCATTTAATGTATTCTTCCTTCTGTTAGTTGTCTCTTTATCAGGATATAAATACTGTCTGCCATGCATTTCCTTTGGTGATTGAGCAACTGTATTTAGATTTGTAATGATTTATATCATGCTATTTCAAGACACACATCTTCTTTTAATCTCCTTAAGGCTCGTACAGATACAGAGTACTTCCTTAAATAGAGATTTGGCGCTCAAGAAGCAAAATAGCTCAATGGCGCCCACGGAAAGGTAAAGTAAGTGCACTAATAACATAACACAATGTAATACAGGATGTCATGTTTGCTGTGTGTCATTAATAAAGGACAATAAATATTATTTAAAACACACCAGTGACAATTTATGGTGAGTCCAAGCCTTCAAACCACAGAAGTTTAGGCTCACAAAACAATTTTCACAGAACTCTTTTGATGACAGATATAAGTAAATTCATGATTGGAGATTAACAAAACAGGCAACAACCACCGATGACTCTGACTGACTTAGAATTGGAAATAGTAACTCAAGTAAAGAAGGTTAATTTATAATTTTACTTATGGCACTGATACACTGGCTTATTAATGGTTTGTGGCTGCATTTTTTACTTCTAAAATACTGGTTTAGAAGTAAGAATGTGCCCATCAGGACAAAGGCTGTGAAAAAGAGACTGTTATCAGCTATAATAATGCTTATTCAAAGAAATTAAATAGCATGGACTTACTTCAAGGCACACCATCTGCTGTTCTTCATTGTCATGATTTGGGTCATCATAGTTTACTGGGTATCCCACAGCGTGCCTGCAGGCCCGGGTCAGTCCCCATACCCGCTGCCACATCAGGACTTTGGTACGTCTGATCCCCCGCAGAACCAATGTGGGCCTGATTTCCCACTGCCTCACTGCTCTAGCACATGGCATGCTCTGACCACAACGCTCCACTCACCATGTGAAGCCCAGCAGAAAGTCTGTTGGAGATCATTACTCCTCACTCCTTCCACTATGTTTTTCTGGTGTCTCTTCTGAAGCCCATTGTGATCGAGGGGAAAAAAATGCATCAGTGGCTCTTAGTAGAGACGAGTGTTTACAAAGGAGAGAGGGCAGAAGGGGATTAGGACAATGTTCCTACTGAATGCAATCCTAGTTCCTCTGTGCTTTACTGCGGTGCCATCTTAGGTCAGATTAAGTCGGGATGTCTTAGTCTGAGTGAGACTGACAGAGAGGGAGATAGTGACAGACAGGGATTTATTTGTGATTGTATATGCTCCTTGATGAATTCCCACAACATCTATGACTTGCAATAATGGATTAAAACAGATTGGTAAATGGACTTTGTAGAGGAAACACATGACCACAATGTAAATGCAGTGCCACTAATATTAATCTACATACTACTCAGTAGATTACAGCTTTGGTGCTGATCTATTTAGAATTATATTAAGTAATGAGTAATGTGGAGTCTCTCATTAAAGACTGGTGAGGATAAATGCTGATCAAAGCTCTTCAGTGAGAACAAGCAACTATTTTCATCCCACTGTTATCCTCACAAAGTTAAATTAAAATCTCAGATGATGAAATTGTTGACAGATTTGATTGGCCATAATCTTGTGAAGTATATTATCATTTTCAAACCCATCAGCTATCGACAAACAGAATATCACAAAATTAATCTTGTCCACCTCCTGACACTTTGTTTTCTCCCTCTAAGCTCTGTTTTTTTTTTTTTNGGGGGGGGGGGGGGAGGAGGGTAGCAGTTGTGTACCTGTACTTTATTGACACTGACAAAATGTGTATGCCTTTAAAAATAGAATTGGATTGAATTTAATTTGTTTGGGAGGGTTACATTATGTTTACTAATTGATGAACACTTAAACTGAAAAACTCAAACTTATTAAGTCCTCATTTAGGCAAGTGAACAAGTGAACGTATTTAGATTGGAGCTGTAAGGAGATTTTTCTGCAAGGCATAATTACCTCCGGTTTTTCATTCAAAGCTGAAGTGACAGGAGCAGCTGTGTGGCATGCAATCTTTACACATATGAAAAAATGGTGAAAATGTGTTAATTATTGCGTGTATACTGAGGCAGAGATTAGATGAAGAAACTGTGACAGCGATTACAGTTATACATGACGAAGGTTTTAAAGGACCATACCAGTTGCCTGTCTGAAACTAATATATTAAATTTTCATACACGTAAGGTTACTGACAATCATTTACTGGAAAGGTGAGTTAAAAAAAAATTCCAGACCGCCATTTCATGTTCAGTTCATGCTGGTACGCTATTAAAATCAACTTGTTGAATGTTCTTGGGATAGATAATCCATTATCATGAACAACACATGTATTCAGTTTTTTTTTTTTTTTTTTTTTTTTTTTCGAAGTTTCATAATTTTAGTGTTTCAGCGCAATTAAAAAGCATGGAGTGAATGTCTCCACCGGGGAATATAGTCCCAAAAGAAGACCTGCGTTTATCGAAAAATTTAAATGACCGTGACTTTATAATGCAGCATAACTATTAGCAGGCGAAATATTGATTTTTAAGTTGGGTGTCTCACTTGAATATTTGATTTTGAAAGATTAAGAGATTTTGCAAAATATCAGGAAAGCTGANGGTGTCTCACTTGAATATTTGATTTTGAAAGATTAAGAGATTTTGCAAAATATCAGGAAAGCTGAAGTTCGGTTGTATCATTTGGGAAATGATTGTCAGTAACCTTACGAGTATGAAAATTGAATAATACATTAGGCTCAAACATGAAAATGGATGGTATGGTCTTTAACATAAAACTCACTTTACCCTATACAAGGAGCATTTCGCTGCTCTTCTTCCCTTGCCTCCGTAGGTAATAAGACCTCTACTGTAAAAACTTTTTAAAATTTTTATTTTTGTAATTAATTAATTAATTTATTTATTTATTTATTTATATGTATATATAAATTTTATCTACTGTAAAAACTTCTGCTTTGAGGCGCTGTGACATGTGACTGAGTGTCACATGATCGAGCGTGACGCAGTGTTGTAATCAGCTGTTTACTCAGCAGAGGAACCGGGTGAGTATTTCAACCGTGGTTATATTCCATTATTAGTGGTAGATCATTTAGAATTTTACATAATATTATCTGTAAAATTATGTTACTTCAATTTAAGTTTCTGTTTGTCGGTTGTCGTAATGTCAATGTGACAGAATACCTGTGAAACTATGGTAACCCAGCTTAGGTTAGCATCTTCATCTTATTTCGCTAGCTTACTGTCAGCTAGCAGTCTTGGTGTTGTCTTTGTTAACATCATATTTAATTATTATATGTGTTATATTTTTATGTATTGTGTTTGTTAGTTTAATGGCATCTTCTAAGAACAGCATTGGTTCGTCTTATGCGACAAGACGCATAATGACCATTTCGTGACATTGGGTTAGCTAGTTAGCATGACCTGCTGCTAGCGGATTCAGCAGCAGCAAGGCTCTGTTACTTAGCTGTCAAACATTAGAATGAAACTTGTCCACCTAAATAAAAGCTAATAGCTTAGTAATGAATTTTTGTGGCCTTTTATGGAAAGTTCTTTTTGGAAAATCTGCTCGTTGCGAACTAGCCAACTTGCTGCTTAATTTGTTTGTTGGCCAAAAATTATGACAATTTAAGTACTGTTATTTTTCGTAAAATCTTTTCGGTCACTGCAAATTTGTTTCTGGCTGGATGATAATTAAAAGCTTCAGCTTTGTTTTACAAAGGGAATCTATCTGTTGCAGATTGTGCATAAAACTTGTGAGAGAAAAAGTACTATTTTTATGATGTAGTTTGTGTAACAACTTAACAACTTTTATATTCTTGTGAGATATTTGTCCCCTTGCTAATAATACACAAAACCAAGCCAAAAGCTGGAAAATTACATCTAGTAGGTAGTCTACATACTGGTATTAATTCTGGTGTCTCCATCCAGGTGGCGTTGGGTTTTTATCCAGACAGATATTGTAGTCTGCATATTACAAGATGGACATCCGTGGTGCTGTGGACGCTGCAGTCCCCACCAACATCATTGCTGCAAAGGCAGCTGAGGTTCGGGCCAATCAGGTCAACTGGCAGTCCTACTTACAGTAAGTACAAATTACAAAAGTACTTAATGTAATACATTCTTCTACTTCAGAATGTAGTAGAAGAATACTAGTACTTTTGTGATATTGAGAAGTTTTATCCAGACCCATGAGCTATCAGTATGCCATAAGTTTCGCTGAGTGGTGCTATTGCTTCAGTTCATAAAATTATTCTGGAAGAAATTAAAACTCATTCTAATACTGTGGTGCTGTTAATCTTAGAGCAGCTCTTCCCTAGTTCCTGCTTTGTGAGTCGCTGTCTTAAGTTATACTTCCTCTTTTTGACTGTATGTTTTAAGATCCAAAGCACATTTCCATGGCTTGGTTCTTGTCATACTTAACCAACTTCCTTCTGATGACTTCTTTTTGTTTGTATAAATGTGGATATATTGTATGTAGGTACTTATTATGAAGACACAAACTTTAAGGTCTTTTCATCTCTGTGGGCCATTCATTGTGTGTACAACATGTGGTATTTTCAAGTGAATTGCCACTACTGTGCAAGCTGCTCCTCCAATTAGATGTAGGATGTTAGCGTCAAGGCTAAGCTTAGTCTGTCGGCAACATAAGGTACTTTTTCTTTTTCGTATGAACTTTAATACAGTACATCTCACTCCACAAATAAAGGCAGGGTTTAACTTTGATGTGCCTTGTCATTAATCAATAATATAAGCCAACCCATTCTTGCTCTTGGCATTTTTAAACCAAAAGTGGTAGTACATCTATAGTAGCAGTGTGCCAGTTTAGCAACGTTGTTCTTTATGAATTATCCCCTAGGAGTCAGATGATTTCAGCAGAGGACTGTGAGTTTATCAAGAAGTTTGAGATGGCCAGCTCTGCGGACAAGCAGGTCATTCTGACCAAAGAAGGACATCAGGTATTGAACTTTTACTTTAATCTGTAAATTCTTGTTCTCAGCTGCATACATTAACGATTCTTCTTTATGATCTACTTAGTATTTAGAGATTTGAGATCTCCCCAGCTGTGACTTATATCACCACCCACAGCAGCAGGGAAAATATACCTGTTTTGTAATTTGGTGATGTGACAATTTAATTAATACCGTTCTCAGTTTCATTTCTACAAATGTAACTACACACACGCCATCTTCCTCTGGTAATGTCTAGATTTTTTTTTTCCAAAGGTATCAGGCAGAGTAAAAGCAAAGGTACTTTACTTCTCAAGAGGTGTAAATTTGTAAATATATGTTTTATTTTTGCCCAGTGTGCGAAGACATTTCTGAATCTGATGGCCCACATATCCAAGGAGCAGACAGTCCAGTACATCCTGACTCTGATTGATGACACTCTCCAGGTACACAAACAGATAGTTTTGAAGAAGATAGCTAGAAAGAAAGCTTAAAAGGTCTATTGTCATGATTTTTTAATGGTTTGAGGAAACTGTAGAATATAACAGCCAGTTAAATGTTGAAGATCTCTGGTGCTTGCATTAAAAAATCAATAGAGCATGGTATTAGTAATTATTGTGAGCAAAAACAGAACATTGAATTTTACATACATCACACACACACACACACACACACAGACACACACACACTCACGTATATACATAAACTGGTGGTTTTGCAGACCACAAATCTAGAGAAAGTTTTGATGTTTCACCTTAAGCATGCCTGATTTATTTTGCTTTCTATTTTAGTTAGTTGTTGTCTGTAGTGTCAAGCATTTGGTACAATTTTGATAAATTACATAGTTTGACATTTGTGCATTACTTGGGGTTGTGAAGCATTCCTAGAAAATACACAGAGCCATGCTGCTTATGAGATTACAGAGGAGCAATCAGCACTACTGAGTAACACTTACAAATTCCTGCTGATAAATGATGATTATATGCTGCTGATTAAATTCAGGTTTTCTATCCAAGAGCTCATGATACATAACAGCTTTTTATTCCACTGTCACCCAGGAGAACCATCAGAGGGTGAACATCTTCTTTGACTATGCCAAGAAGACGAAGAACACGGCCTGGTCCTATTTCCTTCCGATGCTTAATCGTCAAGACCTCTTTACTGTACACATGGTGAGTTCTAAGATATTGATGCTATATGTTTTTCATAGCGTAGTTAGGAGCGAAGGCGAAACTAATGAAAACTCAAACTCTGTCTGCGACATTAGACCGGATGGCATATTCTATTTCATTCAATTTTTCACTTCCCAAATGTGAATTGCTTCTAATCAGAGCAAGGCATCAATAATTCCTCACAAAGCAACCTTTTCTTTCCTTCAAAACAGGCAATTAAAGTAATTATTTCTCTTTGGCACTCCTTTGAGATATGATTTAATGATGACCCCCCACTGACATAACTGCATGCTGTTTTAAGACATCCACACCTTTATTAAACATGCCAGCTAGGCGGCACCTACTAGGGAGCACCAAGTGTCTCTGACCCAGCACTTCAGTTGACTTAACTGCAGCGCTGACTCTTGATTTTAAATTACAGGCCTTCGTATTTGTACACCCTCTCTGCCCGGAGCAGCAGTGTGTGTAACAATGTTGTTTATCCTGGGAGCATCAGAGAATAGCATTTGTTCCAGGACACGAAGAAGACCAAGGGGCAGTCTTCAAGAGGAAATTGTTTATGCAATAGTCGGATCATGTTTTGTGTTAAGTCAGTATTTTGGTGGGATTTCTGGTGAGAGTATTGTAAATTGAGTGACTTCTTGCTTCTGTGCTTCCAGCAGTCGCTTTCATTCTCTTTTCTTTACTTCTTTCACTCTCAATTCAAACCAGCTGGAAAGCAATATAGTAGATGTCAGTCACATAACCGGTGTAACAAAGGACACAAATTTGGCTTTTCTCTTTACATTTAGGTTTGGTCTCAATTGAGTTTTTGGGGTAGAAGCAAAAAATAAAATCACTGCAAATATAAAGCAGAATGATTCAAACTATTGTTGCTGCACAAAATATTGGACATAAATTAGAGGTTTTACACACTATAACATAACAGGATTTTAAAAGAAATTCATGATTTTCATTGTTGTCCGTGAAATATCAAGAATTAAATTGTAGTCCCAATATAATTTAATATGGCCTCACTGTGAATAACTGTTTTTGTCAGACTCTGTATAGGCTGCGATCTCTTGATGTACCGTATCGTGAATTTGAAACATCCATCTTCCTACATTAGGCTGCAAGGATCATTGCCAAGCTGGCCGCCTGGGGCCGTGACCTGATGGAGGGAAGTGATCTTAACTACTACTTCAACTGGATCAAAAGTCAACTCAGCTCACAGGTAAATGATGTCAATTTTTTTGTTTAAAAAAAAAAAAAAAGAAAAAAAAAGAAAAAGCATTTTATGAACAATTTTATTATAATATTTCATCATAAGTTGTTTTAGGAACTTATTTCAGTTCTTATAGGGTATGTACAAATTCTTAATCAAACTTTGTGTATTTGTATTTACAAGAATTTATTCAATAGCGTGTAGGATAAATCATTTGTGGCAGTACTGGAATGATAGCAAGGAGCGCCACAATCAGTAGTTTTATTCTTGTTACAGTCAAGAAGTCAGAAAGCAGATCTTGAGATTAGGTTAGATTAAGATGGAGAATATTAGATAGAAAATCATTATATTGCATATATGTGACTTGAAATTCATCATGTCATTGCACCTGCTGATGTAGCATTTCTTCAGTTTCTCACATTGATTTTCAATACCTTCAAGTTTGGACCTCTCATGTGCTATAAGAGAACGGATACATTCATTAGACTGAGCATGATGCATGCAAATATTTGAATCTCCTGTCATTAAGGACGCAGTAACTCCTCTTTGGCATGTTGGACGGCTTCCAGCTATTTCCTGTGGGTTACTAAGTGTCTTATCATTACAGATTTTAAATATTCACCTCAGCTCTGCCCCACAGAGCTCCTCTATCAAAAATAATAATGTCTTTAGTTCCCCTCGCATGTATTTATCTCCCAGTCAACTCTGTCTCCAATGATACTTAGTGCCACATATCTCATAGGTGGTCTGTGGTCTGAGTCTTTTACTAAAAATGGTGTACATGCTTTCCTCAGACAATTAATAACATATATTTTGGGATCATGGTGAAAACACTGTCAGAGTTAATGTCTTTGTGTCGAATTTAAGCAGTCATGTCAGACCGTGGGTTGGTTGTGATGAAAAGCTTCTCCATAGGAGCTCGCTCCGCCTCGGCAGATGCAGACACCAGGGAGTGGGAGTTGATGAAACAGCTGAATATTGATTCCCTGTTTCACTTGTGCTTCTGAATTGTCCACCAGTTCATATTTGTGAAATATCTGAAGGTTCAGATATAGGCAGCTTTTCAACATAGCATTGTTTTGTCAGTCTGTTGGTTCTAAATGTTCTCTTCCTTTTGTGAAAACGTGTTCATAAAGGATAATCACCCTCACAAATCAGCAGAAATGAGTCATAATGCTTCTTGAAATTACATTTGATAACCATCTCTCTCTCTCTCTCTTCAACAGCCATTCAGTGAATCAGTCATCATGATCTGCTGCTGAATTGGATTTGTGTTCATGTTTACAGCATATATGGTCCACCACTGCTGTTGTAATTCAGCTGGAAGCGGTGGAATATGTCCCAACAATTTTTTATTTTTTTTTTATTTTTTTTTTGCACATTTCTTTTCTTTTTCTCTCATTAGAAACTACATGGTACANTTTTTTTTTTATTTTTTTTTTGCACATTTCTTTTCTTTTTCTCTCATTAGAAACTACATGGTACATGTCCAGAAACAGGCTCAGGAGCAGGAACTATTTCCCCCAGTGAAGTGAGTATGAGTGCAGTGCATCTTTGGTTTTCCCAGTGCTTCCAAAAACTGGCAGGGTTTGTGCAAGTTGGTCTTTGTTGGCTGTGACTGGACATTCATGCCTTTTCTCTCCTTTTTTCTTGTCCATCCTGTTCGTTTACTCCTGTTTTCATTAGTAATTCCAGATTCTTTGCAGAAACCTGGGTTTATAGAGCAGATTTTAGTGACACAACAGGAACTCTCCATTTAGACAGCATGGTGTTTGCTGCCACTGGTTGACAAGCGGATACTGCATGCCACTTTTCATTAATGCTGAAAGCGCATGATGAATATAGCTTTCCCTTAAATTAGGGTAACGAGGAAATTGGAATAGCATTTGCACAGCAGCATCCTGCCATTTTATGTCACGTGGTAACATAGTAAGATTATTTTAAGAAGTTGCTCAGAAATCTATTGACACAAGCACTGTCTGATAACTGAATAAACCATCCCTCCTCATTTCTTCTGCATTTTCAACCAGGTAACTTTTCCTCCTCCACTTTCCTGTCTTCACTGCTGCTTGTTCTTTGCTGGACTTCTTTGCTTTTATGCAATCTCTTTTTAAACAGATTAATGTGATCTATTTTCTCCTCTCAGCTGCTTCCACTCTAATCTCAATTTACATTATTCTGCTCAGGTGTGATGGCGCACTTTCCCAACTGATTCTTTGTAATACTGTAATCTAGCATGTTTTAACATATACATTCTATAGATTGCATGTGCAATGCATCGGGTTTAGTAGGTGAATATAATGCAAGTTTTGGACTGGTCTTCTCACATGTGCTGTCTCTGCTTGTTAACTACTACATGTTTCAGAACTGCAGTAATTCCCTTCTAACATTTTGTTTTCCTGCTTACACAGCCAAGGTGCTCAGACCTGTTTTCATCCAATGTTTGCCTCTCTCCTTCGCAGAGTTCTCAGTATGTGCAATGCGTGGCTGGATGCCTTCAGCTGATGCTGAGGATTAATGAGTACAGGTTTGCCTGGGTGGAGGCTGATGGCGTGAACTGGTAAGCAATTTCTTATCAACAGGGTTCCTGAATGCAGCACAGGCTGGAAAAATATAAAAAAAAAAATAATAATGTAATACTTTCCAGCCTTTCTGTAGCTGGTAATCTTACATGTAATCTTTTTTTGTGCCAGACACATATGTTGCTGCAATATTGTTACAGTTATGTAATATCTTTATTCTAACTGTTGTCAAAAGTTATTGAACAGGACATAGTGTTAGCAAGAGCAATTTAAAAAAAAACTGTATATAGGAAGCTATTTTTTTTTATCAGTAGGTGTCAGGTTAGTGTGAAATTAAATTGTCAGTGTCCTCTACATTTTGCTTTAAAACTAACATTTTTTTTTTTGTTTTTTTTTTTTANTTTTTTTTTTTTTGCATGTTTGTATTGCATAAACGCAAATGCATTGCTCAACAAGTGTATGAAGTGTGAAAAAGCAAGAACTACCATGATGTATTAAAATGTACACAAAGAATCAAAAAACTCATTTGACAGTGTTTCATCTCCAACATGAATGCTGCATATCCTGCAGCCATGTTTACAGAGGGGGAAGAGGAGGTGGAGGTATGACACTGAGGTGAAAAGGAAAGCTGCAAAAAAAAACAAAAAAAACAAGTGAAGCTGAGTGTTCCTAAGTTTAATGGTTAATTTATTTTGAGATACATATTAGCAAAGATCACCATCAGCTTTTTACTGGCCCCATATGTTTTATTTAGTATAACTTGACTGTTTTTCTCAATGTGGATGACATAATTATCACACCTCTATTAGGTCCCCATTTCTGTACTTTGCTTCCACCGCCTCTGTGCCATTATCTAGCTGTAGCCATTATCATTGTCATCTTTGAGCACTCTGTATTTTTAACAACTCATCCCTTTCTATGAGCCATCATCGCTGATGATGACGAGCTATGTGTTAGCGACAGAGCTGTGAAAGCTTTAAAACAGGTGCTAGATGGAGATGTGGGTCCACTTCCTGTCACAGTCTTTCCATTTTCCTTTTCTCTTTTTTCTTTTTCTTTTTTTTTTTTGTGTTTAAGCATCACAGCAGTGCTGAGCAACAAGTGTGGCTTCCAGCTGCAGTACCAGATGATCTTCTGTGTTTGGCTCCTGGCTTTCAGTCCTCAGCTCTGCGAGCAGTTGCGACGCTACAACGTGGTGCCGGCTCTGTCCGACATCCTGCAGGAATCTGTGAAGGAGAAGGTCACCCGAATCATTCTAGCTGCTTTTCGGGTATGTGGACAAAGATGGTGAAGGTTTCCCCATTTGTTACGTGTGTGTGTTTCCAAAATACAACTTAAAGGACCATAAAGGCCATTTTGCGTGTTTGAGCCTAATGTTGAACCTAAAAATGTTACTGACAATCATTTCCCAAAGCATACTATTGGAAAGGTGAATTAAAAAGACTTTTCCTACTTACCTTCCAGACCGCCTTTGGTTTCAGTTCATTCTGGTACGCTGTTAAAATCAACTTGTTGTGAAACGTTCTTGGGATAGGTAATTCATCATTACGAACAAGACATGTATTCAGGTTTTTTTCGAAGTTAATTAATTTTAGTGTTTAAGTGCAATAAAAAGCACAGAGTGAATATATGTCTCTACTGGGGAATGTAGTATGTAGTCCCAAAAGAAGACCTGCATTTATAGAAAAACTGAAACGACTGTGACTTCATAAGGCTGTGTAACTATTAGCAGATGAAACATCGATTTTTAAGGTTGGTGTATTGCATGAATATTTGATTATGAAAGACTAAGATGTTTTGCAAAATATCAGGAAAGCTGAAGTACAGTTTTATCCTTTGGGAAATGATTGTCAGTAACGTAACATGTATGAAAATTAAATACATTAGGCTCAAACATGCATGATAGCTGGTATGGCCTTTAAAACAGAAAATTTCTGCACTTCTTGAACTAACTTGCTTGAATTGCTGCCTTATAGTATTTCCTCATTCTTTCTTACCATTTGAGCAAAACTTGTCAATTAAGTATTTAAAAAGTGCTTAGGAAAGTTTGCAGGCAATAAATGAATGTCAGCATTTCCATACTAAATTAATTTAGCATCATTTTGTCTTGCACAGCATTCTACTCTGAATGTTTGCATTTAATTAGGTTATATACTTTATCAGACAACATTGAGCCGCAAAGACAGCTCTTAAACAACAGATGAGATAAACCTATAAAATCCCATAAAAGACACATAACTATGACTTATGGTTATGCCGCCTTTCAGCTGCCTGCTGTGATTGCTCAGAGCATTTATTGAATATTTAATTTTCTTCTAAAAACAGGGCCTGCTCTGTTGTTGCAATTATGTCAAGTTATGCCATGCCCTAATAGAACTGAATTAGTGGCCATGGCCCCATTTCTGAATGCTGAAGTGCTTTCTAACTCTCCATGCTGAAGTGCTTTCTAACTCGAGGGAAATAATCAGTCTGACAGCACAGGACTGGAAATATATTGAAAATTAATTGTGATAATATTCAGGTATTCAGAAAGAAGTGTTTGTTTTTTTTATATATATGTGTGTGTGTGTGTGTGTGTGTGTGNTTCAGGTATTCAGAAAGAAGTGTTTGTTTTTTTTATATATATGTGTGTGTGTGTGTGTGTGTGTGTGTATTGAAATAATTAATTCCCAGTGTTTAGTTAATTAACATGTTTGGATCATTTTTGCGAACAATAATCCATCAGTAAATGTCATACTAAATACCAAAAAAAATGTTCCAAGTCCAGTAAAATAATTATGGTCAGGAAGAAATCTGGAATTTTGAAAATGAAAAATATCAGTGATATTCTGTCTTTGTCCGTCACACCAGCCAGCTTGTGGCAGCTCGTTCAGAACCCAGCGGTGACTTTGATTACATGACTGAAACATGAGCTTCACTTTGAGCTCCCACACCGAAGAGGTTCTGGTTTAAAAGCCAGAACTTGGGAAAAGGCATTTACTGTGGGGTTGCATTTAAATGCATCAAGCATTTATCAAGTAATCTGATTTTTAAAAAGGAGTCAGATTTTAATTTATCAGAAATGTTCTTTAGTTTGGCTAATTAAAAACAATGTTGGGCAGAGATGGGAGAGCCTCACGTCTTGTATCGTGGGTTGTCTCCAGAGACACACATCTTAACTCACAGTGTGTGTTGACGTTAGATGTATAGAGGAATTCAAAACATTTACTCAGCAACAGTATAATTTGGTTCTGGCCCAAGGACACTCATTATGAGATGCACACAGTTGGAGATGCAGACAGAAACTTGGGTATAATACCTTTTACAAAAAGCACAAAAATAATTGTGCTCTTTGCTAATTTGTCATTTAATCCTATTATGAAAATTATTCTACTCCCTATGTTAGACTTGCTATGTAGCTTTTATTTGTTATTTGTCTGTGATGTGTACAGCCTAAACAATCTGGAAATAAAATTGTTGTTTTATGTTTGTAAAGGACACATCTTATTCACTTGGGCCATTACAAATTGAATTGATGTGAATTGTTTTGCAGCCTTATAGCTTCAGAGGCAAACAGGCTCTGTGGATTTGGTATAACTTTACCTCCTTGTTCTCTTTTAAGAGAAGTAATGATGTTGTGCACGTGTACATGTGTAAGAAACGCGTGAGATATTTTAACTGTCAGTTAGCTGGAGCTATGTTCTAAATGGTGGCTCAGGTGGTTCATTCAGAATATGGAGTATTTATTTTCTGTCACAAAGCACATTCAGTCTTCTTCTGTAACATGTCGCCTGCCTGCAGAATTTTCTCTCTGAGTCACCAGATCTTTTAAAATGGGCCTTTGCAATACTTTGAGCATTGTGCCCTTGTGCTGTAGATTTGCATTCATCCACTTCATGCCCTCAGTGAATAGCAGAATCCAAGTTTAAGAATTGTATCCTCAGAGGCACCTTAAAAGAAAATCATAAATCATAGCTTGAATAAGTTTATTGAATATCTTTATTAATAACATTATATCATATTTGAATGACTCAAATATCCTATGTAATGAAACCCTCCAGATTTCAATGTTGTTTTTTTTGTTTAGTTTTTTGAAGGAATGGTGAATATATAATTTTGGAAATGAATCTCTCACATGTAAAAAATATAAATATATACACTCATTTACCAGTTTATATACAACACCAGGTACAATACGATAAATCATTTCTTTGCCAAGATTATAATATTCTTTTTTGTTGGCACTGTGTGAAAGGTATTGATTCAACTCTATTGTAATTTTGAGGCCATTAACATTATTGTTTTAGCATTATTATGACAGCCAAATTGACCCAGCACCTCTTTGACACAGTGTCAATAAAAACTGATTACAATCTTCAAAAAAGTTTTATTTGTTGCAAGGTTTTTATACTGGATTGCACTGAACTATACGGGGGCGCCTAAGAAACTAGTCACTAGGTGTAATTTCCAGATTATTATCATTAAGATATGGTGTAGTAAAAAAAAACCAAATGTTCACACAATTTAACCTTTTTTCACAGAATCTTCTGGAGAAGTCTGTGGAGAGGGAGACACGTCAGGAGTACGCTTTGGCCATGATTCAATGCAAAGTGCTGAAGCAGCTGGAGAACCTGGAGCAGCAGAAGTACGATGATGAAGACATCACAGAGGACATAAAATTCCTGCTGGAGAGGCTGGGAGAGAGTGTGCAGGATCTCAGGTACTCATACACAACAAGTGCTGAGGGATTCCAGAAGCATTCAGTGTGAGCAGTAGCATGTATTTCACAAACAGCTTTCTCATACCTATGAGATTGTAACATGCTGCATCTACTGTGCATTTTTCTTTAAAGGCGCATACCAGCCATTTTGCATGTTTGAACCTAATATATTCAATTTTCATAAATGTTATGTTACTGACAATCATTTCCCAAAGGATAAAACTATATTCTAGCATTCCTGATATTTTACAAAATCTCTTAATCTTTCTAAATCAAATATTCAAGATACACTCACCTTAAAAATCGATGTTACCCCTGCCAATAGTTATGTAGCCTTATGAAGTCATGGTCATGTAAATGTTTTGATAAATGCAGGTCTTCTTTTGCGACTATACTCCCTGGTAGAGACATACATTCACTCTGCACATGTTATTGCGCTTAAATTCAAAACGCTAAAATTACGTAACTTCGACAAAAAATCTGAATACACATCTTGTTTGTGATGATGAATTACCTATCCCAAGAACGTTTCAAGTATCAAAACGTTGATTTTAATAGCATATCAGAATGAACTGAAACCAATGATGGTCTGGAAGTTATGAAAAAAAAATAATAATTCACCGTTCCAGTAGTATGCGTTGGGAAATGATTGTCAGTAACATTACGTGTATGAAAATTGAATATATTAGGCTCAAACATGCAAANGGAAATGATTGTCAGTAACATTACGTGTATGAAAATTGAATATATTAGGCTCAAACATGCAAATGGCCAGTATGATCCTTTAAGGAAATAGTTGTAATGCTGCACTGTGGCATATTTTGATGACTCCAACCTATATTCCAAAGACACATTTCTGTTGATTGTGAATGCTGTCTTGATTCCGTACTGTGATCCGAGTGTTTGCTCCACTTTCATTGTGTGCCATTTGATTACATGCTGTGCCCCTCAAATCAGCGGCCTGCAGAAAGTACATTGGTTTGAGTGGAAGCAGCGTTTTGTTTTGAAAGGTATTAATAGCAAGAATCGAGTTGGACTATGTTCTTTTTCTGCTTGATGAGACCTTTGCGTGTATTCTCACTGTTTTGTTTTTTTTTCAACCAGCTCATTCGACGAGTACAGCTCCGAACTCAAGTCGGGCCGTCTGGAATGGAGCCCTGTGCACAAGTCTGAGAAGTTCTGGCGTGAGAACGCTGTTCGTCTGAACGAGAAGAATTACGAGCTCCTCAAGTAAGATGAAACATCCTGCAACTTAAAGTGTTGTGTTTTTCTCTGTCTGCTATGAGAGTGAAACAGAACCACACAAGGGTCACCAGAGAATTGAATTTCAATTACATTCTGAATCTGTATGTAATCAGTGATGTCAAAGCTGTGTTGTCAACCAGAATTTTAAGACGCTGAAGTGAATTTGAAGCTTATTCTGATCACTTGAATAGCAAAGAAAAGGGCTTAACATAATTGGTTGCATACAAATTTCGAGCATGTCAGCTGTTACACAGCACACACACTTGCTACCATCATGTTTGTGATTGCACCACCTCTCAACATTTTGTTGTCTTCCTTTCTGGTTTAAATCCAATCCAGGAGACCTGATCACAGGAGATAAAACATCAATTTGTGTGTGTGTGTGTTCTTTATTATTCCAGTCACACTTTTTGTCAGGCCTTGTTGAAATTCCACAAAAATCCTAATCGACCCATCTCATCATCTCATCTCTGTCCTCTGTTTGTAATCAGCTCAGACATAATCTCACCTTAATTAGCCCTCTTTTTTAAAATTCCTTTTACTCAATCTTTACTCTCAACCTTGACGATTCACTCTTGAAGACATTCCTCATGTCTAGTATCTTGGTGACATACTGTATTTGAGTTTTTTTCCTCAAGCTTAAGAAAATATCAACATATGCTTTCAGATAGATGAATTAATTTCTCCATCCCCAGTTTTTGTGAAAATGTCTCACGCATGTGTCTTTCTTTAGCAGCTCCTGAGAATTATGCAAATTAAAAATACTTTGCCTTTGACACAGACAAACATTCTCCATCTGATTCTCCAACAGGATATTAACTAGGCTGTTAGAGGTGTCTGATGATCCTCAAGTCATCGCGGTGGCAGCCCATGATGTTGGAGAGTATGTGCGACACTACCCACGTGGGAAACGGTAAGGAGAACGCAGGAATCACCACCTCGTAGCCACAGGGAAATAATACAGATTGTTTTCTGTTAGGATATGGAGACCTCCTCTTCCTGTCTTTCTAATATCTTATAGATATGCAATATATCAGCATCATTCCTCATATTTTATCCTGTGTTGGCAGTTGGTGCTCACTAGCATGAGTTTACCTGAGATGTTGCAGTAGCAGTCCAGAGTTGCAGTGCTTTATCCTACTAACACATTATAAGTGCATGTTGTGTTTTCTGTTACCTGGTTAGACTGTTAATTATTACATCCATTAAGCACATTTGTGTTGGTCCATTTTAAAAGCATTATATCATTTTACTAGGACAGACTCGTACATAGAAAAGTTTCTGCCAGACTGCATTAAATTATTTGATGCTGAACCACTACAGCACTCAAAATGTGAAATGAATAGTAATTTCCTGTGTGAGTAAAAGGCTTTCTTCCATTATTTCTGTCATTTTAGAGTGATAGAGCAGCTCGGTGGGAAGCAGCTGGTGATGAATCACATGCACCATGAGGACCAGCTCGTCCGCTACAACGCCTTGCTGGCTGTGCAGAAACTTATGGTCCACAATTGGTACGAACACATTTTTAGTCTCATGGACATGATGTTTTGTCTGAGGTCATGTGTCAAAGGACCATACCAGTGGTTTTGCATGTTTAAGACCATTATGTAAAACACGCTGTTTTACCGACAGTCATTTCCAAAACATGCTCCTATCAGAATTGTTTTTCCTACCTTCCAGACTGCCATTGGTTTCAGTTCATTCCAGTACACTATAAAAAATCAACTTGTAGATACTTGAAATGTGTTTGAGATACATAATCCATCACAGCCAACAGGACGTCTGCTCAGTTTTTTGTTGAAATATCTTTATTTAACCAATCCAACATGGAGCTGCACAGAAGAAAATGTATGTCTCCACCAGGGAATATAGTCCCAGGAGAAGACAGCTTTTACAGAGAAATTAAAAACTACCGTTTCTTCTATATTCAGATGTACATGTTAGCAGGTGAAATTTTTAAAAATAAGGTGGGTGTATCACCTGAACATTTGACGTTGAAATATTAGAGGATTTGGCATAATAACAGGAAAACTAAAATACAGTTTTATGTTTTGGAAATTTCTGAAATTCTCTGGTGCTCACAGAAATTGATGTATTTTGCATTTCTGGTAGTAACAACAAGGCTCTGTTTTGAATAAATGATAGAAGTGGGAAGTAAGCAGGAAAAGTGACACTTGAGGCAAATATACGTGCCTAAGAGGAAAGAGAGCCAAATAGAGGCACTTCTGATCTGAAGAGGTTACGGATGTACTTTGAAAAAAATGTACCTTTGAAAAGATTTTTTTTTTTTTTTTTTTNTTTTTTTTTTTTTTTTTTTTACAAAAAGCCACCTCAGATGTTTTCAGATTTATATAGATACTGGCATGAATTTTCATGTGTCTAATGTATATGAAAGATCCCATCAGTGCTATTATGTAGTGTGCTGTAAGTGCCTTATTTTACTGAAGTGCTGTCAGTGTTGAAGCTACAATGCTAAGCATCTTTTGTTATTTTTCCATCTAGTGGATCTCTTAGAAGCACATTAAACCAACCAGCAAGTGAAAAATGCATTTGTTTTCATGCCAGTATCTAAAACACACTTGGCTTCCCGAGCAACTGCAGATGGAGTTACTGTTTGACATCTGATTGTAGTGTTGATTCTCATCTAAGTGATCTTAATATTTCATGTAAACTATATACCCACTGAAGTGTGGGGAGAATTTTTTTGTTAGGTTTGTTGATTCAAGATAAAGAGGCAGGCAGAAATAGGGTCAAGTGTAGCTGGATCTTTTAGCTCACGGGAGAAAAGAAAATAGATTCTCATTATCAGACCTAGGAAACATGATTTTTTTCCCCCTCAAATTACATACTGTAACCTGCAATATGAAACTAATTAATAATACCTAAAGGCAAAACAAATGACAAAATGAGATAAGAGCTTTCAGCACTGCAGAAGAAAAAATAAGTATGGTTAAAAACACGATTTTAAGAATTGGGGAGATATTTGAGATATCAAATCCCACAGCTTCTGTTCTGTCATGAGTAAAAATGAGAAATGAGTTAATAGAAAGATAGTGGTGAATTAAAATGGGGAAAATATATGGAAGAGAAATGAATTACTAATATGTGCAGGTAAGTTGAAAAAAAAAAACAAAAATACTAATGGGTGCATAACATATCAAAAGTGAAAACCTGCTAATTGAAGCAATATTCAGTAAACTACAGCTTTTCCAATACAGTTGACTTTGTCTGTTATGTGAGTGGGTTATGTCACAAGGTTTTTTTCCTCACAGTACAATATTTGCTGTCCTGCCCTTATTGTGTTCATGAAAACAGAAATGATTGAATGCAGCCATAGAATGAAAGAAGGTGATTTTGCTGTTTATTTTTCTGTTATTCTGCACTCAACATGTCTGAAATCATGCTGCTTCATGCACTGCGTTAAAAGAAAATTTGACATTTTACCAACATATTTCACCACACCCACTGTCACTGTGGGTTGTCTTGTAGTTGTTTCTATGAGAAGATCTTCCTTCCCTGACGTACGAAAGCCTCCTGCTGTCATGACAACCACAGAGATAATTGTTTGAGCTGAGAAATGACTGGCATCTACATCTACAGTATGTAACCTTAAAGGACCACACTCGTGATCATGCATGATTGAGCCTAATATATTCAATTTTCATACACATAAGGATACTGACAATCATTTCCCAAAATATACTACTGAAACAATGAATTAAAAAAAAAGTTTCTACTTTCCAGACCGCCACTGGTTTCAGTTCATTCTGGTACGCTATTAAAATCAACTTGTTGATTCTTGAAATGTTCTTGGGATAGNTGGTTTCAGTTCATTCTGGTACGCTATTAAAATCAACTTGTTGATTCTTGAAATGTTCTTGGGATAGGTAATTCATCATCATGAACAAGACGTGTGTTCAGGTTTTTTTCAAAGTTACGTAATTTTAGCATTTAAGCACAGTAAAAAGCGTGGAGTGAATGTATGTCTCCATTGGGGAATATAGACCCAAAAGCAGACCTGCTATTATCGAAAAATGTTTCACTATGACTTCATAAGGCTGCGTAACTATTAGCAGGTGAAACATTGATTTTTAAGGTTGGTGTACCGCTTGAATATTTGATTTTGAAAGATTAAGAGATTTTGCAAAATATCAGGAAAGCTGAAATATGGTTTTATCCTTTGGGAAATCGTTGTCAGTACGTAACACGTATGAAAATTGAATATATTAGGCTCAATCATTCATGATCGCCAGTATGGTCCTTTAATTCTGTTTTGAACACTGCTAAATATGGCTTCAGAATGGAAATAATAAGCGGAAGAACAAAACTTTTTTCCTTTCAGCTTAGTGTTTTGTTGTGTGTGTTATTTGTTAAGACCGTCAGTTATATCCAGTCACTCTGTCCTTGTATCAGCGTCGATGTCTAGACTGGAGCTGAGCTTCTCTACAGAATCCCACAGAGAATAACTTATTATTAGACTGCATTTCATTCAATAGCCTCTCTATTAGTGCCAGCAAAGTACTTCATGTGTTCGCAGTGTTCTGTCTTTCATAAGCCACAGGGAGGGAATGAAAAATGCAAGAGTAGCTTCATTCATATAGACCTGTTATCCAGAATAATTTATTTTAGGCATCTTCAATTTGCATATCCTGTTTATTTACAGTGATCATGTGCTAAGGAATATAGAATGAATTGGATCACTGGATTAATTCAGATATTGTGATAACCTACATCCACCTTATTGCTGCCATTCATGGGTTTATCCCCAATACCAACACTAATGGCCCCTTTTGATGCCATAGAGGTCATGTTCACAGTGCCCTCTGCAGCCACAAAAGCCTTTATACAGATGTGTTTGCATGCTAAGTAGTGCTCCCCAAAGCCTATAAAGTGAATTTGATGTCAGTAAGCCCCTCTTTAAATCCTGTCATACTTGATAGATGATTGATTTATTGATCAGAAATTTTTCACAGAGAGCTAAAAATAGGCAGATTTTCATTCCGACCAGAGGCTACAATTACCGTATTTCCATATGATTTCAAATTCATGCTTTTAAGTTGTGGGTGCCTAGCATGTGGCTTATTAACTTGTCTGACTCTTGCATATGGTGCTCTGTGTGATTTACATCTGAATCCACGTCAGTGAAATCACAAAAATGACAGCATGTAAAAGCGTATGTAGGAAAAGATTTTATGATGAAATCCTTTCCAAACAACAGTGCTCCTGTAGGAAACATAAAGTGGTTTGATGAGGACAGATGAGACACTAATTGGTTACTGGTTTGAGTTTTAGTCTTTCAGGAAGAACATGCAGTAAAAGAGTAGCATTTTCCTGCACTTTTGATTTGGGGCTTTATGAGAAGCATTTGATATTTCAAGCAGCAGCGAGGTGAATGTCGTGATAACACCTGAAAATGTTACTGCTGGCAGAGAAATGTAACCTTTCACAATAATAATAATACTTTATTTCTACATTTGCACCAAAAATAGAAACAAGAGAAGTTATTGAATGCAAAAAACAGGAATTTGAACTTAATTGCTCAGAGTTAGAAAGAACACATAGGCTGGTTGGTTGCTATGCATTTCAGGCTTGATGCACTTCCTAAGGACTTCTGTTCCATTTGTGTCACTTTGCCTCTTGTATTGTTTATATTAAGCAAGAAAGTTATATTTCACATTTTTGCTTTCAACAGCTTCCCTTTTTTTCCTCCTTTAGTTCCTGCTGAGCTTTTTGGAACCCATGATTCCCTCAAATGTTTCATAAATATCATGTCTGGGTTAGAATATCTGATTGTGATAAACCCACTTAATGTTAAATGACTATACCATCCATTTTGCATGTTTGAGCATAATATATTCAATTTTCATACACGTAAGTTACTGAAAATTATTTTCCAAAGCATACTACTGGAACGGTGAATTATTATTTTTGTTTTCCTACTTTCCAGACCTCCATTGGTTTCAGTTCATTCTGGTATGCTATTAAAATCAACTTGTTGATATTTGAAACGTTCTTGGGATAGGTAATCCATCATCACAAACAAGACATGTATTCAGGTTTTTTGTTTTTGTTTTGAAGTTATGTAATTTTAGCGTTTAAGTGCAATAAAAAGTGCAGAGTGAATGTAAGTCTCCACTGGGGAATATAGTCCCAAAAGAAGACCTGCATTTATCGAAAAATTTAAATGACCATAACTTCATAAGACTGCATAACTATTAGCAGGCAAAACATCAATTTTTAAGGTTGGTGTATCGCTTGAATATTTGATTTTGAAAGATTAAGAGATTTTGCAAAATATCAGGAAAGCTTAAATATGGTTTTATCCTTTGGGAAATGGTTGTCAGTACGTACCATGTATGAAAATTGAATATATAAGACTCAAACATGCAAAATGGCTGGTATGATCCTTTAGGATTACTGCTTGCTGTAATACTAAAGTCTCAATCTGTGCTTATTTCACTCAGCATGCTTCAAATTCCAACTGGAATGCAGATGATTGGTGCTGCAATGTTTGTAATATCCAATATTTGCAATGTGCAATGACTGTTGCATCCTGATGTATTCTTCCTGTTTTCTGTTTTTTCTTTTTTTTTTTTTTTTTTNTTTTTTTTTTTTTTTTTAATCTCAGGGAGTACCTGGGAAGACAACTGCAGTCCACTGACCAGCAGCAAGCTCCGGCTGTGGCGGCTCGGAGCTGAACTGGTGTAACGCTTCTGCGTTTGTGCAATACTGTGCGAATGAGTGTGTACTGTGTGTACATTGTTCTTTAATCATCGGCTGTTCATTCCATGTAATGACTTGAAAATTAAATGGTTTCCTGTCTGTTGATTTGTGATTTTACTTGATTTAGCTGTTGTGCTCTGTGTTGTGATCTCGCAGCGAAGTGATGTGTGGTGACTGTGGAAATCGCATCTGTGATCGTATATAAAACTGCAAGTTATTTAAGTCTCACATGTGAAACGTATGTATCCCAATAAAAATGCTTATCTATGGAGTTTCTGTTGTGTCTTACTTGATATTTATCAAGCAGTGTGTTTTGCCTGAATCTGAGTCTGAAGCACAACGAGAAACGAGGGACGTTCTTTGACAAATGGTTTTCATTTTAATTAATCTCTAGAGAATAATAATGCACGTCTGCATGGAAGGCTGCTTACTGTAACAACATTATGGGAATATTACAGTGCCTCATGTTTGATTTGGTTACTATTTCGACTACCACAGATACACTATCAGTCCCTTTAGGAATATTATAAGGATATCACAAAGACTTTCTTTCAATTAAGTTCAAGAAAGTTGTTGGTATTATCTATTAATGTCATGTGATTCTGCAGTTGTTCTTATTGTATGATGATTACCATACCAGAATCCTGCATGTTTTATTTGTCAGGAAATTAATTGTTTTTTTTTTTTGTTTTGTTTTGTTTTGTTTTGTTTGTAGCTTAATCTCACCAAAAGTGAAGTTGTTTTGAAGGGAATAAGAAGATTCTATCTTTAAACCTCACCATTTAAAGACAAATGAGTCAGAATGCTTCTTGTCTATTTGTGGAAAGGCACTTTTATCATGTAATATTGGTAATTATACTGTCTGCATATGGATTGTGTGCTGAAGTTAAGCTCTGTGAGGAGAACAAACATGTTTAATGATGTTCTCTGAATCCTCAGAGGAAATCAAACTACCAACTGTCTGAAATATCGAACTAGAACTGCACAATCACTTGAAATCAAACTTTCCTTCAACTTTAGTCTTCTGTGGGCTGCAGTCTGAAGCACACAGTGACAAGAAGCTCAGTAAGCTGCTTTTTAAACTCAAGGTGAGTCAAGGTGTCGTCTTTTTTTTTGTTTGTTTGTTTGTTTGGTTTTTTTTTTTGTTTTGGAAAATTTGTTCCCAATCTTGACAAGTTAAAAAGCATCCATTCAGCAAAACTCCTACAGTGAACTGTAGGAGTGAAAGAGAGGGTTAACTGAGCATGTTAGTGTCCTCAAACTTTCTCATCTTCCATTCACATCAGTTCTCTGTCTTTGCAACTCCAATGCCGTCACCCCTCCCATCCCACTACCCCCATCCTTTCCTGTCTAAAAGGTGTGTGGGGGAGCTCAAATATGCACAATGTCAATATTTAAGTACGGACTCGCTGCTTCTGGTTACAGTTGCCTGGCCCCCGTTTTGCTCTCTTGAGTGCTATTTACAATGGCTAGCACTCCGTGGTCCCTGCATGCTCACCTGCAGCGACTGAGTGACTTCTGGACCCTGAAACAGATGGTTTCTCCCCCCCACCCCTATTTTTTATTATGCTACTCTCATTCATTTCTCAGGTCAAGACCGAGGGTAACTGTGGATCAGTGTCTTCACGGTGTGAGTGTGAAGAAATTGTGTGAAGTGACGTGAAGTTTCTGAGAAGGAGGTTTGCTCTCTCCCTCAGAATGTGTTTGATGTTTATATATTTCCTGACTACTCAGTTGACTGAATATATTCATTTACAGAATGCATGTATTCATCTGCTAACAGTACAAGGTTCTGGTTTATGCATGCAGGTCACATCACCTTCGTGTTCACATGCCCTGTTTACCACATTGTTAAATCTGCTCACTCACTGCCCCTACTTAATTGATCAAATCCCTTTGCTCTTGGGTCAGAATATCTGTTCCCATAGCGACAATCAAAACAAGCCTGAGCTGACCATCATGCAGCATGAAGCACAACTTTAACCAAGATCTGAGGAGAATCACAAATAGCAGGGTGTTGATGGTTTCCTCGTCAGCCTGAAAACGATGCTGCTTGTATGTGGGTACCTGTCATTATCAGGTGATTACTGAGTGGTGTGTTATTGTACCTTTCATGTCATAGCATTGAGATGCTATGATAACATAGCTTTGAGACAGTGGAGTTAAGGATAAAAGACACATGCAATAAACAATTGACTCGCTTTGACTCATCAAGGCCACAGTGAAGCCGAGCTTCCGGTTCCCCCTAAGAAACAGTTCAAATCATTTAATATCAGTCACTGCATTTTCAAACACATGAATGAACCATAGACTCAACCAGGTACTAATAAGTAAAATGTTTATTTTTGTGGATATAGACTCAGTGTAACATCTGGCTGAATGCAGAAGGCGAGTGAAATCCATAAAGAAATGGGATCTAATGACTTTGGCATTGTGACATGCTTTTCTTTTCAAATATCTGTGAAAGCCCCATTTTGCTAATGATGGAATATTATCTTTTTCATCTCCAAAAAGCCTTTTAGAAACTGAGCTGAATACAAAGCAATGACTTTTGAGGGGATTCCACAGGGGCAATCATGAAACTGACCTCTTACAAAAGAGTACATTTCTGATGAAGAGGGATAAATGACACATGGGTATCATCAGTAAAGATGAAGTGGCCGAAACTCCTTGGCTTCTCAAATCTCATATGGAACAACAACAACAAACAAGGCTGCAAACTATTTTACATAAACACAGGTATGCTTTTCAGCCAACTCCCTATCTCAAACATGAAATGAGTAAATATTAACATCTTAGAGGTGAATAAAAATTGAAGCTTGTCTTCATCAAACCAAAATACTTCAGGGCTGATTTGAAATTTTTCAACAGCACCTCAGGTTATTTCAGAAAGGCTGGTAAAATACAAAATGGAATTTATTCTTGACCTTATCCAGGTTACATCATTTCCTTTTCTCTTCTGGAACTCCAATAAAATGTACTGTTTCAAGTGCCAGAGGAAGAGTGCCAGATTGCAGCTGGGTGCAAACTGACCTTTGGCTCTGGGTTAGTGAGATTAAAGTTAGATGGCTGCCTTTTCCCTCCACCGGAGCTCTCACCTTTCATTCTCCACTTTGTTGCTGGTGGTTCAAGGTTCAAGTAGGACCTCAGTGAATTTGTAGCAAATATTTGTTCTGATAAACATTAGCATCTCACAAAGTCAAGTCCACACAGTCCTCAACAATAGAAACACACCCACAAAAACATTTTGTCAGTCAAGCAGCACCTGGGCATGATGGGTCTCTAAGCAACAAGTAAGTATCAGTTCCATGAAACAAGGGAAAAGAAACAGCATCTGCTTAATTACACTGGTTGAGATCTGCCTTCTGTCTGTTGGAGAAGACAAAAGAAAGGGAGAGATTCTGATGTCTGCCATCAGGGAATTTTCTATTTGTTTATTTATTTATTTATTGGAGATCTTTTTAGAGATGTGTATGTGGTGACTAAGCTGAAAAATAATGACTAGTTAAATAAAATCTAAAGGAATGCAAACCAAAGGGGTGCATGGAGTTGTTTTGAGATAAAATAACATGTCTGCTTTTATTTGTGCACAAAAAAAGAGAGATCGAGTTGTAATAATTTCTGTACACTGAAACTCTGCTTGTTTTTATTTATGGTGTTTTACATACTGATCAAAATTTGTTACTTCTGGCAAGAACAAATGCAATAAGGTTAGTGTCCTTCACACTTTACTTCACATCTCATAGAACTGCCGCTGGATCTGACAGGAGTTGCTAAGGAACGTCTTCGGAGAGTAAAAGGCATCAATGAGTTTTCATAAAAGCTGCATATATAAATTGTAGCATTTTTAAATATTTACTTTTGCTCCAGTCAAAATCTCTTAAAGTATTGAAATGAGAAGAAAAAAAAAAAGAAAAGAAAAAAAAAAGATGTAAAGTAGGTTAGTGTGGCTGATTTAAAGGCAGGTACAGTAGATGCCCTCAGCTCTCCAAGTGAATTATATATATTTAACCAAATAAATAATAAAATAATGTTTTTATTTATGGAATGTATGTATGAAATATAAAGATTTTGAACTGAGATGGTCTATCTTCTGCCTGGATATTATCATATCTGTTGCTCCAGCCTCTGATGTCACTGAGTGAGCAGTGCGGGCTGACAGTGCGCACCTTCGGGGACGCAGCAGTGGCACAGGCAGGGAATTTTCTGCTCGTCCAAAACTAGCCAAACCTGTGGATTGGCCACATATACAGCATCCAGATTTTAATCTCGATGACTGTTAATCCTAGAGACTACTCTTGATCAGTCTCTTATTTGAATTAACTTTTTGGAGAAAGAAAGAAATTAAGAAAAATCAGGTAAGATGGTGCTGTCCTTGAGTCTGTTGCGATCTTCTTTACTGGAGAGAGAGAGAGAGAGAGAGAGAGAGAGAGAGAGAGAAACCTTTGAAGGTATCATTTTGCTGTCTTTGCTATAGGAATCTTCGCACATTCACCACCTTCACCGCTGATTTGGTCAACTTGAGCGCTCAGGTGACGCCCCGAGCACCGGCAGGTTTCAGCGGCTTTCAGCACCATGGAGAGCGGCGCGGTGCTCATCTACAAGGAGGAACGGTGCGAGGTGGAGGAGTGCGTCCCAAACTCCACCTGGCAGCCCGGTTATCCCGACGCCCTCAACTCCACAATCAACGGCACCTGGGATGCTGAACCCGAGCCCATCATCCCCATTATAGTCGCGGTGTACTCGGTGGTGTTCGTGGTGGGCTTAGTGGGCAACTGTTTGGTGATGTATGTCATCATAAGGTGAGTTGCATTTTGATATATGTGAAATATGAACAGGGCTTTTCCATTCATTTCCCAATGCCAAATAACACTTCACGGGCATATATGACTGTTAAAAAGCGATATGCGATGAAACGATAGTGAGTTTGAAACACAGTAGTGTAAGTAAGTAATAACAGTAAAATTATGACGATTGTTTGTTCAGCTTTTAAATCAGTTATCTGCCATCTAAATGTACATTGTAATTACCTGCAGAACCTTAAATGGAAACGTTCGTGATGAAGTATATAAAGAAAGCTTCAATTGCTCAGATTTTTGATTAGAAAAATACTGCCAGAGTGAATGTGCGCTGAGGGTGTGTTTTTGTGGTAAACTGTCTCATTTTTGTCGCTATTTTTTCTGCCAGTACGTGACTGCAATATATATGGAGATTTACTGTTATGTCAACTCAAAGATCATTTGTTGCATTGCATGTAAGCAGTGTTTGAATCCACATGCAGTTCCAGTGTTAAACGTTGGATGTGAGGGCCAACCTGAAAGTGCGATAAAAAAAAAAATCCATCCATTTTCTAAAACCGTTTGTCCTGTTGAGGGTCACGGGCGGGCTGGTGCCTATCCCAGCAGTCACAGGGCGAGAGGCGGGGTACACCCTGGATGGATCGCCAGTCTATGGCAGGGCTGACACGGAGACAGACAAACACATTCATGCTCTCATTCACACCTACGGGCAATTTAGAGTTCCCAATTCACCTGACATGCATGTCTTTGGAGGTGGGAGGAAGCCGGAGCACCCGAAGGGAACCCACGCAGACACGGGGAGAACATGCAAACTCCACACAAAAAGAAAGAATCGAACCCAGGACCTTCTTGCTGTGAGGCAACAGCGCTAGCCACCGTGCCACCCCTTAATAAATGAATAAAAAATAGCAGTTAATAAAATTCTAGCTTCAGAATTCCCCTCACTTTACCAATTATCTTGCAAAATTCCCTTGATACATTACTCTTTATTGTATGTGTGTATATACAGTTGGTAAATGTGTTTAGATGGGAATTCTTCTGAGCACCCTGGGAATATACATATATGTGTGTGTGTGTGTGTGTGTGTGTGTGTGTATTTTTAACATGNCCCTGGGAATATACATATATGTGTGTGTGTGTGTGTGTGTGTGTGTGTGTATTTTTAACATGAAGTAAAAATAAAGGCAAGCCCCTTTCTTTCTCCATTCTAGGTACACCAAAATGAAAACAGCCACCAACATCTACATCTTTAACCTGGCTGTGGCTGATGCTTTGGTCACTACCACTATACCCTTCCAGAGCACCGACTACCTGCTCAGCTCATGGCCTTTTGGCAAAGTGGCGTGCAAAGTCTTTATCTCCATCGATTACTACAACATGTTTATCAGCATCTTCACTTTGACGATGATGAGCGTGGATCGCTACGTGGCAGTGTGTCATCCTGTCAAGGCTCTGGATTTCCGCACACCAGTCAAGGCCAAGATCATCAACGTGCTGATCTGGGTGCTGTCATCTGCTGCTGGAATCCCTGCCACGATACTTGGCAGCACTCACACCAATAATGGTACCTACCTTGCAAACATACACATGTTTGTCCACTGGAACGATTGCACTTCTGGCAGAGGCAAATTCTAAATAACTGGCTGGGGTCCCACACGTTCCTCTGGGCTCCCTCACATGAAGCTTTTTTTTTTTTTTTTTTNTTTTTTTTTTTTTTTTTGGTAGCTCCAAAGCAGTGCAAGAAAAGGGAAAGACATTACTGAACATAACAGCAAAAAAAATGGATTGGATTGGGTATTTAAAGCTCTGTGTGATGCAATGAAATATTAACTTGTAGTGTTGCATGAGAAGTAATGCAATTTACTAATGTTATGCTAACCAGATATTTACAAGTGCAGCATTAGTGCAAATTCTGATCAGAATGCCATGGTTAAGTTAAGTTATCACATGGGGCTTTAAAATGTGGAGGAGGGGGCCCCAATGCAAAGTTCTACCTAGAGCCCCCAAAAAACCCAAGACCAGCTCTGTTTGCACCTCTGCTTTCTGTGTGGCTAATGCTACTTAGCATAGACAAAGTCTAATAGTTGGTTTGCTGCATCCTAAAAATATTCTCATCCTTTCATGTTTGAATCTTTCTTTTCATATGTGACTGCTTTACATTATCTGTGGCTCTGTCCACTATTTTACTAAATTGCTGAGACAAAAATGGTTCTAAGTAGAAAAGGGGCAAATATGGGTAATTTCAGCCCTCTGAATTCCATTACCATTTGGCTTAATTGGCTAGAGGAAGCACCCTTCAGATTCCACGAAGAGGCTGATCTGGAAATATAACTTTTATGAGAACTTACATTACAGTCACTTGTCTATTTAACAGGCGTAATGGCCCTCCCTAGAATGAGAAATTAACTTGAAAATGTTTCAGCGATGATGTAATAGATTGTCCTTTTTCACAATCAGTCTCCATTCAGTGCAGCACAATGCACTTTACTCAGAGCTTTTAGACTCACTGTAGAACCTTATTCTGACGTTTGCCTCTCTGTGCTGCTAGCCTCACTCAAATCAGAATCTGACATTCTAATTGTTGGTTCTTTCTTGCATTATTTGACTGTGTCTCTCCTTTTATCTGCTTTTCTGAATGTTCTTCCATAACTGAACCTACTAGGGACTACAGAATGTGCCCTGCAGTTCCCTGAACCGTACATCTACTGGGACACCCTGATGAAGATCTGTGTTTTTATCTTCGCCTTTGTGGCACCTGTCATCATCATCTCCGTCTGCTACACGCTGATGGTTCTGCGGCTGAAGAGCGTACGCTTACTATCTGGCTCACGCGAGAAGGACCGTAACCTACGCCGGATCACACGGCTTGTGCTGGTGGTGGTGGCTGTCTTTGTGGTGTGCTGGACGCCCATCCACATCTTCATCCTCGTCAAGGCTCTGTCACCCAATGTGCCAGAAACCACTGCTGTCACGGCTGCCTACTTCTTCTGTGTGGCGCTGGGCTACACCAACAGCAGCCTCAACCCCATCCTTTACGCCTTCTTGGATGAGAACTTCAAGAGGTGTTTCAGGGATTTTTGCTGCCCCAATGCACAAGGACATGGGGACTGCCAGGGCGTGAGCCGGGTGAGAAGCACCTTGCGGGACCACTCTTGTCCTGCAGAAACCAGGGGAGATAGGAGGCAGGCGAGGCCTGTATGACTAGCCATGAACATGTCCTCTAGCTGCTATCAGGGTTGGGAGGACTCCAACGATATGGGCTTGACTCAAATCACCACTGCCATTTGAAGAAGAGGCTATAAGACTAGCTCTTACTTCTTTATCTAGCATGATGATCAGAGATTTCAAAGCATTTGCAAGTTTTTTTTTGTTTTTATTTTACACTTACAAGACCACAAAAACTCCTTAAATTTACACCTTAACAGCCTTTGTAGTCATATTAGAGCATGCATGGAATCATAAACTTAAAACAAATGATCTTGATCCTTAACAGACCAGAGTGAATGTCTAAATTGTGCTTATGCTCCTATAGCTGATATTGCATTCATAATTAAGAGCTTTAATGACTTTTAAGATTTTTAAGGAATGTTTGATATCGATTGGCTTAGGCACTTGGAGGTTTTGTCTTTCTGTGATTAGAGACTTTATGCACAAAAATTGGATGATAATAGCTCTGTTTTACATGGTATATAGAATTAAGAACCTTTAGATATATATCGAATATACAATTGTGTCAGAGTTTGTCCTCTTACTTCTACAGGTCTTATTTTTATGAGCCATGAGTCACTCAGAAATATGAGGACAAGCAGTTGACAAAGCTTGGACTAGCTTGGAAGCTGTAGATCACAGCCCAACTAGATACTAAATCACTGTATAATACAGTATTTTGTAATATATGAAAATACTTCTGAAAGTGTTGAAAAGATAAAATGTTAATTCATGATATTTTGTCATATATCTCAGAATTTTACTTATTCAGCTCATATATAGATGAAAGATGTCCAAACAAGGCAAACCCAAAGTATTTTATGGTGTATAGCTGCAGCAAGATTGTTTAAGTTTTGCATGTGAAAAATCAAAAAAATTGTTCTCACATTCATAAAAGATCAACTGATATTTTGAAGCTGTCACTGAAAACACTACATTTTCCAAATTTCTGGGGGAACAAACTGTATTATTAGTTTTGTTTTACAATGACTGTGTTTCATATTTACTGTATATGACAAATGTACTTTGCTGTCTTGTGGAATTATGTAAAAATATCTTTGAAGAGGAGAAAAGTGTCACTTATATTTTTATTAAATATAACCTCTCAGGAATCATCCTGTGAGTCATGGCGAGAAGATACTGCTGTAAATCAATTTAACCTTTCCTTGATGAGATGGTTGACACTGACAAGGCTTATTATTCAGTACCAAAAGTCATTTCACCTCAGCTTTGAATATTTTTAGCCGGCATCTAAAGTTGGAACTGTAGAATAATGTACATAGTGTTGTCAACCTGGCATGTTCTCAGCTCAAATGATTAATATATGTGAAAAGTGGGCAGAGGACTCCAAGGCAAAAGCTGACATGACAATAACAGTTAATGTCACAGAAATTAATATTCATTTAAAAAGTAATGATTTAATGAAATCAGAGGTTTTTGAGGATTTATATAGGGTTAACATATGTATATTAGCTATCTAAATCTTAAAACGATGCAGTAATTAAAGCAGAAAATGTGTTTTTGTGCCTTGTTTTGTGTGCCTTATCTTTAGCTTCTAAATTCTATTTTACTTGCTCTCAAAGATCAGCAATTAACCACATCCTGTTTCCACCTTTTATTGATTTTTCCTTTAGGATATGAAAGTATATAGATTACAAGCATACTGCTTTTTTTGGTATATATGATTAAAGGTCTTGTAGCACTATATTGCCTCTGGGAACATCGTCAAGGTCTTGCAAAGAGCATCTTGCTGTTAGCTCTGGTCCAGCCTGTGTTTCTAAATTATTCCCAGCTATGAGCATCATGTATGTATAATATGTTGCACTGTGCTGTATTGTTCATTACTGTTTTCTGTTATCAAGGTTATTTGATAATTTGCTGTATCTATTAGCTTTGAATGTCCAAACATGTTTAATATATGTGCAATCGAGCCACAATAAAGCTGTAAAATGTATGATTCTTTCATATGGGTGAAATAATGGCAAAGTTCCAGTTACATTCTTCATACTTCATTAGAATCATGAAAACAACCATAAAGCGAGCACCTATAACCCTGGTCATTATGTTTTACAGTTTAGAAAGTAAATGTTTCCATGGTGATTGCATTGACAAAAAGTGGAGGCTCAAGGCCTGTTATACACATTGTGAAGCATTTTGTGGCTGTAACCTTGCAGAAGAATTTGCATTCTCCTTGAATTCAATCACTGTGTGAGGAAAAGAGATGTGAGGAGTAGCATGCTTCATTGCTGCTGTCCACACACACACACACACACACACACACACACACACACACACACACACACACACACACACATACACACACATCAGTTATCACCTAGAGTGGCATGAATCCATCCATCTGATTGAGATTTATTTTATTTTATTTTATTTTATTTTATTTTATTTTACTTGCAATCTGTACTATGGCTGTTACAAACCAAGTCATAGATTTAAGAGGCAAATTAAATCAATCAATTCTCTTGTGCATTGATGAAGCTGTCAGGCATAACAGCTGCAATTACTATGCCTTCCCTTCCTTTCTGCCTTCCTTTTTCAAGATGCGTGTGATTGCTTACACTCAGGTTCAGTAATATTGGCTAATAGGGCTGTAATCTCCATTGTAAAAAAGGAAACGAAAAAAAAACCCTGCAAACCCAGTGCTATAGTACACATCGTGTATCACACTGTAATAAATCAATATTAGTCCGCACATATAGATTCGAGTAGGTTAAAATATATTTTAAAGCTCCATTTGATGTTATTTGTTTAACAATGACTGATAAATGCAGTACCTGACTATGGGACAAAAGGACCCCTCCTGTAACCTGCAGTCCCACTCCTTACCACTTGGGGGCAGGCGCACATCTACATTCTCATTGGTCACGACCATCTTCACTGACCAATAAGAATCTTTTGCGTCTGTTCCACTACTTCCGGGTGTCTTCATCTAGAAAGCTCCTTTATGCTTGTGATGCTTTTGTATTTTTAAACGCAACCTAAAAAGGCTACGTGACAATTAAGCGTTTGGAAAATGAATAGAATATTCGGACGCGGGAAGCCAAAAACTCCTCCTCCAAACCTGTCGGACTGCATAGGAAATGTAAGTGCTGTTTGGCTGAAATATTGTTTATATCTGACCTAACGGTAACGTTAGCTAGCATGGTCACAAAGAGTAGTGAAGCCTGTTGTTTTCTTGACAAATGATGCTAGCAGGCTAACAAGCTACAGTTACACTTTACAAGCATCACTAATTAAGACTGTCTTGTGTGCTACGATCATCTTAGCTGAGACTGTGAAAGGATTATTTGTCTGTTTAGCACTATCTGCAGTTTACTGGCAAGTGTTCCTGATTAACTAGTGACAGTGTTAAATGCAAAGTTAACAGCTGAGGACAGGAAAATATTCCTGTTTTCAACGTTTGCTATCAGTATACTAAACAACGAACAGAGGCGAAAGTCAAGAAATAGCATGGGCTCTCGTTAATCTCTCTCTCTCTCTCTCTCTCACCTACACCTGTAAATGACTCACTCATTCTCCTCATACAGGTGGATGCTAGATCAGAGTCCATAGAGAAGAAGATCAGCAGACTAGATGCTGAACTTATGAAATACAAGGACCAAATGAAAAAGATGAGAGATGGGCCCTCGAAGGCAAGACACATTATTTCCAGTTTAGGAAGCTGAGTGTTTAAACAGGTGATTTTACAACCTTAAACAATATCAGTTTGAGCTGTTCCTTTATATTCCAGAACATGGTGAAACAGAAGGCCATGAGAGTTCTGAAGCAAAAGAGAATGTGAGTCCTTCACTGTGCAATGTACTCACAAATATGAGACCTGAGCTTGCATGCACACTACAGCTGATTGGATACATCTGTGCTCTGTGTGTAGGTATGAAGGTCAAAGGGAGCAGCTGGCCCAGCAGTCTTTTAACATGGAGCAGGCAAATTACACCATCCAGACTTTAAAGGACACCAAAACAACGGTAAGAACTACACTCAGTCTTGATTTAACCTCATCTTCTTTCCTGTGACATTAACTAAAGTATTGTCTTCAGTGTATTTTCTGTTCCTAGGTGGAGGCCATGAAGATCGGTGCAAAGGAAATGAAAAAGGCTTACAAGGATGTAAAACTTGATCAGATTGATGTATGTGTGTTATATACAGTATTTATGTTATCTTATCAATATTAACCTGATAATTCAAGCTACACTATGAATGTCTTCAAATATGCTCCTATTGTGTATCAAATGGAACAAAAAACTAAAACTGAAAACAGCCATGCAATTTTGCATCTTTCTTGTCAATTTAATGTATCTCATTTTAGTTATATCATGTAATACAAGTGGACACGTGCATGCGGATTTACAGGATTTACAGGACCAGCTGGAGGACATGATGGAAGAAGCCAACGAAGTACAAGAGGCTCTGAGCCGCAGCTACGGCACTCCTGACATCGATGAGGAAGATCTTGAAGCAGGTATGATGTTCGTCTATTGATTGTAACACATTTCACAACTTTTGAATGAACCTCATGCATTTATTTGAATTTTTAAATGAGGACCATAAAAAGTGCAAGGCAGTAAGCGTGAAAAGAAGACTGTCGCAGCTGGTACTTTGCTGCTGTTGCATTGATTAAAATGATGTGAGAATATGGTATTAAACAGTCACATATTAAGGTGTAGATGTGGAATAAAGTGTGACACAACAATGATAGTTAATGATAATCACTTTCAAAATATTGGATCACTAAATAATAGATTTAATATGTGATTTGGGTAAAGAGATAAGAGTCAGACATAAAAGGTCTTTTTTTTTTCTTTGTGATAACGTGTTTAAAGTATAACATGTATGACTGGTTTCAGAACTGGATGCGCTGGGTGATGAGCTGCTGCTGGATGATGACAGCTCCTACCTGGACGAGGCCTCAGCTGCTCCCTCCATTCCTGAAGGAAACCCCAGTGATAGCAAGACGAACAAGGTGACCCTGTTAATGGAGAGCATTGTCCAGTGTGTATCTGTGAATATTTTTAGATGCACAGAGTTGAATGTTTGGCTGGGTTTTTGGAGGGTATACTGGAATTTTCACATGCTATTAACAAGTCACATTTACTTTATATTACTGCTGCCATTTTCCAAAGCATATTTGTTTGAATTTTTGAATGCATTTTCCCACCTTATAGGCAGCCACTGGTTGCCATACATTTCTGTTTAGTACAGTATGAAAATCAACACTTAGGTTTCAGATATGAATTCCAATGTGCTGTCCTATCCTGAATTTTAATTCCCATCTTTGCTTTCAGGATGGTGTTTTGGTGGATGAATTTGGCCTGCCGCAGATTCCTGCCACATAAACAAGGGATGGATGAAAGGACTGCACTTCGACTGAAAACAGTTTTATATGTAGAGTAACATTTATACATACAAAACCATTTGACAAGAGAACGCTACTGTTTTGAAGCTGTCTTGGTGTTGGGTTTTGTACTGTTACCACTACCATGCTAGCATGTGGCCTTGTAACATACCAAATTTATGTTAACATTTCTTCCCATCCTGCTCATCAGCTGTGAGTCTTGTTCATCTGTAGTATTACATAGTATTAATTTATTATTATTTGTTACTAGTTGTGTGCGATGACAAAGTCCTCTTATTTAGTCATGGCCATTCTGTTTGAGTTTGTCAAAATGAAGGTTTTCCCCACTCTGTATGTCCGCAGGTTGATTTAAATTGAAAGAAAAATAAATAATAGGTTTTGAATTGATTAATGATTAATGATTCATGGATCACATTTTATGTGAAGGTGGTGTTTTTTTTCTTTTTCTTTTTCTTTTGGGGTTTTTGTGTGTTCCTCTCAGATGATGGTTTTGATGTTTGGCTCCTTTGTTTCGGTATTTGTAGTCTGCTGTGAACTCCACTGACTGACTTTGACATTTACGTTGTTTGCCAACAGAAGCAGCAGCTTGACAGATTAAGAATAAAGTGAGATGATAAATTAGCTTTCTTGTAAAGTTAATTACTTTAAATGTATATTCCCAAGACTAAATTAGCAATTAGCTATATAGTAAAATGGCAATTATAAAACACTGTAATCAAAAACAAGATGGCTTTAAAAGAATAAGGGAAATTGTTAAAACGTTGTATTATAAACATTTAATTTATCTGACAGAGTGATTTGGTTGTAAAAAAAAAAAAAAAANTTTTTTTTTTTTTTTTAACAGGAAAAACGGGTATAGAAAATGGATGGATGGATGTTTTTATAGCCTATGTATTGTAGCATAATTACATGGCTGTGACGTCATCGGTAAACAACAAGGATAACTTCCTGTCTGCTCCGGAAGTAGTTAGCAGTCGTCAACAAGTTTGCTGTATGAAACACGGACGCTAATGAGCAGAATGTCAGAACAGACGATAACAGTGACAGTTACATGCGGTAAAAAATACTTTTTTTTTTTTTTTTNTTTTTTTTTTTTTTGTAAAGGTATTAGACTATAAATACCAAGTAGTATTTTGAATACTTTTGAATACAACGACAGACGTTTAAACACTATTGCTGAATAAGCTAGGCTTAATAGAAGCTGGGCTTAGCCAATGTAGCTACATGAATTATATGCGTAAATTACTAAAAATGTTTATCACCAAAATAGTGTCATTTTTTGTCCTTTAAGTTCTTGCTACACAGGGAAGTGCTTCTACTAATATTCACAGTGTTTCAACCAAATCCTCAGACAAATTTAAATTATCTCTCCAGGATCTGCTAAGCATAGCATCAAATTAACATCTCAGGATGGAAAAGGTCCCACTGTCAAAGACTTGTCAGATGCTTTGACTCAAGCTACTGGAGTTCCACCAGCCTCGCAGAAACTCATCTTTAAAGGTAGACCAGAGGATTTTCCTTCCATTCTCAGTCATATTAGTCTGAACATCTTGTCATTTTAAATATGCCTTTGTGCTTTATTTATCCTATTGTAGGGAAATCACTGAAGGACATGGAGGAGAGTTTGTCCAGCTATGGCATGAAAGAAGGCTGTAAACTCATGATGATTGGGAAGAGAGTAAGGACTCTGTATTTGTGATGTTTCTGATGACTGGATGGTGAACATTTCTCTTATCAGATACTGACAATAATCTTTAAACAGAATAGTCCTGAAGAAGAAGCTGAGCTGAAGAAGCTAAAAGACATTGAGAAGTCTGTGGAAGAGACAGTGAAAAAGCTGGAAAAAGTAGACGGGGAGTTGACTGGTCTTAAGAATGTAAGAATTCATTTATACTCTTAAGTATTCCATGCATATGAAAATTTGAGATTATTAACCTACTTGTTCCACAGGGATTCTTGGCAAAAGATCTTCAAGCTGAGGCTCTGGGTAAACTGGACCACAGAGTGAAAGTTGCAGCTGAGCAGTTCATGAAGATCCTGGAGCAGATAGATGCAGTTGTAATCTAATATTTGCTTCTTGCTTTACCTTTTTGTTGTTCTTTAATATGGCAAAATGAACTGGTTCTGAACGAATTCTTCTTTCAACAGAATGTCCCAGAAAATTTTAGTGACTGTAGAATGAAGAAGAAAGGACTTGTAAAGACAGTTCAGGTAAGTCTTTTTTTTTTTTTTTTNTTTTTTTTTTTTTTTTTCCCCAGTTCTTTTAAAAATCATAAGGAACATTCGATGATGATATTAAGTGTGATTTTATGTTCTAGGATTTCCTGGCCCAGTGCGACAAAATTGAGGCTTGTATATCAGATCACCTATCAAAGATCCAGTCTAAAAACCTTGCCCTGGCTGAGTAGAACCAAAGTCGCCCATAGTATCGTGGTATAAATTGCTCTGTGAGCAACTGCAAACTGTACAGCAAGCTTCAGTTGTGGAGCAGGTCCTCGTCTATTTATTTTATGGAGTGATTTGTGTAAGATCGACCTAATCACAGAGAATCCCGTGAACAGGAAGAGGCTGTAATTGATGTATCTTTAAAAGAGCATGCATGGGTTACATTCTCAGTGTTAAAGACAAAGATAAGATGCTTAAACAGGCAATTACAGTCCTTTGAATTTTGACTAATGATGTATCTTTTAGATGCATTGAAAGCATCCAACTGAACTGCTACAATAAAATGTTTATCAAATTGTTATCCGAGATAAAAAAAAAAAAAACTGTTACAATTAATGAAGAACCCAGTGTCTGACATAGTGTGCAAAAGCATAGAGGAAATGTTTTATCTTTTTTTGACATGATTTGAGATGATTGATCCTACATAATCACGTGTTGTGCAAACTCTGGAGTTGTAATATTGTTTTATGCCATTATCCAGACTGATGCTTCTTAATGAGTGGATGTGAATTCAGTAATTAGCCTACGACGACTTGATAAACATTCATCTTTTTCCCAGGAATTGCGTGAGATGCTTTGGAAATTATGCCTCAGTTTTAATTTGTCCTTTAATAAAAATAAATAATTTCCCCTAAATTAATAGTGTATTGGTGATTCAGTTTAATCTCAAAAACTTTAATCATCTACAAAATACAAATAATTCAACATCAAACCAGTCACAATAACAGACAAGTAGTGTTTATTTCCAGCTTAAGCCGTGATGGACTTTTCGTACATCTTAATTGGCTTATGCAGACCCTTAGTGGTGTTATTACAGATGTGCAAATGAGCTATGTGAGAGATAGGGGGCAGAGTAAGGATTCAGAGGTAGGATTCAACAAGCAGCTAATTCAATGACCTTCAATAAGCTAAATCCCAGTGAAGCTTTGTTGTTTTTGAAACCATTTATAAGATACAGCTGTTCTAACTCGGGTGGAAACCCAACACTGATACAGATGGTGTACGGGATCAAACTCGTCCAGTGATGATTGTGTCACTAATCGTCCTTGTCCTTTGCACCGTGCTTTAGGATGCGTGTGAAAGCTACATAGTTGAAGTTGCCCTTCTTGTCTATGGGGGCCTCACGGAAGAGCTCGTCCACTTCTTCATCTGTAAACCTGTCCCCCACTGTAGTGAGCAGCTCTCGTAGGTATTCCTCCTGGATCATACCTGTGGGGAAAAAACCTTTTTAATTCCAAACGAAGGGAAGCAGCAGACCTAGAACATTATGTGTACCAGGTTGCTGTTATTACCAAGTACACCATATTAATTCCATTTAAATCACGATTTAGATGCAGAATATCTTTTATTTGGTTGATGGATTTTTGATTTTGATTAGAAGTTTAAATAAAATAGGAGCTTGTCTTGACCACAATAGTGGGCAGACATTTTCACACACCAAGTACTGCAGATATTAAAATGAAAATGAACACACCTGTGCCCTCTTCATCGAAGCAGGCGAAAGCGTTCCGGATAACATCCTCAGGGTCTGTGCCATTCAGCTTCTCTCCAAACATGGTCAGAAACATGGTGAAGTTAATTGGACCTGGGGCTTCATTCATCATGGCCTCCAGGTAATCATCTGTGGGATTCTTACCTAGAGGCAAAAAAGAGCACCATTAAGCAGCTTTAAATAAGTTATCTGACAGCTGTAGTAGAAGTGACAGTGCAGACTTTACATGCAGAACATCCAGTAATTTTATATGTTATGACACATTTCACTATGTTACCTAACAGGCAGCATTTTTGCTATGTTACCTAACAGAACATGTAATGCTCATAACACTCATAACTCACAACACTGTAGGGTGACAGTGTTGTGAGTTGTGTCAGTGACACATTTCATAACTGAAACCCACTTATGAGCTTTATCTAACACCTGGAACACAACTGTGATCATTAGTGATAATTAGTGATCATCCAATTTCTGAGACAACCCAGAAATTGAATGATCACTAATTAAATTATAACACCACCAACATAGTAGGTCAAAGCAAATATTGGGAAATTCTGCTCCTTTCATTTAACGATGAAAGTTTCTGAAGCACTGATCTGAACACCTTTTTCCATCACTGTCTCAAATGGGTGTAAAACTCTACCTAATGAGGCCAGCATGTCATGCAGGTCTTCTTTGTCAATGAACCCATCTCTGTTTTGATCAATCATATTGAAGGCCTCCTTGAACTCCTGGATCTGAGACTGATCAAACATAGCAAACACATTGGAGGTGGCGCGCTGAGGACGCTTCTTGGTGTTCTTTCCCTTCGCCCTTTTGCTGGACATGTTGGCAGCTGGTGGGTCCCCCTGTAATACACAACACGGTGTGAAACTGACCTTAGAAGTTTGCTTAATGAGGACATTTTTGTTGATAACAGCACTAAATAGCGTTTGTGTTAGCTATCCTGTCGCTCATTAGCTGAAACAGTAAATATAGTAAAGGCAAATGGGCATTAAACTATCCTTACCAAGAACTTCAGCACCCTGATTAAACTCCGATTTACAGCAGCTAGCTAGCCCAGTGTGACCTAAATAACAGGCTGGCTGACTAGCTTTAGCAAGCTAGCCGACATCAATTCTCAAGACAACACATGAAATTTATCTGACATTTGACCCCTCATCTTTAGGTGCATAAACTGACAGGAGCCAAAGGCTAAAACAGCAGAGCCATTTACCCACCTTATAAGAAAATGAATTGGTTTTAGCCAAATAGAAGCTACAGCATCCACAGACTGATGTATGTTACACTTCCTCTTTCCCCAAACTGACCAATCAGAGCCGAGCTGGGTGGGATCAACAGCCTGGAACGTTCCATGTTTCCGTGTCTTTATAAGAGATGACGGGCTTGTACGCAAAGGATTTTGTGTGTAGTATATGCGGTAAGTTTTCTACATTAGCACAAAATTACTGATCACAGGTCTTATTTTAATAATTAATTTATATTGCTACCTATCCTATATTCACACAAAAACACTGTAGGTAATTATTTCATCCATTAGGTGGCAGCAGTTCCAAATAAACAAACGGAAATGGCTCATTTATTCAAAAAGTAGACCAATACACTTAACTAGGTTTCAGAAAGTAATCAATAATAGATGGTATAAAATAAGTTGCCCAAATGTGGAAATTGACCTGTAAGTAGGAAAATAACACATCAAGTTGTTTCATCAAGTTTTGCAGCCCTATTCATGTAGTTACAATATAAGTGTAAAAACTGCATCGATTAGCAGGTTTTGGCAGCTTTGGACTGTCTAAATGACAAACTATTTAATCTAATTAACAGGCAGCAGTCAATGAAATCCTGCTCATCATCACGCTGAATTAGCTCTGAGACTACGATTCTATGACAGAAAGTGTGAGTTTGAGCACCCTTCACTAGCACCTTAAGACCAGGCCTCGGGGATCTGCCTTGGTCGCCTGGCCCTTCTCTTGGTCTCATGGTCTAAATTTAAAGTCGTCCCAGCCTTAAAAGGTCCTGAGGGTGTCTTGTGCATTCTGCCGAGTGGCAGCATTATTTTTGTTCTGTGGACTGCCGTCCTGTCCGCTGCCCCTCACCCTGCTGCTTCGCCTGGATTTGGACTTGCTTTAGCTACTTTTGGAATTAATCTTTTTTGGTTTTAACTATTGGTGGATTCTTCGTTTTGGTGAGTGCTATATATTATTTAATTAATTAGTTTGACTCAAATTTTAATCTATTATGATTACAATGTATCTCATTTGGTTACCTTCTAGTAATCAGTAAGGCCCGAGGCAAAGTTTTAATCTATTTATTTGTTCAAGTAATCATTACTTTTATTCGTCTGTTTTTACTGTTTCAGATAACTTACTAACATGTTCAGTAATTTGTGTCCTTGTAGATCTGATTGCATGTGTAATTGTAGTGAGAGTTTTTCCTAATTATAGAAGAGCATTTAACATTTAAATAGTTCATAAAAGGAAGTTTTTACTATTCAGATTTCCTGGATAGTAAACCGTCTTCTATTTTATGCACTTTCTGCTTATAGTTCTGTCCATAGCCAGGTTCTTGAAGAAAGAAGAGGCATTCATTATGTGCAATTAGATGTTGCTCTTGTGATTGTAATAAGAAATTCAAATTTTAAGGAAATCATTGCCATATCCTGTCTTACAATCATAAAAGTTACTTTTTTGGGATTGTTTCCTTAGAGGGGGAAAAAAAAGGAGTTGACTGACTTCAAACTGTTCTCACCATTTTAATCATGATACAACAGTGCAACTGATGATAACTAAGTGTAATAAACAAAGGGCAATAATGATCTCTGGTTACATGGTGATAATAATGCCCTGGGTCTGAACCCAGTGTTGAGTGCTTCTTCAGTAGCTAAATGAGCTGTTCATGTTTTCAAGCTGTCTAACTTGAGCATTACTTAGTGCATTAGCTTAAGCATTACTTACATAGTGCATTATCACTATTAAGCTTATGAAAGCCCATAAACAAATCCAGACCTCCCAAATGCAATGTTTACACCTTTTCCAATTAGACCTTTGGATCCTCTGATGAATTACTTTGACCGGCCAGTTCATCACAAAACATTTTTGAATGCTATTTGTGAGGTTGCATTTATCTACATTTGGACGTTGTCTTTCAAAAAACTACATCAAGATGTAGAGTTTTGAAAGTATGTTGACAAATGTGATGCTGCCACACTTTCTTACCTACTGCTTTTTAAGTTAACACAGTAGACATAGATCATAACCAAAGCTAACGCTTTAATCAGACCATGCCAAAACTATTTGCGTCATCTTAACAGTTTTGTTAAGATCCCACCTTATTTAACAAAAGCTGAACAACCTAAGCCACCATTCCTAATACCTAACCACCCACTCCTGCCTAAACTAACTCCCAATCCAGAAATCAGTCTAGAATGATAACAATAAGATTGATTTACAGAGCTGGTAAAGTAAAGGACAGGCTGACATTGTAAGTTGGCAGAGTGGCCCTCAGGATGTCAGGATCAGTGCATCTGAAGCAGCAGCAGCATCAACATCAGGAGCAGCAGCAGCATCACTATGAGAGCAGCTATTACCTGAGCACCAAGTCGTCTGTTAGCAAGCAGGCTTTTTCAACTTTCAAGACCAGCCATCGGTAAGAGGATGAGAGCGACGCAGGCACCGAGTCAGAAACACTTGTCAGAAATGGTTGATATTTGGAAACAGTAAAATATAATTCAGGTTCTCTTGATGCAACCTGTTTCTTCTATAGCTTTGGGAGTGATTCAAGGTGATTACACTCAAGCAGATCTCGTTCAAAACACTTTGCCCTGGTTTGGAGTGAAGTGTGTTGAAAATGCATGCAGCTCTATGTATGTTTTATAGAGGACAGGTGATGTCCATGTCCCTCTGCTGGTCTTTATCTACGAATTCAAGCTTTTAATTCTATATATTATTGACAGAGACGGCACACTGTGAACTATTGCACAGGACTATAAGCCAGACACTAATTTTTAGCTTTAGTCCCTGAGCAGGAGCCATCAAATAAAGTAGTACAAAGCATATTGAATCAAATAATAAAAGTCTAATAATCGTATGAGCATATAAGATGGCAGATTATCTGATAATATCTATGTTTTAATTCATACCAGAGCTCTGCTGCAGGGCTTTTGTTACAAGTTACCTTAAATACCATGCCAAAAAAAACCTATGACACATCACTGAAAGGTTTTGTGCAATTTATCGAGGTGCTTCCTAAATAATCAATTTATGTTTGGAGTAAGGGTTGTGTAAAAAGGGATGCTGTCCATCAAAACAAGTCCAGAGTCAATCGTTGCCAAGCACAGCACCTTCCATTTACCAGAGAAAGTTTGTACCATTGTGTCACAAACACTTGTCAGCGTGTAATGTAGTCAGAGTTCCTTTGTCCTTCAAGCTGCAGGGCTCACTGTACTTGTTGGAGTACAGATACCTTTTTAAATGGGGTCAGGGAAAGAATTTCAGCTGTAGTTAATGGCTGCCAGATATATTCGCAGACAGCCAGGCTATTTCTGTTGGCTGGATCGGGTCAATTGCAGAGACTCAGTATGGATGGATTAAAACTGCAAAATGGAAAATACAGGCCTGCATCTTGTTTCCGCTAGTAATTGACTGCAAATAAATTCCCGTTACCTTTACTTGAGCCAAAAATTGTCACATCGGTGACTTGTATAAGCACTGAAACTTTTAATACGTATGACTTTCTATAAACCGAGCCAAAGACACTTTCAACACACAGCGTAAAAACAACTTTCTGACACTGCAGAAATGTGTGGGACTCTGTCTCTGCTGTGTATTTAGCTCTTTTCTCTGACTTCATCTTGCATCGTCAGTGTGGAATAGAGTTTATCAAAGCCATCATACCACTATTCCTCCAGACCAAGTGGATTGACCTGGACAGACTACAGCAGACACAGCAGTCATTAGGGAGACTTTCAAATGAAACCTCCTTCTCCTGCTGCATATCCAGCAGTTCCGATTCCATTTATAAACCTATGACAATAAAAAGGCCTGTAGAGGCTGATCCAGTCGATATATTTTAGTCAGAGCGTAATATGGGTCAGGGTTCTAGATACGTAGGTCCCTTTTCTGACTTTATCCTAATGTGCTTTATGTGACTAGCACTTCTATTTAAAGTTGTACAAAAACATGACGAGACACTTTGGCTCATGCTGAATATATGTGTAAATGTTTTACAGTTTTGACAAAGTTAGTATTTCCTTGAAAGAGTAAAACACTTTTCCCAGGTCTAATCTATCTAACAGCTAATCCATAACTAGCTATTTAGTTAAAAACTTAGTAATTAGTATTAGAACCCACAAGAATACCACAGTGTGTGCCTTAATAAATAAATAAATAATTGTACTTATTATTGACTGCAAGGTAAGTTAAATTAAGGTATAATGTGGCATTTAGGTACAGTAGAATACACTATTTGACATCTGAGTTTTGTAGTGCAAATGAATTGACTGTTTTGTGTTATTTGGAAGCTCGAAGAGCTCTGTGAAGACAGAGAAGGGGCAGAAGGAGGTTAAACTGAGCCCGCTACCCAAGAGAGCCAAGCGCACCTACCTGGCCATGGACACAGACAAAGAAGTCATCGGCTATGTTATTCCTGTATTTAGAGCCAAGTGAGTGAGTGAGGCAGCTTCCATGTGATTTTGAGTATCAATAGATGATTGTAAAATGACAAAATCAGTCATTAACAGCCTGTTTTCTATTTTACTGTAAATCAAAACTGTTTTCGTACATGCTCTGTGTTCCAGTCATGAGGAGGTTCAGGGTCTGATGGAGGCCCAGGAAAAAGAAGTTACAGAGGAGGGGATTAACTATGTGGCCATGAGAAACCTATTTGTCAGGGAGGCCAGGGAGGCTGTGGAGGTAAAAGTGGAGAAGAAAACCAGGAAGATGTATATCAGAGAATCTGCTGAACGTGTGGCACTGAGCAAGACGGTAAATCTTTTTCATTGCTCTGTGCTTTGTGGGCTTTAAAGAAATTGTGACAAGGTGACATCATCTTTTCACTGTCATAAAGCCCATAAATACTGTATTTAAATTCGGAGTGTGGCTTCACTGTCTTGCTACAGATTGATGAATGGGCAGAGTTTCGTAAGAAAATGAATCCAGACAGCCTCACACACCCTCCAGAGCTTATTGTGAAGCCCCGTGGACAGACTGTGTGGGAGGGCAACACTGTCAAGCTGCACTGCACTGTGGCTGGGTGGCCCAAACCCAGGATTGCCTGGTAAGATATATTCTAAGTTCACTTGACCCCTTGTTTTTCTTAGGCACAAGAAATAGAGTCTGATGACATAGATTAGAAATGTCTGCCTCAAACTCATCATCATCCAAATCCATTTTCCACAGTTACACATGAAGACAAATGCCGTTCTGCAATTACAGACTCAGAAGATGGTTTAAAAAAAAAAAGTAAACCACGTCTTTCTGTTGTCTTCAAGGTACAAAAACAATGTGCTGATTGATGCCAAGACCCACCCTGAGAAGTACGCAGCCGAGAGCAATTACAACATGCACTCCCTGGAGATCAAGAAGTAGGTAACAGTTAAGCTCGGAGATCATGGCTTTAGTTAGAATTCATCTGATGTTACCAAACTACGTTTTACTGCCAATAGAATGTTTTACTATGACACTATTCTGCAGAATGCTTAAACAGTAATGCAGAAGATGATTCATGATGCCTGCGTGTTGTATTTTCAGCTGTGATTTCATCGACACTGCTCAGTATCGCGTCTCTGCTCTCAACGTGAAGGGAGAGGCTTCCTCTGTGGCTGCCATTGTAGTTAAAAGTAGGTAAACTCAGCCCACGTCTTCCAGTGCTGTACTTAGAGGTCAAAAAGAGTTTAAACTATTTCCATACAACATGCAGTAGTCCTTCATTTGGCTGAATAGTAGACTTGTTCTCTACCCACCCCCCAAAAAATGACTTGGAAAGCATCCAAGAATCAAATAACAGGAGCATGCTTGGCTGGTGGAAGAGCCCTAAAGCTGAGAAGGAGGGAGTATTTGTTATCTGGAGTCACTACGAATCGATCAGAAAAGTCATACTCAGACATAGTATTGGTAAAAGTTATTTTTGTGTCCACAGTGTGTCATATTTTAACATTGTCAGATACGAATCATTGACTTCTCATATTACTGTTACAGCAAGGTCACTGACTGAGATATTTGTCTCCAGGGTTCCAAGAGGGAGAGGAAGCAGGGCCACTTGATCCGAAACCACGTGAGTCAGCCCTAAGAAGTTTATTTAGTTTTTATCTTAAGGCACGGTGAAGTTTTACTTCTGTAGCACATTTCATACATGTGTTAATTCAAAGTGCTTTACATTGGATTAACACAAGTATTCTCTTTTTATTTGCCAATTGCATTTCTAATGTAATCTTCCCAGATGGTTTCTGCTCTGAGCATGGTGTTACCTTTGAGACAACCATCCTTGACAAATTCGAAGTGGCCTTTGGCTGTGAGGGCGAGACATTGAGCTTTGGCTGCACTGTCATTATTTATCCCTCTGTGAAAAAATACCAGCCTGAAGTCTTGTGGTACAGAGACTGTAAGTAGAAAAATGAAATGGTAGTGATTTTTTTTTACCCCTTTAAACATACATTGCCTGCAACCAGCCGACACCTCTTTCCTTTTTGACCTCCCCAATCAGCCGTGCCCTTGAAGCCCTCTAAATGGGTGCACACCCATTGGAGTGGGGACCGCGCCACGCTCACCCTTATCCACCTCAACAAGGAAGATGAGGGCATGTACACCCTGCGTGTCAACACCAAATCTGGCTTTGAGACCTACTCTGCCTATGTTTTTGTAAGAGGTAAAGTCCCAAGTTGAGTTTCAGTTGCTTGTTACATTAAAAATTGAGCGATTCCTTTTGTTGTTTTGGGAAGGGAGACATAATGTATTCTCTACTGGACAAAATGAGCCTACAGAGAGGCCGCAGAGATGTGAGTTATGGGTCATTAAATACATAAATGTTGGATGTTTTAAAACTGCTGTGTCTTTAAGTGACAGAGCTCTCCTTTGGGAATCAGGTTTCCTTTGAGGAATGTTAATTCTATATCTGTCTCATCATCAAAGCAGTCTGTTTGAACTGAAAATCAGCAGGTTTATACATGAGGGGGGTCTTTTTTTTATTAACTGAATGCAAGTACAGAATAAAATCACAGAGATCACTGATCATAAATAGTTGCAGTGCCGCTCGACACATTTACACTGTGCTGTCAGTAGGTCAGAAAATGGAAACTGAGTTTTAAAGTGGACATGTAATGGAGATGAGCCTGATTTAGAAGCAGCACTACTGTGTGTGTGTGTGTGTGTGTGTGTGTGTGTGTGTGTGTGTGTGTGTGTGTGTNTTGCTATGCCAGATGCTGAAGCGGAGGTGGAGGGGGTTCCCGTGGCCCCCCTGGATGTGCGTTGTCATGATGCCAACAAAGACTATGTGGTGGTAACCTGGAAGCAGCCAGCGGTGGAGGGCAGCAGCCCGATCCTGGGATATTACATCGACAGGTTGGTCACTCCTCTTTCATGGTTTTACAATATGCGCCTTTATTAGTTTCCCATATTAATAAAAATAGATTGCAATTACATTTATGATGTACTTTCTTCAGCTTACATAGGCTGTGGTACAAACCTACGTCAGACTGTCTTGTGCTGTTTCTGTACCACTTTCAATAGCATAGAACATGTAACTTTTACAAGCATATGGCAGTAGGTCAAATTCCTTCCAATTTTCCATTCAGTTGTTATAGTGACAGATGACTCTTACCTCCCAGATAAATAAAACACATACAGCAGCTACCTGCTCACCTACATACCTGTCAATCTGTCATTCAGTCACTGTGTGGGAAGATGTATTTTTTTTTTTTTTTTTTTANTTTTTTTTTTTTTTTTTTTAGCTCTGTAGCAACTGCATAACAATCAAGCCCTTGCAGGTGCCAGAGGTTTCCTAATAAATTATGCATGCATTGTGATGATATAATAAATGAGGATATGTATTCTCAGCATTATTTGTGGCATTCACAGATTTAAAGTATGTATGTTTGTGTTGGCAGGTGTGAGGTGGGCACCTATCACTGGGCTCAGTGTAATGACACCCCAGTCAAGTACGCCCGCTTTCCTGTCACAGGACTGGTGGAAGGGCGTTCCTACATTTTCAGGGTGCGGGCCCTGAACAAGGAAGGTATCAGCCGTCCATCACGCATCTCTGAGGCTGTGGCAGCCATGGATCCCTCCGACAGAGCCCGTCTCAGAGGTGAGAGATGCTGCTAAAGTACAGCTGACACACTGCAACAAACCCAACAACGGCATTGATCAAAATGTTTCTTTAATTTTTTTTTTTTTTTTTNTTTTTTTTTTTTTTTTCTCACAGCTGGCCCCTCGGCTCCTTGGACTGGGATGATCAAATTCACAGAGGAGGATCCCACTGGTATGAAAACCTTTCACTGTGATATCACTGATGATAGAGAAAAGGAGATAAATAACATCATATCTAACATTTAAGCTCCAGGTGGTTCAGCACAGGTGGTGGCATTTTATCCTGACATTTACTGACTTAAAGGTTTTCATCCAACCAAGAGGTCTCCATCTGGTTGAAATGACTTCCTCCAAATTATATGACTTTCTCTTGCGTCCACAGTGGGCGTGGTCCCTGGAGAACCCACTGATGTGGTGGTTACCGAGGCAACTAAGAGTTACGTGGTGCTAGCCTGGAAGCCTCCAGTCCAGAGGGGTCATGAAGGGGTCATGTATTACATAGAGAAGGTGGGAGGAAATAGCTAACTGTCTCTTGTATCTTTGCATGTTTCTTGATGCTATTTTATTTTGCAATGTAGAACTACATTAGGTATAAAAGGACTTAATGGTCTACTGATATAAGAAAACTAGCAGCCCCATCTATTATTTTACAACAGCACATTGTTTTAAATTCTAGCAGTCAGTTGTTACAGTGAATACTCATAGTCATTCCACTTTCCCTGTACTTTGACATGTTCTCTGCTGCCTTACTGACATCTGGGCCTCTGTCAACCCTAGCGTATTGCAGGAACAGACACGTGGCAGAGGGTGAACACTGGTATGCCAGTCAAGTCTCCCCGCTTTGCCCTGTTCGACCTGGCAGAGGACAAATCCTACAGCTTCCGCGTGCGCTGCTGCAATTCTGCTGGTGTGGGCGAGGCGTCTGTTGCCACGGAAGAGATCACTGTCGGAGACAAACTGGGTGAGCTGACATTTATGATTACTGGATATTTATAATGTTGTTCAGTTATAGCTCATTCTCACAACCTTTCCAAACAGATCTGCCCGCAGCCCCGGGTAATCCAGTGGCTACCAGGAACACTGACACCTCTGTTGTTGTCTCCTGGGGTGCCTCTAAGGATGTCAAACACTTGGCGGGCTACTATATTGAATGTAGCGTGGTGGGAACTGAAGTCTGGATGCCTTGCAACAACAAACCTGTCAAGAAGACCAGGTAGCCCATTACTGGGTTTATTATTTAACAATTTATTGTCCTTTAGAGGAATGTTATATATGTTTGCAAATCCCAATTTCATTTTAGTATTGAATTGCTCATTTAGATTAACTGACACGTATTCATACTCCTCAAACAGATGATAATCTAAATCTCCTGACAATATTGTCTTGTCTGTATTCAGGTTTGTGTGCCACGGCCTGTGTACCGGGGAAAACTATGTATTTAGGGTGAAGGCCGTTAATGCTGCTGGATACAGCCAGAGCTCCCCCAAATCTGATGCTGTCATTGTGCAGGCTGCCATTTGTGAGTGTCCTCATAACTCATCTTCATCATTCCATCTTTGACTCCGCTTGTACCATTCAAACCATACTCTCTGTGTTCCATCCTCCCAGCCATTTCTTTATGCGTAAAATGAATGCTGAGAATGCCCTCTCTGTTTTCCTTGCTTTAATTTCATGCAGTTCAATATATTTACACCCAGGAGCTCCTCGATTCTCATGGATGTTCATGAACACTGTAAACTTTATCATTTTGCCTGTTTTCTGATGCAGTTGGCTCCCCATGTACCTCCATTTCCCACATCTCAGTTGTTATATATAACTTCATCCTCTTGAATCCAAGCGACCTTTAACATGCTTATATGTTGATTGATTCTGTTTGCATGTGCCTGCCTGACTGCCTGCTCCATAACTAACACTTATCTCTGGATCTTGTCATTTTGTTGCTTCCAGTTTATTTCACATTTCAATGACAATGATAAATTAGTTGACATATAAAGCTTTTACTTTGTGTGAACTGTGTAGGTAATATTTCTATTGATTTCTCTTTAAATCTGTTTTTTGCCTGAGTTCTGTTTTGCCGTTTAATAACTCTTCAGGTATGCCTCTTGGTGCATGGCCAAGGTGAAGGCTAAATCAATGTGTTCTTATAGAGCATGAACCTAATGAGCGTCTCGTCTGGCTTCGGAGAATTTCTTAGAGTGAAAGTTACCCTGCTTCAGGCCTTGAGTGTAAGTACTTTATGACAGTGAGCCTAGAAACATGCTTTGCTTGCGTGCACAAAGCATGTAGCATGTTTAGCTGTAGTGGTTGTAATTGGTGTGATATTTTAACTTTGATTACCAGTCAGATCTGCACAATGTTTGGCTCAGCAGAAGTACTAACTAATCATGACAAAGCCATCTGTATCAGATGACATGATGAATCTAGAGAGGACAGCTCTGAATCTTGAGATTAGTGAATATGAAAGGGGTTTTGTGACGTAAAATTCTTCCTTTGTTCATTTACAATAAATGCTGAACGGCATATCTATTTTCTTCGCAGCTACCCCTGGAGAGCCCTCTGGCGTGATCCTGCTGGAGGCTGTCAAAGACTACATGGTGCTGGGCTGGAGAGAGCCCGCTAACAATGGAGGAGCTGATGTCAGGGGTTACTTTGTGGACTACAGAACAGTGAAGGAAGGTGTTGCTGGGAAATGGCATGAAATGAACCATCAGGCAGTGACTGCTACCTCTTATAAAGTAAGTTATTTTACTCCAGGCACCAATGGATGAATTATTTATTGGGAATATTTGACGTGATTAGTCTTTTCTTTGAATAACAGGCAGTTTAACCTTAGTGTTGAATCAAATCAACTTTAATCTGTGTTATTGATTCGTTTTTTTTCCTCATAGGCTGAGAACTTGAAGGAGAACGTCTTCTACCAGTTCCAGGTTCGTGCTATGAACATGGCAGGTGTGAGCAAAGCGTCTCTGCCTAGTGCTTCTCTGGAGTGCAAGGAGTGGACCATTACTGTGCCAGGTATGGGAGAGAACTCAGTCTGAGGGTCTGAATTAAAACACTACCCAAAGCTGAATAAATGCACAGAAAAAAAAAAAATGTTAAGTTAACTTTATTATTAATCCACAGTGGGGAAATTGATTTGTCAACCTGTATGAAAGATTTTACATAAAAGACCATATACATCAAAACCATATACATAAAAACCATTCAGCAAACCGTAAAAACGCAACAAACAAGAGAAAAGGTACAGGTACAGACAAATACAGCTTATATTCTATAAAAACTACCAATAAGAAAAATCGATTTAAGTAAAATCATCCAATATTTTAAAAACCACCAATAAAAAAATAACAAAAACCACCAATTGCTATGACTAAAAACCAAACAACACAGCAATGGGAAAAATATGCAATAATTAATAAATTAATAAATACATACAAATATGGAATAAAAACTCTACAGTGCCAAGGTGCAGATATATTCTTTCACATGTCATTTGTAAACTATATTGTAAATCTATGTCCAATATATTGTCTTTCTAAGGTGTTCCTGTTGGTCTTCATGTGCTGGAGGTTCGTGACACTTCTGTTGTGATCCTGTGGGAGCCACCAGCATTTGATGGCCGTAGTCCTGTCAATGGCTATTATTTGGACGTCAAGGAGGCTTCTGCTGGAGAAGAAGGCTGGAAGGCCATCCATGAGAAGGCCATCAAAGGGAAATACATGAAGGTGAGGAGGATGAATAGAAGATTATTCATTAGGCTAATAGTCCTATTGTAGCTGGAACAACATGCAGACTGTATATATCTTCAGAAAAATCTTGGGAACTCTGCATGTGAAAAAATTAGATAATTACCATAGGTTTTGTTTTTTAACTGTATCTCCATCTGACTCCTCATCTGATTCAGGTGACCGGACTGAAAGCCGGTTCATCCTACGTTTTCCGTGCGCGTGCTCAAAATCTTGCTGGAGTTGGAAAGCCCTCAGCCCTCTTAGGTCCAATCGTGGCCCAGACTCGCCCTGGTGAGTTTGTTTATTACAAAACTCACACATTCAAGTACTACTCTTCCTTCATAAGTCTGGAAAAGTAAGTTTCTTAGTATTTCTCAGAGGTTAAGAAAGCTTACTGAAATTATCTTACTGAAATGAGAATTTAATTTTGTAAAAAAAAATATTTATTTACTCCCTCAGGCACACACGAGATTGTTGTGGATGTTGACGATGATGGTGTGATCTCTATGATCTTCGAGTGCTCTGAGATGGCTGCAGGCTCCGAGTTTGTTTGGTCCAAGAACTATAAGCCCATCACAGACACTTCTCGTCTGACAATTGTCAACAAAGGGGGAAAGTAAGTGTCATTTGCATGCCTGAGTTGTCATATGACCTTAAACGAAATAAATTCCCACACCCTGGTCCAGGCTTATGTGTGAATGCAACTTTTTTCTCTACTGCCGGTTCATAACTTTAGTGTGTGTGTTGCTAGTTCACATCACCACAAATCCTTCCTGTTTTATAGCATCTGTTGTCCCTGTGTGTCCTCTTCTTCAGGTCCAGAGCTATCTTTAACGATCCCTCCCTTGAGGATCTGGGCACCTTCTCTTGTGTGGTTACCAACACTGATGGCATCTCTTCCAGCTACACACTCACTGAGGAGGGTGAGTCAGCCCACAGTCTTGGCATTCTTGTTCCTGAAACTTGATTCACTTGTTATTTAATTGTGTGACGTTGGAGCTAAAGGTATACGGTGATGAAGTGATGTCTGCCTGTATGACAGCCAACTGCAGCAGGTGCATCTGATTTATATCAGTGTGCTGGAATGTCCTGTGCTGTTTTTCACTATTATCTATTAAACAGTTGTCCAGATGGAAAAGCAGGTTTGTGGTAGTACTGTAGTTGTGAGGTGTTATAATAATTGGGGGAGAGTTGCTGAAGGGGGTTTCTAGAGGTCAAAGCATTCTCCCATTTTGGTCTTCTTGTGTTTGTTGAACAGGTCTCAAACGTCTTCTGGACATCAGCCACGAGCACAAGTTTCCTGGTGAATATCCTACCACTCTCGGCTATATTTGCACCATGTACATTACTATCATATACAGTAGTTTGTACTTCAAGAACTTTGTTAATAGGGGATATGTTGCTCTCCAGTTATTCCCTTTAAGAGTGAAATGGCCATGGAGTTGCTTGAGAAGGGACGTGTGCGATTCTGGACTCAGCTGGAGAAATTCACTTCTAACTGCCAAGTGGAGTATGTGTTTAACGATGCCATCATTACTCATGGAAAGGTAAAGGAGCATACCTGAACCATACGATTTCAGCATGGAAAAAACCTTTACTCATTTGTCTTTTTGTGCATCATATTCCAAAACACAATCCTGGGCTTACAAATGACTCTGATGAATTGGGGTTTCTGTCTTTTTTACTTTCAGAAATATTCTATGAACTTTGACAAGTCCACTGGTATTATTGAAATGTTCATGGACTCTCTGGAAGTCACAGATGAGGGAACTTTCACCTTTAACCTGGTGGATGGGAAGGCCAAGGGTACAACCAGTCTGGTGCTCATTGGAGAAGGTAAATCCCATTATGGCAAGTTTTACTTCCATAGCATATGTACATACAGGTCATTTGTCAGTATATTCATGTCAAATGTGCAGATGTAATAGCCTCATCCTGCAGATTGTAGGCTTGTATGGACTGTCTACTTTCATGTCACTAATGCTCTGCTGGGTGTTTTGCATTAGCTGCAGTTAAAGTGGATGTCCATTGAGGGGCAGCAGAAGAAAACCTTTCCTTACTGTCTTATCTTTGATAGTTTTTATTGTAAGGACAGAGAAAATTTTGCTTAATAGTAACATTTTTTGTTGTTGTTGCTGTTGTTATCCAGAGTTTAGGGAGCTTCAAAAGAAATCTGAATTTGAGAGGGCAGAATGGGTCAGAAAACAAGGTAAGACATCTTACTTTTTCATTAGATTAATTTAACATTAATTACATTAATTAATTTGAATAATTCGTTTTCGCTGGCTGTCCACAGGTCCTCACTTCGTCGAGTACCTTAGTTTCAGTGTTACTCCCGAATGTGATGTGCTTTTGAAATGCAAGGTAACAAAAAAAAAAAACACATTAACAGCTGATAACATTTACATAACACAAATATTAATAAGAGCGACACAACATTTTCCTTTCTCTCTTGTTATTCCACTCTGCAGATAGGAAACATCAAACCCGAGACTGAGATTAGCTGGTACAAGGACAATATTGAGATTGCAGAGGAAGATGAGGATGCCAAGAAAATTGAGAGACAAGACGGTGTGCTGACCTTTAATATCGGAAAGGTCAGGCCATTAGAGAGAAGATGTACTTTGTGGGGATTTGTGAGCTGATGAGTAAAAAGCTAAAAGCGATGCTTCTGTGCAGCTTTGCTTCCGTTGTAGATATATAGAATATGTGTTATAATACCTACTCTCCCTCTATGACACATGGAGTCATAAATGATGAACGCTGTTAAAAATATGCACGTCAGTGTACTGCTGGGGTGCTATTGTACGTGGGAAACAGCACATACACTGCCTGGCCAAAAAAAAGTCACCACCTGGATTTAACTAAGCAAATAGGTAAGAGCCTTCCATTGGATAGTTACTGCAGTGATTAATATGTTTCAGCTGACAACAAGTTATTTAACCCTAACTGATGCAATGAGTAGCTTCTCATTTCTTAAACAACCATGTCGGAAGACATATCCTGTGGTCATGGAAAAGAATGTTATTCTCTTTCAGAAGGGTCAAATTATTGGCCTGCATCAAGCAAAGAAAACAACTAAGGAGATTGCTGAAACTACTAAAATTGGGTTAAGAACTATCCAACACATTATTAAAACCTGGAAGGATAGTGGTGAACTATCATCTACGAGGAAGAAATGTGGTCGGAAAAAAATCTTGAATGATTGTGATCGGAGATCACTTAAATGTTTGGTGAAATCAAATCGTAAACAATCAACAGTAGAACTCACGTCTATGTTTAATAGTGAAAGTAAGAGCATTTCCACACACACAATGCGAAGAGAACTGAAGGGATTGGGACTAAACAGCTGTGTAGCCTTAAGAAAACCACTTATCAGTCAGGCTAATCAGAAAAAAAGGCTTCAATTTGCTAGGGAGCATAAAGATTGGACTCTGGAGCAATGGAAAAAGGTCATGTGGTCTGATGAGTCCAGATTTACCCTGTTCCAGAGTGATGGGCACATCAGGGTAAGAAGAGAGGCAGATGAAGTGATGCACCCATCATGCCTAGTGCCTACCGTACAAGCCTGTGGGGGCAGTGTTATGATCTGGGGTTGCTTCAGTTGATCAGGTCTAGGTTCAGCAACGATATGTGCCCAAAAAATGAGGTCAGCTGACTACCTGAATATGCTGAATGACCAGGTTTTTCCATCAATGGATTTTTTCTTCCCTGATGGCACAGGCATATTCCAAGGTGACAATGCCAGGATTCACTGGGCTCAAATTGTGAAAGAGTGGTTCAGGGAGCATGAGACATCATTTTCACACATGGATTGGCCACCACAGAGTCCAGACCTTAACCCCATTGAGAATCTTTGGGATGTGCTGGAGAAGACTTTACACAGTGGTCCGACTCTCCCATCATCAATACAAGATCTTGACGAAAAATTAATGCAACTCTGGACAAATATAAATGTTGTGACATTGCATAAGCTTATCGAAACAATGCCACAGCAAATGCGTGCCATAATCAAAGCTAAAGGTGGTTCAATGAAATATTATAGTGTGTGGTTTTTTTTTTTTTTTTTNTTTTTTTTTTTTTTTTGGCCAGGCAGTGTGTATATATATATAGATATATATAGATATATATACCTGATACAGCTGACCCAATTGTGTTGATATATTTGTTACTGATTTGGTTCACTCATGTTTAAATATCATATTTAAATATATGTTACTATATTTATTCAACATTTATGCCCATATACTCCAAATACAGTATATGGGTATATTATATATAGTATATGGGTTATTCATGTGTATCACTATTGTGCTTTATTTGAACTTTATATGACACTGTTTGCATTCCAAATTGCTCTGGCTACAACTGAATCTCTCTATAAACATGAACGGCAAAGAGGTTTAGAGTCTTTGCATGAGCTTGGGAGAGGCGACCATTTCATCGCCACTCCTGTCAATAGCACTGGCATTAACTGGCTTATCTGTCTGCTTCACAGTGTGTTATTAAGCAAGAGAAAGAGAAAGAGAAAGAAAGGAAAAAGAAACCTGCTGAAGACAAGCCACCATCACCAAGACCCAAAGTCTGGACATAAGCTTTGCTGCCATAAGTTGTTGATAATCCCTCTTTGTCCTCTACGTCTTTCCTTTTTCATGTTTGTCTATAATACCTGCAGCATCCTAGGCACGAAAAAAGCTTGCCTTTTTTGGTTGAGTTTGTCTCTGTCCTGTTGTTCTACTGTCTATTAGCTGTCCAAATTATTTGAATTTAGGTGAAAGGGAATCCAGTGTTGTCTCAAGGAACTAATATGGCTTACTTTTACTTGAAACTGTAGATCTCCAAGAAAGATGCTGGTATGTATGAGGTCGAGCTGAGGGACGAGAGAGGCAAAGATAAGAGCATATTTAATCTAACTGGTGAAGGTGAATTCTCTTCATTAATTTCAATTTTTTTTTCACTGAAAAGATGTAAATCTATGCCATTAGTCTTGCAACAGAATAGGATATTGGTGGATATTGCATTAATTGCTCTTCTCAATGTTTTTCCAGGCTACCAAGCTGTAATGGATGAGTTGTTCAGGGTTATTGGTAAGTCATTAAATTTCACACTTATAGGACCATACCAGCTATTTTGCATGTGTGAGCCTAATATATTCAATTTTCATACACGTAACGTTACTGACAATCATTTCTTAAAGGATAGTTATGGAACAGTGGATTAAAAAAAAAATTTCCTGCCCTCCAGATCGCCATTGGTTTCAGTTCATTCTGGTACACTATTAAAATCAACTTGTTGATACTTGAAACATTCTTGGGATAGGTAATCCATCATTGCGAACAAGTATATTCAGGTTTTACTTTAAATTGCATAATTTTAGCATTTAAGTGCAATAAAAACCAAGGATTGATCTGAAAATGCTTCCTGTCGTCAGTTCTTCACTACAGCAATTGAATGCACCACTAGAACGCATTTTCAGCTCACTCTGCGCTTTTTATTGCTCTTAAATGCTAAAATTACCTAACTTTGAAAAAAACCTGAATACATCTTGTTCGCATGATGGATTATTTATTCTTAAGAATGTTTTAAGGATCAATAAGTTGGTTTTAATAGCGTACCAGAATGAACTGAAACCAATGGTGGTCTGGAAGGTAGGGAAAAAAAAATTAATTCACCATTCCAGTAGTGTGCTTTGGGAAGTGATTGTCAATAACATTACATGTATGAAAATTTAATATATTAGGCTCAAACATGCAAAATGGCCGGTATGGTCCTTTNTTACATGTATGAAAATTTAATATATTAGGCTCAAACATGCAAAATGGCCGGTATGGTCCTTTAACAAGTGGTCAGCTTCAGCAGCTCCATTTCTGGCCAACTACACATAAACAACAGACTAAAGAAATCCATAGAAAGAAGCAGAACATGCACATTTCATTTCACTTAATAGGAGCTGAAGCAAAAGAGTGCAACATTTTATGCAATATTTTTTAATCTTCATTCTTTATATAGTATAAGCCATATTAATGCAGCTGTCTGATGCTTTTTTCTATACCTCCAGCCAACTCCGCCACTGAAATTAGTGTCACCAGTACTGAGCATGGCATCATCCTCTACTCCTCTGTCACATATTACACTGATGAACTGCGCGTTGGTTGGCTCCTCAAGTATGTAAAATCAACTTCTTTTTTTTTTTTTCGCTATATAATTTTCTGCTTCCTTTACTACTTTTCCTGTGTGTGTCACACTCATGCACATCTCTCCAAGGAATACACAGGGGCAAACACAGTTATTTTTAAACTCTGTAGTTTGATGCAACTCTTAAGAAAACTTTAATCCTGGCTCCATCTGGGGTTCCATGAAGAGCATAATGCAAGAGAAATAATTGTACCAATATTCTGAAATACTTCACAATGAAAAAGATCTCCATTTCACAGTCTAATTTTTGTGCACAGAGGCAATGATTCCTGTTTTGTTGTAATACAGGGATGATAATGGAGATTTGCAATTAATTTCTAAGGAACCATGCTTCTTTTCTGTTTGAAATCTCCTTTCCTGCATACCCAATCACATCCCTGTATACTATCAGTATATAAACATTCAAGCATTATATGATGTATGTGTCATCCTTCTCTCTATCAGAGAGGCTAAGATTGCCACCTCAGAGAGAGTTAAGTCTGGGGTCACAGGAGAGCAGCTGTGGCTTAAGATCAATGAACCCACAGAGAAGGACAAGGGCAAATACATCATGGACATCTTTGATGGCAAGGCTGGTGTAAAGAGAGTCTTTGAGCTGGCTGGTCAGGGTGAGTGAATATTGGAGAAAGATCCTTCAGATTAAAAAAATGGAATGTTATGGGATTTTAGTGCATATTTGACTGAGTGGTAATTGATTCTTTATTCTGAAACAGCATGGCAAGAGGCGTTTGAAGAATTCCAGAGGCTCAAGTAAGTAAACAAACTCATCTGTCTCACTCTTCTGTTGTGCAATTCTGACTGAAGAGGATATGTATATACTGCAAATAGTCATCACAGCCTTAAAATAGACTGTTACTTTGTGATCTCTTTTAGAGGCACCCCACTCAAAACACATTTCCTGGCATTGTGTGACCTGGTACAAAAACATAACCTTTCCGCCTGTGACACCATTTTGAGATGCTTCTAACAATGTCTTTCTCCTTCCTTCCTTAGGGCGGCAGCCATTGCAGAGAGAAGTAAGTGATTATCCATTCTTTTCTTTGCCCCTAGAGATACCACTCTCTGTGAAATTATGTAACTTGTTTCTGGGCATATAGGCTACTAGAGTTTTTATATATTTGTTTTTTAGCTGAAAATGTATGAGGTTGGAGGCCTCATAATATTAAGAGCTCATTCTCATTCAGTTGTTATTTTCTGGGGAATGAAATGTCTACACCTTGAAATATGGAATGCTAAAGAAATGGCATTCCCAACAGAAACCTGTATAAAATTTGATTCATGCATGCAGAACAGTTAAACTTTGTGTAAAATGTATGCAATATGAAAATATCTGCATATGAATATGTGAATGTGTAATATAGAGTATTATTCAAATGCTTTCATGTGCAAGCATCATTAACAAAACATTTTTTAAGAGTCAGCAGAGCGTTAAGTTGAATTATTCCTTTTTGTCAGTATTAACTGTGGTATTACAAATCTCAGTATTCTAAACGTTAAGTATGTGACTCATGGATTCATTATTTTGTTCTCGGCTCACTCTGATTTTTTTTTTTTTTTTTTTNTTCCTGTTTTTTTTTTTTCTATTTTTACCATCTTTCTCTCAATTTCCTTGTTTTATTCCTTTGCTCAGATCTGTTTTATATGACACAGAAAGATAAATAATCAAAACCCTACCACCCATCTTCTTCCCTTTAGTCCCTGAACTTGACTGGCAATGTCTGGGGCGAGCCTACACCTGAGGTATCCTGGTTGAAGAATGACAAGGAACTGCTATCTGATGACCGCTACAAACTCAAGTTTGAGCAAGGAAAGTTTGCCAGCATTACAATCGCCATCGTCACCAAGACTGACTCTGGCAAATACGCCCTCGTGGTTAAGAACAAGTATGGAACAGAGGCTGGCGAGTTCACCGTCAGCGTCTACAATCCAGAGGATGAGGAAAGCAAGGAGGCGAAGAAAGACTAAAGGAAGATGCAGTCTAATTTAAAAAAAAAAAAAAAAAAAAAAAAAAAAAAAAACAAGAAAGATGACCGACTGGGCTATCTCCAAAGCATTTACCCCAGTACATGTCGGTGCCACAAAGCAGTCTAAATAAATAATGACTCTGGAAAGAAAACAACAGTGCTTCCTTCTGCCTCGTTCGTGTGCTGGGCTAAAGAGCTTTGGGCATTGCTTGTCATGGATGCAAATAAGGATTGTGGTACAGTGAAGATAATTGTGTGCTTGTAGTTGTTCGACATGTCTTCTGTCAGTTCTGGCAAATTTTTAGTAGTGAATGTTATGTATATTCATGGTAGAGAGTTGACCTTGAGACATTAATCTTTGTTTTAAAACAGCACAAAACCAGTATTTGCAATATTACAGTTGGATAACTCTTGCTCGCTCTCAATCCAAGTGACCCCTGAGTTTTAAGTACTGTAAAAAATAAGGAAAATGTTGATGAGAGCTTCTTATCAGCTGTTTACTAAGTGTAGTAAGGCTGTTGAAATACAGTATGTGCCAGTGGAAATACAGTGCATGTCACATTTTCCACTGATTAAAGCTCTTGGTGTAAGCACCCATTACGTTTTTATTGTACTGTGTACTGTCTTATTTACATGCTGCAAGTATTTGTTGCTAAAGGCTGTAGGAGAGATGTCGCTAGTAGGGAAGCATATGGATCTGAGGTATGGGTGTGTCAGTTTCAGGTGTCACAGTTAATTGTCTGGTTCATTCAAGGTGTCTCAGCCCTAAAGATGTATGCATTCCAGTTTGCATACATAACATACATTTGAAGGTCTTTCGAGAACATGACACTGTCAGAAAAATATGTAAGTCAGAGAAGGTTGTATTTCAGGTACAACAAAGGGAAACAAGACAGACAAACTGCTCTCTCAAGCATTTGGTTTGAGGCTGTGTATAAGTTAAATATGTCTGTTCATGTTATTGCACTCCTTGTTTAATAAAGGTACATGTGCTTTAGACAGGTTTCCCATGTTTGTAATCTCTTATAGACAGTTCAGTTTCGAGAAGTGCCTTCACAAGCCAAATCATTTGACTTGGATTGATGGTGATCTAAAAGAAAACACAGCAGATCCCATCAGACCTCCGCCTGATTTAATCACAGGAGCTATTTATGGCAAGTTCTCAAAGTGGGGTCTGGGGCCCACAAAGGTTTTAATTACATCCATCCTTAACAATGGTCTTTTTGGTTACCTCTTCACCTATAATCCAACTGTACTTGTGTTTTTCATTTCATTAAGTTTAGCAGCAACATGTGCAGAAAAAAAAGAGACTTTCTTAAAAATAAATCAAATGGCATGTGCTATTAAAAACAAAATAAGAGTGATATACCAGAACACAGGTCAGGGCTCTGACACATGCATCTAATGGAATTAAGGCCATCATTAGTGAGATTAATTACACCTGTGTTTGGCAAAATATATATACAATACATGTTTAAAAAAAAAACAAAACACTGACTAAGACACTGACTAACAATGACTAATTAAACTGACTAGGTCAAAACAAACCAACTTATCCGCCATATGCCTTCGGACGCGTAATTTGATGTTTATACGTCTGATTACTGGCCCCTGTCCTCACATTATTGAACTCAATCTTACTAAATGAAAGAAAGTTCTGTACACAGTAGGAAAGTAATATAATTTACACCGGACATTAAACGTGTCACAGCAGCAGCCGTGTGATCCTGCCGCCGCTGTGAGGCTCCGGCTCGCTGCAACAACACCAGCCAGCCACGGTGGTCCAGGCTCGGACACGTCGGGAAGATTTGAGTAGTTTCACCTGTGAAGACATGGGGACCCACTGAAGACACCTCACGTCCTTTACCGCAGCATCCTGCTGAAGTAACCTAAAGGTAAACGGTTATGACTAAGAACTATTTCACCAAGTTGTACTGCCGTTCGCCCATGAAAATGTGTTTTCTGTTCTGTCAGCTAACGTTAGCTAGCCTTTAAGCTGGCTAACATTTTCAGCTACGACGATTGAATTCAACACCGAGACAGTCTATATTATTTCATTTATCCCTCCATTTTAATTTAAACCGGCGACTCACAAAGTCCTTGTATGTTTTGGAGTCACCGTCTGCTATCCACGGGAATACAACCATAATGTTACGAGAGCGAACTGAGTAACGTTAGCTACAGCTAGCTGAGCACGACTCCATTCATTTGCATGTTTTACATTCACTACACTCAGTCTTTCTGCTTTCCCGTTCATGGATTTTTACGAGTAGTCACAATTACAAATTACAAGATTTATGATTCGATTTCGTTTTCTGTTCCTTAATTTCCGCAACCCCGTTAATGTAGACCCTTGTGGTTACATGCTATCAAGCGATGTGTTAATATCTGAAATAAGAATTTCTAGCTAAAATTGCTAAGGTTTTAGTTAGCTAACAGCTGTGTGTTTTTCTATGGATAAATAAGCCAAGTTTGTTCACACACTTCCAGAATTTACAAAATTCTTGGCACTCTAAGCTCTCCTGCCATGTCACCAAACAAACCCCTTGGTTGCGGGTGATTTTCAAATGATATACGAGAGGGCTGGATTTGCCATTTATACACAAAATTCACGTGTGTGTTTTCTACTTGTATCATTTTACTGTGCAGAAGGGAAATTAAAACGAAAATGAAATTTAAGGTCTAATTTTATTTTGGTACATTTTAAACTCATCGTGTATTTTGATAGTTGCAAGCTCATTGACTTGGAACTTGCATTTTGTTTTTTGCACAGTGACTTTGACCCAAATTTCAATGACAGAGATTGTCCCAACATTAAAAATAGTCGTATGAAAACTCAGTCATGTCAAAAGGATTCAAGTTTTTTAATTCTGAAACGTTTCACTATTCCTCCAAATGGCTTTGTCAGTCAGAAATGAATGCACAGAAGGATGTTAAACCTCCAGTTAACTACAGTAACAATGGTGCCAAATCGTAACAAATCTTCAATTCAAAATAAACAGATATATATTACTCAAATTTTTTTTGAATAATGCGTGTAGTAAAATGCATTATTCAAATATCAAACAGTGAATAAATGTCAAATAATAATTTTAAACTTATAAGTTTTAATGGTCCCCTAGTTCGATGCAGGACCTGCCCCCAAATTTCTTTGGAAGGGAAGACAGCAGCACACTATAGGTAGATTGTCTGAGACCTCCATTTCTGTTGAGGGAAGGTCTCTCTACATGAACATAAATGGCTTCCTTTACTCCTGTCTCAAACCAACGATCCTCTCTGTCCAAAATGTGCACATCATCATCTTCAAAGGAATGTCCTCTGTCNCTCAAACCAACGATCCTCTCTGTCCAAAATGTGCACATCATCATCTTCAAAGGAATGTCCTCTGTCATTCAGGTGGAGGGAAACTGCTGAGGCTGGTCCTGTGATATTATTTTTCCTGTGCTGGGCCATCTGTTTACAGATTTGTTGTTTGGTTTCCCCGATGTAGACCTCTGAACACTCCTTCTTACACTGGATGGCATAAAGTACACCACTCTTCTTGTGTTTAGGAGTCTGGTCTTTGGGGTGGACAAGTCTTTGTCTCAGGGTGTCGTTGGGTTTAAAGGAGACTTGAATCTTGTGTTGTCCAAAAATCCTCTTCAACTTTTCTTTTATGTGAATATCCTAATTGGGCCTTTACCAATAAAAGATCCCAATCCACCAGGGACAGAAGAACCAGTAATGACACCCTGGACTAAAGAAAGAACCTCGTCATCCCATACGTGGCTGGAATATCTGAAAAGTTGAAGAGGATTTTTGGACAACACAAGACACCAGTTAAGGACAGCATCTAAACATTAAAAATAGTAGTTTAGACTTCCCTTATTCTCCACTGAAACTAATGTTGAGCATGGTTGTTTCTAACTTCATGGTTGGCTGAATAATGGATTTGTACCTTTCCTTGTCAGATAAAACTTAATACTAAACTGTATTAACTCTATTTTGTACAATTTATTCATGCCTTTAAAAATGCTAAATTCTGTGTCATTCCCATGTGCAAGAAAAAAAAAGTCATTGCTTTCTGTGTTTTTGCACTGGTTGTATATTTTACACACTTTGTAAGTCGGCTCATGTTGGTGCAGCTTGATGTAATCTAATGCATCTAGATTCTAGATGATTATTCTGCCCTTCAGTGCTTGGAGTATGTTGATACTGCATGCAGAATTCTTAGCAGATGTGACGGTAGGGGTACTGCCTTTTTGGGAGAGCTTTGTGAATTATTTCTATCTGATGCATCTATTTAGGAGCTAAGCCTGGCAGGAAGATGCAGGAATCCTCAGAGAGAACATCCTAACGATAGAAACAGATTCAGATTCATCAATGCTTTGACTACAGTCTGATGAGCTTACAGACTCCATTTGCATTCAGTGGAGATAGCAATATCTACTATTAGCATTTGGGCTAATTTTAGCAAGTGGTAGTGGCACTTAATGAACTTAATGCTTGCAGAGATTACGCCTTTGGCATTTACTGTACCTTTATCAATTTACCTTTATGATTTTGAAAAGTACAGAAACAAATAACATGTTGAAGTCCAATGTACAGAGTATCTCATTGGTTGGCTCCCTCAGTTAATGAATAGGAAACTAACCCCCTTGTCACACATCCATATAAATATTGGTACTCAGTGACTATAGTACCCTCCATGTGACTCTGAATAATGACGTCACTCTGCTGCATGCTGCTGATGTTCTTTCCCTGAGGTTGTTGAGCTTGTACTCTTATCAGGGGAAAACATTGTGTAGCCCTTCACAGGAATTAGCTGTCCCTTATCAGCTTTACGCCCGCCACCTTAAAGAGCCCATCCTATTGGCTGATGCTTTGGCATCCTGTCAGCTGACTGGATGAGCACTACTCAACATCCTGCAAAGCAGCACCTTAAAGAGAGATGACAATTTCTGACGGTGTTGCACAATTGCCAGTGGCTTCAGGTAGCACTGTATTGGTGTTTACCCCTGGGAGGGTTATTGCAGGGTTAATAGGAGGGTTTATTTGACATTGAATTGAGGATGGCAGGGACACATTATCATAACATCAAGGAAAGGAAAACTTTGCTCCCTGTGGAGTATCCTGATGTGGGTAAAATCAGAGCTGGTGCTCCACTAACAGATATGAAGAGGCTGCGATCCTGGGGGGACAGGGAGCCCCTGGGAAGCAACACAGAGGACAACACTGAAAACAGTGAGCAAGATGACTCTCCATCTCTGAGCTCCTCGTGGTCTTTGGTGAGTCAGCATTGACAGGTCTCTTAGTGGGTCGCAGCTTAGGCCCAATGCTGGAGGACACTGGTAGTCCTCCTGTTTATTTTGACTTGGCAGGTTACTTGAGTCGAGCCAACTTGGCTCAAGTCGAGTGCTTTGATACTTGGCCATGCTCAGTCAGATGGATAATGTGTTAGGGCTGGATTGAAAATAGTTTTTTAGGGATTACATCTTACATCAAAATGTATTTTTGTGATTTGGTTTTCAGTGAAGTAGTTTATGGTAAGGAAGGGGGAGGATGTCTTACTTGATTTTTAGGTTATTTGTGCACAATATTCAAACATTGCTTTACAACTCTGGGCTGTTAATTTATTTTAGTGGTATATGATGGAAAAAAGTGTTAAAATCACGAGTGTTACGTGCATGGGAGCCTTCAGTGTTTTTTTTTTTTTTTTTTTTGTTTTTTAAAATGAACTCTGGGTGGGAGTTAAACAGTCATAGGCTTAGATATACCATATCATTCTTCCAGTCATCTAGGAAAACAAATGTCAGTCTGATTAGACTTTTCCTTTCTTGTTGGCAACTTTTCTATTTGGATGCATTGATTACTTGTTTGTAGATTGCAATTTTGTGCTGGTTGGTGGCTGAGGTAGGACATTGGTAGAAATGATGAAGTACTCCAGATAATCTGACTGAATCAGATTGGGTGTGGTAGCTGTGATGATTTCCCACCATGCATGTCTGTGTTGTCAGAACGATTCTGCGTGTTTGGGCCGCTTTCTTGCTGTTTGCACACTCTTTGGGGGAAGAAAACAAACACGTGTGGCAGAAATGACCCCACTCTATGATGCCACCCTTACACAATGTTGTCCCAACCTCTGCCCTCTCCACAGCTATACTCTGGACAAAGGTTCCATGTGAGACTGGAGCATTTCAGGTTATATAAATCCAACGAAGTCAGCAGGGGAATGTGTTTACAAGCTCCACTAAACCAGGCCATGACCCAAGCAATCCAATATCACCTTTTCTAAGACATCACATTTAGTATTTGTCTTTCTGTTTCAATATGCAAATGACTTAAAAAAAAAAAAAAAAAAANTAAAAAAAAAAAAAAAAAACTTCATCAGTAAAGCCAGAGCGAGGGGTAGAAGTTTAGAATGTCAGAGTTTGAAGTTGGGGTTAGTGCATGATTAGCTTATGCTTTTGCTTAATTGTAAGGCCTATGGTTTCTGATTTCTATCTCTGATTTAGCAATGAGGACAGATGGCTTGTAAGACAAACAAAAAATAAATAAATAAAAGCAGCCTCACTAACTCTGTGTTTCCATCCACCAAAATCTGCTTTTAGAAAACATGCAGTGTGCTAGTCTTCTTTTAGTATTCTATTTGATATATTTAAAGGGTCAGAATGTAAACAGGAAGTCAGCAGGGAAGTGGGAACTCTGAGAGGGCATCTCTTCTTGTCTCAGTTTAGCCATCAGCCCTCTGTCAGAATGTTGCTCTTATGACACAGTGGCCAGTGACAGAGGCTATCTGTATGCAGGTCAGCAAATAACATTCATTACAGGGCATTTAACCAGTGTTAAAAAGACAAACAAGACAGCTCCACTGTTCAGAGGGGATCCTTGAAAGAGAGAGGTAAGAGTGGATGGTCTGAGGGAGTGCGAGTAGGTCTGAGAGGTAGCTGTTGGGGGAAGGGAACTGGTTTGAAATGAAAAGGAGAGCCATCTCCTCCTCTGGATTTTTACACCTCATCCTTTGTTTCTCGCACTCAGCTAACACTTTCTCCTTTTCCCCCCTACAGGCAGGCACCATGAATTACATGGGCCAGTTGGCAGGTCAGGTGGTGGTCACCATAAAGGAACTGTACAAAGGCATTAATCAGGCCACGCTGTCAGGCTGCATTGATGTTGTAGTTGTCCGCCAGAGAGACGGAACCTACCAATGCTCACCATTCCACGTGCGCTTCGGCAAGTTGGGTGTGCTGCGCTCCAAAGAGAAAGTGGTGAGTTGATTTGAAAAAAAATTGTGACTGTCCTACAAACACTATTAAATATTGCTTTACTTTTTGAGCAAGTGTCACTGTTTTTGACAATGTATGCTTTGGTATGTGTTTAGAATTCACATATGATCAATTATAAATCCCACTTAAAGGATCATACCACCCATTTTACATGTTTGAGCCTAATATATTCAATTTTCATACATGTTATGTTACTGACAANATACCACCCATTTTACATGTTTGAGCCTAATATATTCAATTTTCATACATGTTATGTTACTGACAACCATTACCCAAAGGATAAAACTGTATTTCAGCTTTCCTGATATTTTGCTAAATCTCTTAATCTTTCAAAATCAAATATTCAAGTGATACACCCACCTTAAAAATCAATGTGTTGCCTGCTAATAGTTACGCAAAATTATGAAGTCACAGTCGTTAAAACTTTTTGATAAATACAGGTCTTCTTTTGGGTCTGTATTCCCCAATGGAGACATACATTCACTCCGCACTTTTTATTGCACTTAAATGCTAAAATTACAAAACTTTGAATCTGAATATACGTGTTGTTTGCAATGATGGATTACCTGTCCCAAGAACGTTTCAAGTATCAACAGGTTGCTCTTAATAGCATACCAGAATGAACTGAAACCAATAGCGGTCTGGAAGGTAGGAAAAAAAATTTTGAACTCACCGTTCTAATAATATGTTTTGGGAAATGATTGTCAGTAACCTTACGTGTATGAAAATTGAATATATTAGGCTCAGACATGCAAAATGGGTGGTATGGTCCTTTAAACATCACTCTACAATTGTTGCTTTACTGTATGAAAATGTAGCTCTGGTTAACCTGATTATTGGTGTAAAAACTGACTAGGCAACAATGCTGTTTTAGATTACTAAAGTGTAAAGCCTGACTTAAATATTTTATTATGTTTACAGAGGTTTCTTTTTCTCTTCGAAGGAACATTATGGTTCCTTTCAAATCTGTATTGTAAGTTGAGAAAACGATGTATTTTTTAAATACATCTGGTTATCCTTTCTTTCGTTCAGGGATCTAGCTCGAATAGCTAAATTGCATCAACAAAGGAAATCTTAGGCTTTGTTTGCAGAATACAGACTTTTCTCCCACTGACATTAGTTGTTATTGTATCTTCCTGCTTGCAGATAAGATCACGGTAATACAGTTGAGAAACAGTGAAGCTATTTTTAGTGCTTACTTGAGAAATAGCAGTTTTTGGCCTCTCTCTATAACTGATGGGTAGTGAGAGCAGCTTAAGCTAATTTTAGAAGTAGTGGTAAGTTGATATTCTAATAATAGATTTTAATAAAGCCTTGGGTTATAATGAGGAGGTTGAACTTTTAAGTCTAACCTGTGTGTTTGTGTGTGAAATTGAGACTATCATCTGAATTTTTATTCTAATATAAAGCTTCAGGATATACTGTATAATTAATAATTAATATAAACTGGTTAGTTTACTTTAGAATCTTCATTAATTAAACTAGGACATCTAATTATGGCTTCATATAAGTTGATTTGGGGAAAGAAAAACACCTCTCAAAAATGTCCCAGTTGATTGTTTTTCAAATCGGGAGATAGTACTGTACTAAATGTTATGACCTTGTCACTGTCAGTAGTCAGCTTATAGATATCTGTTAAACGCTAATCTCAGTGTAATGATAATGTGCTCTGACTTGTAGAAGGTTTGTTTATATGCTTGTGGTGATTTGTGGGGGATGTACGCTGCCTCACCACCTACCCAGAATGCTGATGTGCTTAGAGGGAGAAATGAATGACTGGTTTCTATGGCAACAGTTCCACAACTTGCTCTGTGGAAGGGGAAGGAAATGCAAAGAAGGCCCACAGAAAGGGCTATTGTGTAATAGTTATGCACATGTCCCTGTTAGGTAAAAGAAACGGTTCAAATTATATTTGTTATCATTTATGGGCTACAATAAATTCATTTCTATTTTTTTTTTATTGTTTTATGTCAATAATTAAGTGGCAATTAAACAATAGCCTGCAGCCAAATAACTTTAGTTTTGGGTATGGCTTGTGTATTTGTCCCCCTACACACCAGTCGCTTTCATAGGTAACAAAAAATGTACCATTTGATGCTAAAGTTACCTGAAATATACTGCTTAAACATTGCTCTTGGGATGGATGGTTCCTTGTTTTCTTGCCTTTTCTAAACATGGGCTTTAAAAGTCATAATGGCTAGTTCTGTCAGAGGAAAATAACCCAAAATCAATTTCTTTATTTTGAGCATTTTCTTGCAGTTTGCTGCCATCGTTAATTCCTGTAATCCAGCAGGGTGTTGGCAAAGCCATGAGTCAAGCCACTCAAATGAGTGTAACCCATCATTGAGTGAGAATGAGTGAAGAGCACCCACATTTATTCTAAGTCATTATTAATGGGGCATTGAAATTCCCAGCCATTACGGACTACACATAAATCCCCCTGAGCAACTGTGAGGGAGTGAACTTAAACCTTGTTGCTGCTGAGAAGCTGCACTGGCAGTAATGAATACTGGTCAAGGAAGTGAGACAGTGTGGCATATCAATGAGAAGAAGAGAAAAAAATTCTGTCGTTGGTGACTGTTGAAGTGTCACATTGTGACACATTAGGAACATTTACTTTCAGGTTGTCAGACAGGAAGGGCACTTACTAGTCAAATTCTGCCTCCTCTCTCCTCTGAAGTCTCTGCCAGAAGTGGCCTAGATTTAGGTTTGTGGTGTCAAGCTTCTGAAGGGCCTCAGCTCCACTTGAGGTTTGCCAGACATCAGTGGCCCTGTTCTATTGGCAGACTGTATGAAATGTAATCCCCAGTGGACCCGTACGCTAATTAGGTTTAGCAAAGCCTGGGGGGAGAGAGATGGGCTCCAAGTAGCTACAAGCATTTGGTGAGCCATGACAAAATGGTGGATGTATGTTGAAAGATAAAAGAAGTTTCCCTTAATTTGTTTAGAATCACTTACAAAGGTAAGATCCATACAGATACTGTCCATGCAAATTAGATGTCCAGTAAATACCATGTCCTATTTTTGTTTTCCTAATTACAAGTACTTCACAGTTACCAATATAGCATTGCCCGTTTTCTGGTCCTAAAGCTGTCAGTCTTTACCTTGTGTCTAATTTTTTCAGATTGACATCGAGGTAAATGGAGAGCCTGTGGAGCTGCACATGAAACTTGGTGACAATGGAGAGGCCTTTTTTGTCCAGGAGACCGAGCAACAAAATGTGAGCATTTCATTAAGACACTGGTTTAGATCGATTGCTCAAAATTGAAGGAAAGTTTTGCACATTGTAAAAGTAAAGAGGCTTAAGTTAAGAGGTAAATAAGCAAACCTGAATGACAGCATTTTAGGAGCCCTTTCTTAATTCCATAGCCTGCAGCAGTCTTTGGTTAAAATGATGTGAGGGGAACAAATGCTCCATTATCATTTCAGTTGCTGCATTAGACACAAAAGGGTGTCTGTGAAAACATCATGTTGTGACAGCTCAGCAATGACAACAGTGTAGTTTTACTGCACTTCAGACATGGGGTTCAATGTGCTACAATTAATACTGCCCTTGTTTGCACTCTTTGTCAATCTATTATACATATCTGTCTATCTATGCCTCAAACCACTCCATTATTTGGTCTTTTAGCAAATTATCCCAGCCCACTTGGCCACCTCCCCGATCCCCACTGAGAGTCACCTGTTGTGGATCTCAGAGGTGGAGCATAGGGCACCGCAGGATTTGGAGGATGACCCTGCAGACCCAGAGGACCCACCTGATCCTCCTGCCCCCAGCACTGTGGCCACAAAAAAGAAAAAGAGACGGAGGAAGAAACACAAAGGAGACCCCCGGAGAGAGGAGTTGACCCCACCCATGTCAGTCACTACTGGTAATGCTAATGCTGCTAACACGACTGCTGCTACGTCCGGTGCTGGGCAAAATGAAGAGATCTTTGAGATGGAGATGAGCTCTGATGAGGAAGCTGCAGCTCATGCCTCAAGGTTGGTTCAGGATCAGTGCTTATGTATATAGCTAAATATTCTTGAATTTAAATTGATTAATTATAGATTTATTATATATTTTATCTCTGGCTTTAGATCACCATCAATGACCACAATACGAGATACTGACCCAAAATTACCTGCAGCCAGACACAGCCTGGATAATTATCCACTGTCTGATGGCGACTGGCCAGTGGACAGGTATGTATTGAACACTTTTGCAACTGTGGAGCTTTGACAACTGCATACACTCTGACTATCTTATTGAGTAATTACATTTCTTTATCGGTTTTTTAGTCACGGCTTGTCACAGGCCTATTCCCCAACGAGTGACTCTGAACTGTTGGTAAGGCCATCAGAGAGTCTTCTCAGAGCTGAGTCCCACATACAGTGGACCTGGGGAGAATTTCCAGAAACAACCAGGGTAAGCACCCCTCTTTGGCACTCATGAGAAGATAGTTGTAAGTGTGCTCAGTTTGAGTGACTTTTTTTTTCCTGATGTCTCACATCCAGGTCACCAAGAAAGAGAGACCAGAACAGCTACAAACTGTGACCATCACCCCATCAGAGAACACTCACTTCCGTGTCATCCTCAGTTCTGAGGCAATGGAAAATGAGACGGAGATGGGGAGTGCAAAGGCAGATGGTGCCTCCTCAGTGTGTACCATTGTCAAGCCTGAGCCGCGCACCCCTGTCACTACCGTAACACCTGCCAATCCCCTAACATCCATCAGTACCATAACTTCTGTGAGTTCTATAACCCCCACAGCGCCCATAGATGTTTTGCCATCTGATGCCACAACCTCCAGTATCCAACAGAGCGATTCGCCCTCTAAGAAGAAAGGTGACCATAAATTGTTACTGTGTCAGCCATCTTTAATTTTTAATTGCACTTGTTAGCACTTGTTATTCAGGTGTTTTAAACGTTGAATAATGTTGTTGTTCAATCTAGGTGTCCCAAAGAGGAGCCAGCATCAGGGTCCTGAGGACATCTACTTGGATGACCTGAATGTACTTGAACCTGATGTTGCTGCACGTTATTTTCCTAAGAGGTTAGCTTATGAAAGAGGCACCTAATGAATGTTACTTGTTGAAAGTAAAATTTCAATAAGGAAATATTTTTGTCTTGCCATTTAAAATAACATTCAAAGCCAGTATAATGATGCATTGTGCTTATATTTATGACATGTACTCTTGTTGGCATTCCAGTGAGTCTGAGGCAGCCACTAAGCACTGGATGGACTCAGAGATGCACTCTGGTTCACAGTCTCCCCAGTCTGTGGGCAGTGCAGCAGCTGACAGTGGGACAGAGTGCCTGTCTGACTCAGCCAGTGATCTCCCTGACGTCACCCTCTCTCTGTGTGGAGGCCTCACAGAGAATGCTGAAATATCCAAAGGTAAACTCAAATGGCACTCATAAAAGTGAACTCTAAAAATACACTTAAGTACCTCTACCCCAGTGTGTATATAACCTGTATTTAAAAACTGATAACCTGTATTAAAAAACTGATGTTGATGGGGACTCTTATCTTAAAAAAAAAAAAAAATCAAGTTGATGGTTAAGTAGTAACCCTAAGTCCACCCTAGGTCAAATAGTTAAATTTCCTTCTTGTAGGCCACATATCCATCTACTTACATGGGGTTGACTCTCATCTGGAGCTTTCTCTTTTGTGTCTCATCCATCCTGTCTCCTGCTTTGCTTTCCATCTGTCTCAGTATATTTAGGGGTGGGGATACTTTTCCACCCTTCTCTGTGAATTTAAGCAACATGTCACTACCATTTGCTTTTTTCTCACTTGTGTTTAATGTTTTTCTTCTTTCTGTGTTGGCAGAGAAGTTCATGGAGCATATCATCACCTATCATGAATTTGCTGAAAGTCCAGCAATTATAGATAACCCCAACCTGGTAGTAAAGATAGGAAATAGGTAAGTTGGTATTTTATTTTCAGTGAGTGAAATATAAATGTGTTGAGTATTGCATGCTGTTAATAATTGGCTCTCTGATGTTGGCTTTCTCAGATATTATAACTGGACTCTCGCTGCGCCTTTGATTCTAAGTCTACAAGCATTTCAGAAGAATTTACCAAAGGTAATTTTTATCTTTTCCATTATGTTCCAGTATAGAGTATTACACAATGATCATAGCTCATCGTTAACTTTGCTTTTTTTCCTCTTGTATATTCAAGGCAACTGAAGAGGCCTGGATGAAGGAGAAATTGCCAAAGAAGTCAGGCCGCTGGTGGTTCTGGCGAAAGAGAGCAGATAGTACAATCAAGCAGGTGTGCAAACCAGTGATGTCATCTGGGCTACAAAACCTGCCCTAAAAAAAGGAAAATAACACATCCATATGTCAAACCCTTTGATGCTATGTCTGCTCTCACGATCTTGTTAATTGTATTGGCATTTCCTGCCTTTCATCTTTCAGTCAGAAGCAAAGTTAGAAGCCAAGGAGGAGTCCCACCTGGAGGAAGGACCCTCCATATCTCAGGAGGATCTTGCCTTACCGTAAGTGCTGCCAAGCTTATTTGTCTTGTTTATTGATACTCATAAGTCTGGTGAGTTCAGTGACATGCTGAACTCTGGCATTGCATTGTAAAAAAAAATAAAAAATATGCAGCTTTGTAAATCCATTGTGTTAAGACAGCCATGCATATCACATTAAATTGTTAGAGTTATGATTAAGCAATGTAGGCATTTTGCCAGAGTTACTAGGCAGGACTTAAGTCTAAGTATGGAAAACTATATTTAATTTAATGAATTTGATCACTGCTTTGACCAAATGTCAAGTTGCACAAAATAATTAAAGAAGAAAAATTGTTTAGTTCCTGTATACAGACTGTAGAAACATGGTTATTTCCCTTTCCTGACTTATTTAAAAGGAAATAGCTATTTACATTAAATTAAACCAGTGATTTCTGTACAAATTGTTTTTTTTATTGCCTAAACATTGTATATATCTATTTAAAAAAATAATAATCAAAAGAAATGTTACTCTCTGCAGGCCTAAAGCAGGGGACTCATCCAGTGATGAAGACGCTAAGGAGGTGACTGCTGTGTCCTGCCAAGAGAGGTTGCAGCCAGCTGATGGTCATCCCTACCCGAGCCCACACACCTACAGGAAGTCCCTACGCCTCTCCTCTGATCAGATAGTAAGTACACTCTTCAACATCTCTGTTCTGTATCTCACTGCTAAAGACTTGAACACTTAATGATTGGGAGTCTTAAATTAAAGGATTCTATGTACAGATGAATATTTAAAAGTAGTAAATGTCCAATTTGGAAAATATTTCACCTTAGATGCATCTCTTAGTATTATTAAAACATAGCTGCTTTAATTCTTATCTGGCATTCTGTAGTGGAGCTGCTAATACATTTAATATGATTCCATATTGATTTTACTGTAATGGAAAAGAAAAGTTGTTTTCAAAATGTGACTATCTAATTTTACATCAAAACTTATCAAAAATATTTTAAAGTAGCCATTGGAGATGAACTCTACTAATTAACTACTTTAGTATAACATTATTATATTATACTAAAGTATTGTATGAATTTGAATCACAAGCCTCAATTGCAATGTACTGTCAAACCTCAAATGAAAGCACAGCAAGTGACTATTGGCCAGTTTTCATAAAGCACGTTTGATCAGATGACACAGGAATACAGAGTGGAAAGAGAAACTCCTGGGATTTTGGCTGCAGATTGGAGCTCCCTCTGCTGCCCATTGATAAATTTGCATAATGTTAATTCCAGCTATCGTCTGTAGGGGGCTCAAACGCACTTTGAATGTTCACTGTATGGTGGCTTAACAAATACTGCTATAGTATAATGCCTACACTGTTGTGAGACGTGAGCGAATGAAAAGAACTGTGTGTACAGATGCCTTCAGAATTTCCTTCTGCCACCAGGCCAGTCTGAAACTGAAGGCGGGACCTAATGATGTGACATTTAGCATAACCACCCAATATCAGGGCACGTGCCGCTGCGAGGGCACCATCTACCTGTGGAACTGGGATGACAAAGTCATTATCTCTGACATTGACGGCACCATCACCAAGTACGTGCATTCAAGTCACTCACGACCCGTTTTCATAACCCCACTAAGCAAAATAATGATGCATTTTTTGGTAACTCTGTGGGCAGACAGGAATAATATAAACCACTGTTACAAGTAAGTTTTGTTTTTTGTTTTTTTTTTTAAATGACAAAACATTTTGAACATTAGTTTTTTTTTTTTTTTTTNTTTTTTTTTTTTTTTTTTAGTACATCTTCCATTGTTATAATCCAGCTGTATTTATATTGCATAGTTTTTATTTCCTTGAAAGTAGCTCCATTTTTGAGACAAAAGTCTCCTTGCCTTCCTGATGCCCTCTCTGTAAGGCTCATAGGTGGTCAACATCAAACCGTATCAGACTGACTGCAGTTTATTATCTGTGACCTTTTAGGTCAACCTGTGACGTGCGGCTATCGTTGAGTAATGAGGCAAAGAGCATGAGTGTTATAATGAGCACATTTACATTTCAGTCCAAGCACACAGCCACAAGGCAAGGTTGATGTATAGTAGATACCCCCCATTGGGTAAAGAAAGCCTCATTAATGGAGAACAGCCCAAACTATTTCAATGCATTCATTGCAATGTTGAAACAATGCAAAATAAACAGTGCTCTATTTACAATGAATTGTTAAAATAGTTTTGTTACCGTGTATAACCTCCTTTGAACAACTTGTTCAGCCGATCTGCTTCATTTTTGTCACACATGCTTCTCTGACTCTCTCTCAGTACATCTGCTCTGTAGTATCTGAGCAATTTAGGTAGATCAGGCAATTCCTGTCTTAGTCACTAATGTTTGTATGTGCTTATTTAATATTTCAGGTCTGATGTGTTTGGACAGATCCTGCCACAGTTGGGGAAGGACTGGACCCACCAGGGCATTGCCAAACTCTACCACTCAGTAGCTGAGTAAGTGGGGAAAAAAAAAAACAAAACACTGATTAATCACAGATGAGGGAACAATGGTGGCTTATGGCTAGCATAGCCTGGGTTTGATTTGTAATTCTCTCTGTGTGCAGTTGACATTTTCTCCCTGTGTTCCAAAGACATGTATCTTAGGTGGATTGGAAACTGTAAATTGCTCATAGGTGTGAGTTTGTGTGTTTGTGTATATTTCATCTTTCAAAAAAGTTTTTTGTGAATTTATTTGTTACAAAACATCAAAAATATGTATGATGACTCCTCTTGAACTTGGGGACATATGGTATAAAAATGTATTACAGTAAATTGTTATTTGTGGTAGCCAACTAATTTTTCCCATCATATAAAACGGCATGGCTCTCTTTTGCTAAGCCAATTTTTGTTTTATTGTGCTACATAATAGTGCAGTATCAAGCTTATGCATATCACTTACCAAAGAAAAAAAAAGAGATGTTGATGTTAGTTTAAAGCATGGTTAGGTTAGTTTCATCGGTGATATAATTGTAGTATAGTGTGAAGCATAACATTATTGTTACTATGGTTACCGGCAGTTCAGCATACCTGATTACCTATTTAGTATAGTAATTAAACTATTGACCAGAATTATGTTTGAGGTGTCCCAATATCCAGTTTATCAACATGTGACAACCAATCAGAAATTACGTTTTCTCTGGCCATGCTGTAAACAGAATAAGAGAGCAAAGACAAAAACTGAAGGTGGATTTAATGATGAACAAAACAGAATAATTAGAAACTGGTGAAAATCGTGAGTCCAATTTTCTCATTGTACATCTCTGTTTGTGTTCAATTATGTTCTTTCATCCTCCATTCGGATTGAAAGAGTTAATGAACACCAGCCGAGTAGGAAATAGTTTAGTGACTATGGACAGGAATAGTAAAGAATAAATGTCCTTTTTTCTGAGTAAAGATTTAATTGAATTGGTATGAATTCTTTTCATTATGAAAGCAACAAATAGAATTGATCTAATGACACTACTATTCTTAGCAGTCACTGATGCTGTTCATGATATTAAATTGTATTGAAACATCCGGTAGTGAGTGTTTTCCTCTCCATTGGCAGGAACGGCTACAAGTTCTTGTACTGCTCAGCAAGGGCTATTGGCATGGCTAACATGACAAGGGGTTACCTGCAGTGGGTCAACGATGGGGGCACTATCCTGCCCCGGGGACCTCTCATGTTGTCTCCCAGCAGCCTCTTCTCTGCCTTCCACAGGTACAGGGGATATAAACTTCAAATGTCAGGTTTTTTATAGGGGGGATTCAGGGTTGGGGAAGTGTTAGAGGTGATCAAGACACAATGGCACAGAGACTTGAATTGAAATCTCTTTTATTACGAAAGGCATCACACATTTTCTCAAAATTAAATCCTCCATATCCCAAAAGTCCTAATTCTGATTTTAGCCCCTATTGCCTCTCAAAAACTTAAATCCTTTTTGTCCTCAAACTTGATTTTATATTAAACCTCCCCAGATTTCTCTGACTCAAACAAATCCGCTTCCCTCTGAGACTCCGTTTATTATAACAAGTCATTTATATTCAGAGGCTGTAAATCTTCACAAGGAAAGAGGAGCAGAAGATTGAGAGAAATTAAACATGTATTTGCCAAAGTTATTACATCTCTCTCAAAATTGTTGCATGGTAAAAGACACACTGTGTGTTGCTGTAATCAAACTGTCTGTTTGCTTCAGGGAAGTCATTGAGAAAAAACCAGAGATCTTCAAGACTGAATGCCTTACAGACATCAAGAACCTGTTCCAGCATAACAAGCAGCCATTCTACGCAGCCTTTGGGAATAGAGCTAATGTGAGTTAATGGATGTTTGAAGATGTGAGACTCCTGGACATGAAAATGGTCATTTTTTTTGAATGTGAAAGAGCTCTCTGTTTCAGCGCAGTCATGGTGTATTGTAAGATCAACAAACACAACACTTTGGCTATCAATTAACAGACACAAACATATGAAATCAGTATTAGGCTGAACCCGTGATGAGTTCACTGGCGGAGTATGGGTCCCATGTGGCCTTGTCTGTGGAAGAGAGCTCAAGCCGGGCACAGCATCCCATCTTCAGCTGCATAAACACCAACACCCAGTTGGGAGAGCCAACAAAACGTCTGTCTGTCTTCACACACGGACAGTCACACAGTGTCATACTTGGCCACCAAGTCATTTAGTCTAGAAATCTTGCCATTACATGCATTAGGTGGAACACAAACAGGAAATCTGTAGTTAATGTTATTAAGGCGTTTATGTCAGTTTGTACCAGTGTGTGTTCATGTTTCTTTGTAGAAAATTACATAATCAAGTGTGTTCTTTTCTTAGATAGCTTTAAAGGCTCAAATGATCATTTTAACCATATACATTATAGGAATATTGACATATAATTAAGAATTTATATTCTGTGTGTTTCTCAACTAATCCTACTTCAGCATATAAACCTGTTTCAGTCCCGTGCTTATGAATATATCACAACACATTAATGACTTATATTTAATTATTAACAAATACTTATCAATAAGTTTTGGAGTGATTGCACATTCCAAACCTGTGATTTGATTTTAATTGGCATGCGGGCAGTGATTTTCTTACATTTAGACTGGAATGACAGATTGTGACTATAACCCTTGCATCTCCCCATGCAGGATGTGTTTGCCTATAAGGAGGTCGGGGTTCCAGTGTGTCGGATCTTCACAGTCAACCCCAAGGGAGAGTTGATCCAGGAGCAGACCAAAGGCAACAAATCCTCGTGAGTACATCTGCTGACTGACCGCCGAGTTCACATAGCCAGTTTTCCTGTCTGTCTCAGTGGGACGAGTGAGACATTAATATCATCAGCAACAGCAGTGCAAGACTTTACTGTCCACCGTATGGCATATTTTGTATATGTTTATCTGTCCTCTTTATCCACACTGTCTCATTCTGGCTGTCTGTTTCTCCATAGTTACAGCAGACTCAGTGAGCTGGTGGAGCACGTTTTCCCTCTGCTGAGTAAAGAGCAAACAGAGGCCTTTCTAATGCCAGAGTACAGCTCTTTCTGTTACTGGAGACAACCCATACCAGACATCAACCCCGATGAGCTGCTCTAATCCGCACATATACGGACACCCAGGCATCCATGTTCATGCAACTGGGTCTGTCAGCTCCTGCAGACACAGATTGGAACCCCACCAATACACACTCACAAGGTGAGTGACACCATGAGGACAAAAAAAGCCTGTAAACTTAAATCACCCATTAGAAATAACAGTAAATGCTGGAGGATATGATACCAGGATACTTAAGAAACAAGAGATGAACCGGCAACTAAATTGTCAACTTGCACAGTGCTCATGTTCCTGAAGGCATCATGCTCAGTGGGCACTCTGTAGTGCTGATTATTGTATAGGAATAAAGATCTAAGGCACAGCTTTTTGTCTGAGAAGAGAGAACTTGTCTAATCTACAGCAAGGATGGCAGTCTGCATTGCCATCAAGAGAGACAGAAGCCCCATACATGAGGTATTAGCTCTGAGCGCTCAAGTCTAAGGTGTATGCTTGAATGCTCTAAGATGAAAAAGGCATCTTTTCTGGTGCTGCACTTGTATTTTCTCATTTTCTGAACACCCTGAACAAGTAAGATAAGGTAGTCAAAGAAAACACAGCTTGATTAAAAACAGGTTAAGAATTAACACTGAGCACTATCCATGTGGCAGTAATGCTTTGCTGTTGCTGCTGTATTTCTGTAGAGGTGGGTAGCTAGCCATCAGGAGGCTTTATTCATGTGTGAAATTTAGGTTAAATGATTACAATGACTGGCTACACAATAGGTTTCGAGCAACCAGGATTGCTTATTTTGGAAAAGTGTATTCAGGTTAATTCTTCATTGTGGAGTGACTGGTCATGGCTTTACTGCTACAGTGAGAGAGCTTGCATTTGCTTGCAGGGACACAAACCTGTTTCATATTGTGACTTTTTCCCTGCAGAGGTTAATGTTTGGTATAGTCAATATGCAAGGTTATACCTGGAACATCTTTTACCAATAAGTACATGATCATGCACAGTTACGCTTGAATATACAAAATGATGCAGCTTTTGTTCTTGCTATTATTTTAATGTTCTTCTGTTATACAAACTGTGGGGAATCGAGTGTGTTTTAGTTAACAGTAGTCATTATTTATTATAACTGATATTAGGTTAAGTTATTGAGTTCTGTTGTGCTGCCTTTGCTTGTCTGAAAATGCAGTGTGGTAATGCTTCAATTGGTGTTTTGTGGTTGGTTCCAGGGTAAAATGCACTTGACCAGTAACTGCTCAGCCTCGGTTAGCTGGCTGAAGCTTTTGAAGAGTTGTTTGTGTGGACACAGTGCTAAGCCTTGATTTCTTTGGTCGTCTTGCATCCCGTATTCTTCCATTTTCAAATGATTTGTATTGCTTGTTTTGCAGTGAATGTTTCAACATAAGGTACGTAGACATTTCTTAGCAAACCTCAGAATCTTTAGCTCGAGTAGCGAAATGTGTGTAAATGTTAAAGATACATCTTGAGTTGTAGTGAAAATAAGCAGATTGTCTGTTAAAATGAAGGATGACTATGAGATGATGGTTATGTGTGTGTGTGTGTGTGTGCACATACCTAAATGCTGAGTGCTGCTCTTGGGGTGACAGGGTCGCGCACACTTCAGCTCATGTCTGAGTTCCCCCAGTGACTTTGCCGAGCCTTATCCAACGCACTTTGTCTAAGTTGCACCGCAGAGACACCAAACTGCTCAATTTTGCACACCTCTCACCCACACACACACACACACACTTCACTGAAGCTCTTTTGACCAGAGTATGCAATGAATGCAAAATGAAGAATTCGTATTTTACCTCCTCGTTGCGTGCATGACCTTGAAAAACCACAGACAAATTAGAACTACATGACTAAAGGGTGTGTTTAGAATAGAGGGTTAACAAAGGAAAAAAATAAAGGACAGAGCGGTTTTAAACCCACAAGATGATGCCTTGACCCACAGTTCTGCTGCATTTGGGTGTTTCCATAGTATGTGAACAGACCTTAAGGTAGTGTCAGCAGTGTGTGTGTGTGTGTGTGTGCGCGCGCGAGTGAGAGAGAAAGACTGATCCCATGCTTGTTCTGACCAGAGAAAGAGCCATTGGGTGTTGACAGGAAGCAAACGGGAAATACTTGAGGTTGTACAGGAAGTTCATGGAAGTGCTTCACTTGTCTGTGTAAGGAGACATCAGTGGACGGATGTTCCTCTGCTAAAATGGATCATACTTCCAGCACAAGTTTAATAGTAACATCATTGTATGTACTAGTTAGGAGTGCATGTACTAATAATTAGAAAGAAGCAGGATTAATCTTGACGAGTAGAACTGTCATGGAAAGCACAATTTCTGACGACAGCTACACATTCACAGACAGTTACTATAAATAACTAGTGATTATTTTGGTGAAGTGTTTCTGAAACTCACTCTGTAGTTGAGGTAACATGTTTGTGATGAATAAGATACGTGTTTTTCTTTGATGTGTTATTTGTTTTCCATGAAGTTATCTTATAATTAACAAAGCAATTCCATTCTTTCTATGAAAGTAAGACCTTGTGTGGAAAGATCACACTTCATCCTTTGTTTCCAGGATTTGTGGTATAATAGATATTATTTGTTGCTCAACTGCTGTGGAAAATGCTATATGCTGATCATAAAATTCTTCCTTTGTTACTTTATTATTCCTTTTACATTGTATGATCTTTATGGGACTGCATTTGTTTCATCATTTGGAAATAAAGCTTGCTATTTGATTGTCTGACCAACATAAATGTGGTAAGTGTATGCAGTGTTAATTTGTATAAAAATGTGGTTTAAAATATGTTTAAAGAACAAAATCCATTGTAAGGAAGAAAAATAATGCAGGCCCAGTGAAGCTAACAAATTACAGCTTGTGGTCATATTTGTATTAAATAAAGTTTCTAACTGAATATGTTCATGTGTGCTGCCCTTCCAATATCATTTCGAGTCAGAGTTCAGCAGTAACCACAGGCTAGATGAATAACATGTAACCTATTGCTTATTTTTAACCACATTAATGTCAAAAGGGTTATGCAGTTCAAATCCCACAAGACATCTATATTTGGTTGGTAAACTTTAATGAAAAGCAACAAATATTAAAGATTTCTGAAGCGGTGATTTAGCTGGTCGATTTTCAGTCAACAGTGCAGATGCTAATTGGAGTTCTTTTCCTTTTTCTAAAGTTAAAAGGCTGAAGTGAAGATTAACATGCATCTTGCTTCTTTTCAGCAACTTCAGCATTATGCTTAATGGTGAAATGTTCTCAGTCTCAGGAGTGGAAATATATTGTTTCACCCACATCCACTTTATGTTATGGCTCAAAATAAAGTTTGCCCTGTAACCCTTTTCTTTCTCAGTAGTTTCTGAAACTAGGCCAATATGTAACATGATAAAAAGCTTGCTATTGATAAACCTATCACTTTGTGCATGGTTATTGGTAATTCTGAGTGTAGATTATGAAGTAAGCTGAAACTTAATTTGATTCCTCATGGTTTTATTGCCTTATCAGCCATATTTTATTCCACTGACAGTTGACTGTATTTAGTCTCTGTGGTCTTGTTAAAATAATATGCATTTTTATGTTAATTTATAAACACTTTTAATCAAGACATTCACAATAGCTACAAAAAGATAAATTGATTATTAAATATATTAGGAAAAAGAAATCCTGCTTGCATTCTGGTATCTTTGGCAAATATAAAAAACAAAAAAGACTGCAATATGAATTGTTTACTGATTGCAACGTTTGAGACTTGTAAAAAGCTACATCACAGCTAATCATAGTTTGTTCAACATTTCCTCCAGTCCACCTGGCTGGAACACATTAGTCCAAGCTGTTATTATCCGGTTGAGTGCCAGCTATCTTTTGGCCTGTGGAGTGTAGAGGAAGATGGCGCTGTAGGTGGAGAGGATCTCTCTGGCTTCCGTGGTGGCTAGCTGGCCTCTGGTCCTCACAAGGCCCACGCGATCCCCTTTCCTCAAGGACAGGATCAGACTGAAGGACACGGAGCCTCCACAGCTACAGCTGCCTGCAGCTGAGTCCCCCTGTTGACCCACCACAGGCCCTGCTGAGCTCTGCAGCTTCTGGACGCTGCGGTTTGACACGGACAGCACAGCCTCTATACGGTCACCCTGCTTAGCATTCAGCAGGCCTGCAATCAGGTATCGACCGTCCAGTGGAACAGTGAAAATTCCTATAGAACAGAAAGGAATGTTTTTTGTTGATCTACAGTGGGGTCCAAAAGTCTGAGACCACTGTGAAAATGCTTCTATTTTGCATTATTTTTGAATTTAATACAAGATTTTTCATTACAAATGATATAACAATTTGAGTGAAAAGTTGAATCTTTACATGAATTTTAGAATATCTTAGTATTTGGTATGCCCCGCTTTTGCTTTAATGACAGCATCCACTCCAGCTGGCATGGACTCCACAAGTTTGTGCAAAACCTGATGAGCCAAGTTATCCCAGCATGATTTGACAATTGTCCAAAGAGCTTCTTGTGTTGTCAGACTTTCTGATTATTTCCAGATTTACATGGAAAATATCACAAATTTTCAATGTGGTCAGAGTTTTGGACCCCACTGTATGTCATGGTTAACTATGTCACTTATGCTGTTGCATCTTTCCCTGTGTTATTTTCATAGATTAGAACACCTTTGAGTATATTATCACACTTACGCCTTGGTTGCAGGTAACAAAAGTCCAAATGCCAATTCATCAAGCAACATCAAGCACTCTTTTAAGTTGTTTTTTTAACACCTCTTTATGTGTGTTTTGCCTAAAAGAGTTTACTGGTAACCTCAAAAAAGTGTTTCTGCTGTGGTTACCAGCAGTTTAATGTATTTTGTACACTGTTATAGTACAATGCTTAAAGTGTTGACCTGATATATATTTGAGGTGTCTTAATATACATTTTTAATGGACACCTGCCAACCAATCAGAAACAAACACTTTCCATGGCTGTTGTACAAAAAAAAAAAGTTTTCAGCCATATATTGATATCAGAATTTTGATAGTGATAATCTGTNTACAAAAAAAAAAAGTTTTCAGCCATATATTGATATCAGAATTTTGATAGTGATAATCTGTATCAGCCAGGCTGTACTGGAGAATACACTGTATGAAAAAATCTGACAGATTTGTCAGTACTAATAAATTAAATGTTTTCTTTGTACCAGTGTGAGGATTGTAATGTCCACCATCGTTGACTAGAACTCTGTTAAAGCGGATGATGCCGTAATCTCCAGAGAAAGGCTGCTGGGTGAGGCCAGCCGAGAAGGAGAAGGGATCTGCAAAGGCACTGTTGTCTACTGAAACTGGAGAGGACACAGGAACAGAAAGATGAATTATGGAAATATTAAAGAGCAAAGACCATCATATGGTAAGATAAATTGTCAGTGAACATTTCTCACTTTAACTGAAAAAGCTTCATGATGAAATACTTATAATGGTTTTGAGTGTTTGAGCCCAATAAATACTACCTCCATACATGTTACATTAATACCAATGATTTTCCCTAAAAACCCTGTATAGTTTTCATGTTATTTTGCCAAATCCCCTAATCTTTCAAAATCAAATGTTTAGGTGATATAGCCACCTTAGAATTAAATGGTTCACCTGCTAACACCTCTGCATTATTGGAGAAGGTACAGTTAGATTAATTTCTATGTAAAAGCCCTCTTCTCCTGGGACTATATTCCCAGGAATACAATAGCTCTTTCTTCCCTATTTCAAGTCTCTATAAGTTGATTTTTATAGTGTACTGGAATAAACTGAAACCAATGGCAGTCTGGAAGGTAGGAAAAAAAATCTAAAATTTACCGCTCCAGTCGCATGTTTTGGAAAATGGCTGGTAATAACGTAATGTGTATGCAGGTAGTATTTATTGGGCTCAAACATGCTAAACCCGCAGTATGGTCCTTTAAAGATCTTCACAAATCCTCATATTAGAGTTTCCAATGGGATATTACCTGGTGATTCAACTGGAGCTTGATACATTGGGTTCCAGGGCATCTTTGCTGCGGCAGGAGCTATAAGATACAAATAAAGATCAAGTGTTAATTCACATGCTATTCTTAGAGTCAGTGCTGTAGGCAAGGTGGCACAGAGGGTAACACCTTCAGTCTTAAGCTGCTTCATTCATAAGCATCCCTGTCTTTTCTTGTGTTGGCCAAAATTGAATCAATACGATCATGATGTGCATCAGAAATTTCCTTCACCAAAATTTACCATTTGCCATGCAACCCATGGGAAAGCTAATCCTTAAACAGCATAATCTGCCCACTCCTCTGTTAACTAAATACATCCAGCCCCACTCCCTTACACTCTCAGCTCACAAATGAGTCACAGATTTCCTCCTGATACACAGCACACAGATGCATGCAATTTAACCTGATAGTAAGCTGCTTTAATACCTTGGTGGCTGGTTGGTTGAGGCTTGAATGACACAGGCTGCACCAAAGGATAGCCTGCAAAATAAAAGCATGACAAATCCATTATCATTCCAGTTATTTATTGTATAAAATAGTAAGCGTGTTAACAATTCGTGGCAAGCATTAGTCATAAAATCAGGAGATCGCAAGAAGTGAGTAAGGAGCAAAATCCAAACAAACATCTGAAGGGAAGGTTTAAGCCTGAGGTAATGTTTGGTTCCCACGCTGATGTTTCCCAGAAAGAGTATAAATTTAACCAAAAGAAGTTATAATCTAGACTACATAATTATGGCTTTGCAAGTGGCTTTCTTGCATTTGAATTTGTTGCAGCTACATCTGGACAATGATCAGATTCAAAATTTCAGACTTTTCTCAGAACCTTGAAACAGATTTAAACCTGCTGGTATTTTAGTTGAAAATGCAGTGAAATAAAATCAACCAATCACAGACAAAATGGTGTAATAATGTGTGCTCAAAGGGAGAACAACTAGAATCTTGAAATACATCATGTTATTTTTTGCCAAATTCTGGATATGAATTAGAATTTAAATCTTAGATGCATTGACAGGACCTGTCATACACTAACAATGAGATTATGACTGACAAACTTTTATGTGCCAAAAACTATCTCAACTTCAATGTGTTTATGTGGAAATTAAAAAAAAGTAGGCAGGTAAACACAGTCCAGGTAATTCAATGACAAGCTGGTTAAATCTGTGACATTTCATGTTTGCTCAGTAAATAATGTTATGGGTTTCATGTGGCTAAAGAGACAAAACAGACCCGAAATGCTGCTCATAGCTGATTTTTTAGATAACTTTTCATAAGCATTTCACATCTGAAGTACACTGGACTGGAATATGAACTGAAAAAACAAACATGTTAAATCTGCACTTCTGCTTATTAAACTTATTTCAAACCCTTCCTGATTAGTTTGCACCTTTTAGTTTTGACTAAATTGAGATGTCTTCCAAAATACAAATGGACTACATTTTTCATTCTTTAAAATTTTGTGTGTTATGTTGTAAAGCAGGATCTGCCGAACTATCCTTGGTGCCAAAATTATGACAGCTGCCTCAGGCGAATGTGATAAAATTTCCTTCTTGTCATGGTGGAAATGACATATTCCACTTTCAGCATTCAAATAGAAAAGCAGACGCTGAGCATCAGAATCTGACTTTGTGCCATATATTCATGTGGACTTGACTGAAAATAAAATGTGAGTTTTAGTTGTGGATTTTTTTGGATCAGACATGTGAGAGGGAAAACATTTTCAGCTGCATGGTGAAAGTAGTTTAGAGGGAGGAATAATCCAAAGGTCATCACTACCATTAGCATTGCTCACCTGGTGCTCCAGCAAATCCTTTCACAGGCATCGAAGACGAGTCCTCGGACCCCCGCCGCACAGTCACCCTGCGCATGTAGCCAGGAGGTCCAGCCTCGCCAGTTTCTACCACCGTCCTTCTGGGCACCCCATTCAGGGTTGGTTGGCCTGGTTGTTGGGGGTTGGATGGTTGGCTCGGCAGGCTGGGGTGCTGATGCATGTTGGGCTGCAGCGGTTTCAGAGGACTGTGGTGTGGGATGATGAGGGGGATGTGGATCTGGGGGATTTGCTTTATTCTGGGTCTGGTCTGTGTTGAATCAGACCTCTCTGGTCTTAACATCATTCCTAAAAAAGCGACAGAAAGACAGTAGCAAGATTAGGTCAGTTTACTGTGAAGCGATTAACCATATGATAGACATTATCAGCCTAGTATTTTGTTCATTTTATCAAAACACCTCTCATAATCCAATGTAACCCATCATGAAAGATATGGAAAATGCTGTTAAATTAACCAAAGCCTGACTTTTATAATTTTCTCATAAACCTCATTTCTTCTTTCACAGTCAAGCCACATCCCCATCTCTTGTGAATTCTCTCTTAATTACTTATATTTTGATGACAGGCCAAATTAGATTTGGCTTTTTTTCCAGCTGGTGCTGTTATTACCCTTCATATAAGCAAAGCAGGCGGTCTATGTGGGTTTTAGGCAATAAAGGCCATCCTTAAAAAAAAAAAAAAAAACTTGGCAGTTTGCCTGAACCCCAGTGGGCCCAGACATCAGCCTCTGAGGCGAGTGTAGAGATGCTGTGACTGTATCCTGGAGACGGATAACAAATATAATTACAGTACCTGCTTTGTGTCTGCCTTTCCTCCCAACCAGGTGTTAGACAGATTGTGTCATGCTGCATTTAAGGTACAGTCAGGTTTTCAACATTAAATGATTTGTTTGTTTGGTGTTTCAAGTATCTGCAGTACCAGTACTAATGTTGTGGGCAATCTGGGCATGAAAGTAGTAAAGTACTTACTAAAAAAAATACTAATGTGATTTGTGTAGTCTCATATTTGGTGGAAAAAATATTTAGGTTAAGTTATGAACCGAACCTGGCATGAAAATGATAGTTTGTAATTGCAGTATATGATGCTACTTCACTCTTTGGATCCCAACTGTTCCTGCGACTGCATATCTCCTGTACATAATAATAATAATATGATAATAAAGCAGGAAAACAACATTTCTGCCTTATCAAATCTTTATCAACCTTCCTTCTTACTGCAAATGCTGCCTCACACCACTCAGAAACTGCAAATATAATCCAAAACAGATTAAAACCAACAATCATGTTGCAGAGATAATCACAAATCTCTTCTTCATTTCCTGCCAATGCCTCTTTCAGGACGCTGGTTGCCTGAGTGCATATTTCCCATGAGCACTCAGCCTGTGTTTCACTAAGGGGGCAGTCACAAATTCAAAAAAATCACACAGAACTACACACATACAGAGTGCTGGTGTAACCAAAAGCACCACCAAAACCAGATGTTATTACTAACAAGCAGATTGAGACACCGCAGGGGGAGGGATGCTTTAGTCACTGTTGCTTCCACGGATTTGGGTGACTCTGTGTGGGTGTACAGTGTGACTGAGAGAGTCAAGGAATATTGCAGCAGACAAGCCGATCACGCTATGGAAAACGGTGTCAAGGGGCACCCGGCACAGCGCAGGGTGTGGAGGTTACATGCACACACAACAATGCATCACTCATTCTCACTCACATTTTTCTTTTTCCCTGCAAGTTGACGCAGTCTCGCAGCCCACCCCGTTTTCTTTCAGTGATATTAATGATGGGAGGTTCAAAACTGTGCAGCAAATGGCACACCTTAGGGATTCCCAGTGTGTGTGTCTGGATCTATTCTCTGAAGACTTCCAGATGGATTCTCAGGTCAAAGCTCCACGGCCTATGATGGAAATGTTGCACCTCACAGCTTCAGAAAGCTCTCTAAGGAAACTGTTGCGCCCCCTCATAATTCTGGCTCTGGCTAAATATATGCAGCGTGTGTGGCAGCGTCGAATGCTATTTTCTATTTTTTTTTTCCCCAACAGACATTTTGACTTCAAACAGCCTTTGAAGTCTTGTTTTTTTTGTATTCCCTGATCACAGTAGACAGTTCATCTCACCGCCTGTCTCTCTAAGAAATATTCAGAATGATCAATTGCAAGGCATTGATCCGTGAAATCAAAGGATTCATCATGTCCTCGCTTTAATACAATTGCTTTTTTTCCCCTCTTCTGTCAATACTCAAGACGCTTACTGGACACAAGGAGGAAAAGGGAGAAGTCCTCTGGCATTCTTGGAAGGACAAATTGCAAGCAGAAGAAGAAAAAAAGTGAGACAAAGAGAGACGTGAGGGAAAGCAGAACAGAGAGAGAGAGAAAGAGAGAGAGAGAGAGAGAGAAGGAAAAGACATTGAAGTGATTTGAGCTGGGCTGGGATCACCTCCAAAAAAAAGGAGGAGCAGAAAATATTTGCTTAAATTCATCCCCATGGCAATGCTTTTCTATATCACAAAAATCTCCACAGTTTGTACCCCCACAGACAACGAACTCTAACTCAATTTCAAAATGGCTGTGATACATCAGCGTTGCACTGTAAACAATGCAACAGGGTTCTTGCTGCTTAAATTCCCCCATCGGATGCAAATTTTGAGACAAACACTGCAATGGCAGAGCTGTTTTGCAGTAGCTGCAGTTGGTGATGTGTTGCCAACATTTTGCAACAACAATTCACACAGTTCCATTCAGCAGTCACACTGAGTAAAGGTAAAGCTATTCCACTTAATCTTATGATATGTTATTACAACACTGTATCTGTTTGCAGCCTCCTCGGGGTCTTCATATGACTGTGGAGAAACAAACACACAGAAAAGAAATGTTTCAGTAGGTTCTCACTACACACCCGCAGAGCTGGGATTTTTCATGGAAATTTTATCTCTATTTAGGCGATTTTGTTTCTTTCCCCGACTTGAGCAAAACATAAAACCTCATGCCACACAGCCCAACCCCCTCTCTTGTGTAATTTAGGATAAAGACTAAGAGTTTCAAGCGATGATGTCTGCCCTTAAATATATACAATGATAAAAATAATAATAATAATAATAATAGCAAGAAACTGTTTGGGGGTTGTTATGACAAACATTTCTCAATCCAGGTTGAGAACACATAATACACTCAGTTCCTTCTGATTTAATGCTGGCAGAAGCACTGTATTATGTTCCTTGTAAGGTAATGAAATCAAATATCATGGTTTGGAAACAACAGGCCATATTTGGCAGAGAAATGGAATTCATATTGCCTTCACACTCTGTCTCTCCACACCACTGTCATTAACAGCCTCCATCCACACTCCTCCCCCCCCCCCCCNCTTCATTTCTCCTCAGGTCACCATCATACCATGGTTTTGGACAATCGCCTGTGAGCTGCTTAAGAAAGGGAGGCACCAGTGATGGGGGCCCCACTCATGACATCACAGCTGAGGTCAGTGGAAGCATCTGGTCCTGGGTGTGGAGCCCTGTTTCTTCCCTCTCCATCAGACTGGCTCCAGCAGTGAGTCAAGGCCCTTAATGAGGACCAGACTCCACACATCAGGCTGAGGTCACTCTACGGGAATCTCTGGAGGTTGGTGTGTGTACATGTGTAAGGCGAGGGGCTGTGGGTTGGTGTGTGTGTGTGTGTCTCTCTGTGTGTGTCGAAGTATGAGGAACTAGGTGAAGGTCTCCAAGTTCTCTGGTATGAGTGAAAAGGCTGTGTTATGGCGCGTGAAAGAAGACCTCACAACTGTTCGTAAAGGGGGTGGCAAAGATGGAACACTGCTGAGGCGATCTAACATGGGAGCAATGAGGCACAAAACAGAGCACGTAAATCATAACTACTTAGGAGGGCTAAGACGGGATAAAAACATAAAAATATTGGGCAAAATTTCAATTACCTATATATATTAAAACTATAGGGAATGAAACGAAGCCACAGGAACTTTCCAATGAGGGCCTCCTGGTGCACGGACATATTGAATGACATTCTCAGGGAGACACAAGAGGCCCAGTGAACTCGTGTCCTCCCACTCCGGGAAATACCCTGTGGCCATTCATGAGATCTAATCCTCCTCCATGCCTCTATGTAAACCCAGCACAATTCATTAAATGAGGGAGTACCTTCAGGAAATGCTTGTGTTTATACAGATGTTAATCACACTTGATAAACTCATATGTTACAGGACAGGGAGGAAGTGAAAAAGTACTGTGAGTATTTAGTTGGTACTTCTTTATTGTATTTTGGCCTCAAAGTACTAATCTGAGAATCTATTGTAAAACTGCATGATAATAAAAACCCACACAGCCTTACATTGAATTTTTAAGTGCTGATATTTTGCCATCATCACCATCATCATCATCATCTTCTCAGCACTATAATACAACCGATCGGTACTTATACAGGCGAACCATTTCAACACCAAACTTTGTCATGAAACTACCATTTGCCACTTGTCCACCAGCCATCACCCCTGATTTTCCGTCCTTTTCACAATCACCTGACCACCTCACCTGCTTCCAATTACATAATGAGCCCTTTGTCTATATATATGGGGCCACTTCCCTTTGTTCTGGGCCAAATAATTGTATATATTCATCCTCAACATTCCAAGCCTTTTTCCTGTTTTTCCTTTCTTGATAACCTTGCCTGATTGTTGATTGATCACTTTAGTTTGCTTCAGTTCTATGGATTTGTCCAGCTGTTCCTTTTGCCTCTCTGTTTCTGACTGTTACCCTGATTTTATGGCCACTGTTTGCCTGCTGCTCATTTAGCAATTATTTGATAATTTAATGTTTCAGTAAAGACTGCTTCCTCCATAACCATTTGTGTTTTGTATCTGCATCCGAGTCCTACCCTTTAGCCACCCCATCACACTCAGGCTTCCTCTGGCCAAATAAGCTTTGAAGATAATGACCTCACTGATAAAACCTATAATTTTTTGTCCATGACATTACCGCAGACTGCCATTGATGTCACCAAAGCATTCATATTTTCTGCTGTAACCTACCTGGTTCTTTGGTGGCGCCATCTTTGAGAACATGTTTGGCCATTGTAGAGAGCTGTGTCTGGAAGCTCTGTAAGGAATTCTGTATCTCCATTATGTCTGTGGTGTGATTCCTGCAGGTGCCATTCATCCTGTGGACACAGTCCCACAGACCACCTACGCGCTTCTCTAGCTCATCTTTCAGTTCTTTTAGATTAGCAGAAACCACGTCTAACCTTCCACACACTTTTTCAAGTCTTGTCACGCGTCCATCCATGGCAGAAATGTCCTCAGTAACACCCTGAGTGTTCTGTTTGCATTGGTTTATTTCAGATGATACCTGGTTACTGAGCATATCAAGTTTGTTCTTCAGCTCCGCCATCTGAGCGTTGGAGGCATCAGTGTGGCCACTGGATACGGAGCTGACTGAGGCCCTGTGGTTCCATGCTGGACTCCCGGTGCCGCTCTGTGCAGCCTGGCAGCATGTTGAGTTCAGTCTCTGCAGATCCCGAAAGTATTTGCTCTGGGAATCACTTAAGCCATTAATAGCACTAGCCAAACCAATCACGTTATCTTGTAGATTAATCAGCCCCTTTTGGAAGTTGTCCATTGTCTTGGCACGTCTTTCGTGTCCAACTGACTCTTTTTCAATAATGTCCTCCAGTTTCTTTAGCTTCTCTGTATAGGCACTCACATCCTTGTTAAGAACATCCAACTCATTCCTGTATAGGCGTAGGTCCTTCACAATGTTTTCTGCACCACCAGATGTGGGTGATGAACTTCCTCCAGCTATGTTAACTCCTGCACCTGAACACCCTGCAGAACACAACTCTCCAACAGCATTGACCTTATCATCCAAACCTTGGAGGAGGAACTTGTTGTTGACGTCTGCCTGGATGGAATCCATGGAATCAGCAAACATCCCAGGGAAGGAGCTGTTGCTCATTTCCACCAGCATGTTAGTAAATTGGTCCTCCATCCCATTCAACCGCTCATCCAGAAGCTTCCGAAGACCTGCTACTTCCTCTGTAATCGTATGAGTCAACTTTTCCTCAATATAGAAACAGTGAGTCTCTGCGTTTTGCTCTGTGATATTTATGCGTGCCTCCAGCTCCTCAATGAATGGGCCAAACTCAACATCTGGTTGAGGAGCAGACAGGTGTGCCAGCTCATTGTCAATGCGGGCATTCAGGATGCGATGAGCCTCAGCGATACGATTAATCTCACGCCACAGCTCTTTGTGGTCACTGTGGTTCTCTTCCTGCTGGGTTGGATCAGTCTGCCTTTGAGTTCGTACGGGTCCATCTGCAGCAGTCATGTCCAGGCGCAGAGCCCGGATCTCCTTTCTCAGGTCTTCTTCCTTCCTGTCTACCAGCTTGGTCAGGCTGACCAGGCCTTGGTCATGGCCCTCTTCGCAGGTCTTTTGCAAGTTCTGGATCCTGTCATTGCATGAGCTCTGTAGCTTGGCCATCCGTTCCTCCACACCCTGGTCCAGCTCCTTCTTTAGCTTCTCAAATTTTTCATCAATGTAGGTCTGGATAATATCAAGGTCAGGTGAGGGGCCACCTTCAACCATGGTTGGAGCTTGAGATTGTGAGGCATCCATGAGGACACGAATCTGCCCCTCATGACTTGTCACAGTTCCTCTAAGGTCTTCCAAAGCTTCATCCTTGCTCTTCAATGAAGCATTGATATCATCCAACTGGGCCATTATTTTTTCTAAGCCCCTGTCTCCTGCAGTCCCGCCTCTGGTCGCCTGATGACCGTCTAGCACTGCTGGGCTCTCCTCAGTGCCTGCAGCCATGGCACTATCCGGCGGCCGCATGTTGTTGAGAAGATTCACCAGCATTTTATTGGTGTCTTCCTGTAGGTCTGTGCGAAGGTTGGTAGTTAATCCTGTCAAGGCAGACTGGAGGTCCAGGACTGTCTGAGAGAGGCGCTGAACTTGACCCTCCAGAAGACGTACTTTATCTGCACCACCATGCCTTGTCTCATGGTGTCCTGTCTCTCTACGTTCTGGTCCTAAAATCAGACAAAATAATTAAACTCAACTCTATTCTATTCACCAAGGGAAACATTAATTTTACATATATGAGAAGCAAAGCAGCAATATGTTACTTTAACACAACATTAACAAAATATTTTGTATTTCAGCACACGATACTTATTAAAGTTGAGGGAAAGCAGCAGAAGAAATGGTGGTGTCTTACTCTGTGTGTGTCTAGTTGTGTGTCCAGGATTTGGTGGGAGGTACGGCTGCGTCCTCTGCACCGTTTGTTGGTTTTGTGTTGGTTTCAAATCTTTGCAGTCTGGACCTTGGTAGCCAGGACAACATCTCCACTCTAACTCTGTGACTGTTTTGAAGGCAATCTTGTATGTTGGTCGAAACTGAGTTTGGTATCTGTAAAATAGGGCACAGGAATCAATAATTCTCAACATTTTATGGTTAGTTTTAGCATAACTATGATACGCACTACTTTTGACTTCTCTACTGCTACCCACTGTAACAACATATTAACTTTCCAAGCCAAGGTAAACAGTTCCCGGAGAAACAACAGATGACATCACTTCCCTAAAGGCAGGGGTCGTGTCATGTGAAACATCTGGAAAGTTGAAGTTTGAAACACTCATCTCTGCTCAGTTTCCAACTGTCATCCTCACTGATAACCCTGTTCTAGCTTGAGTAATAGAGAGAAGGAAGCTGGAAAGCTGTGGGCCAATAACTTTTGACATTATGACTATATTCAACAATTTGTACAAGTCTCATCCCAATATGAGCTAGTATAAAAAGCCAATACTGCATATCATTGTGGAAAAATCCAGTGTCTCTTCTCTCTCTGCCAACTTTTGCTACTTTTTATTGCTTTTTTAGCGGAAAGTTGGAAAAGTTCTTCTGTGACCTAAGAGATCAATTTTTAGGGATCTTTTCCACAGCGTAGCGGGAAAGATTCCTTTGGCTCTTGCATTTATTTATTTTTATCAGGGGATCAAAAACTGGATAAAAACTCAAGTTGAAACCAGAGCAAGCACTTTATTTCTTTTTTCTTTGATAAACTTTGCTTCAGTATAATTAATTGCATTCAATAACATATACTAATAACCTGCTAGAATAGTGGTTTGTTTCTACCAATATCCTCAAATATTTCTGCCACCAGAGCAGCTCAGTCTGAGAGAAGCTGCGGTATCCAAAGTCCAGTCTGTCTAATACATCTACAGATGCACCCTCAACCCTTTTCCTCGCTCCCCAGTGCTCACGTCACTTGTTGTTGGCAGTTCGGCTGGTAAGTGGGGCAGGGGACCATCACAGGCTCCTGGAAGGTCTCCACGCCACCCTGCACAGTGCAGCTCACGTTCTTATGCACCACATAGGCACACCAGTTCCTGAGGAGAGAGGCATCCAGACAGAGATAAACAGAGCAGGTCCACTATACCCATAGCATGTACCTTCTTAATGAAGAACCAAGTAATATAATCAAGAGACACATTGATTTAATGTTTGAAAGCCAACTGAATTGATTTAAAAGTTTTTAATTTATCATTCATTTGAATAAGATGTGTCCTTTCTTTTAAACGCTACTACTGAGTACTGTTAAAGTATATGTTTTTTTGCGATCATTCTGCAAAAATAAACGATCGATATATCTATTTATAACATAGACACAAGGAGCTGCTCTCTTCTCAAGCTAAAGTTTGCCCTTGAACTCAGGCCTCATTCCTGTCAGGACATGTGTTTAATTATTGTTGGATGAATCTTCCATCTCTCCTCTATACCTGCTTATCCCGTGAAGGGTCGCAGGAGGCTTGAACTTATTCCAGTGACATTAGGCCAGAGGCAGGTTACTCTCTGGGCAGGTCAGCAGCCAATCACAGGGCTGACAGAGACAAACTCATTCTCTCACACCTATTTAGACTTTCCATTTCATCTAACCTGTATGTCTTTGGGGATGGGAGGAAACCCACTCAGACATGGTAAAAAAGCCCAAGCGGACCCTCTGGCTGAGAGGCCACAGTGCTAACCACCAATCCACAGGGCCACCTGAATCAGTTAGCAATTCTTTCAGCAAAAAAAAAAAAAAAGATGATGAATTGAATTTGTTGAAATCTAAATTTAATCAGATTGCATTTTAATTAGCATTTTTGCCCTTTAATACTGGAAGATCAGTTGAATTGAATCCGGGCAAAATGTGACAATCAGGGATCTTTGCTCAAATTGGCAAAATGGAATGGAATCTTTATTTGATTAAATTGTTTCAACCATATAACAATTCATAACCATTTGCTTAGAGGAATAGCTTCGTCATTTCAGTATAGCTTGTCTCTATTTTTGCACTCCACTATCTATTGTAATTTATCAGGGATCAGCTGGAAACGCGCTAACCGGCTCTTGGAGAAGGGGGATTGGGATAATCAGGGACATTCCAGCGTTTATCTGGATCTGTCACCTCTGGCAAGACTAAGAAACTCCAGCCACATGTAGTTACAGACCGATAAAGACGCAGTAATAAATCTGATCTGAGCTCATTATGCTTCTGATCAACAGCAGGTTTAGATTTCATTGTGTTTTATAGGCAATTAAAGTTTAAGGCAAAGACGGCGCAAATATCACGCATCTGTTCAACCCGGCATACTGGCACAAAAACAGGAAAAGTTGTGTTGTAAATCTGCACGTAGGCTAGCTTCTAAAGTAGAATGTATACATCATATAGGACCAACCGACTTTTAAAAAAGTAATGTGTTCTGTCACCTACCTATTTCTGTGTCTGTAGACCACTCCGTTGTAAGCGGACCCTTGGAATAAATCATAGGAGGGGGGAGTCCCGTACGTGAGATAAAAGTTCAAAAACAGAGTGAAAAGTGTCCACAAAAAGTTCATGTCTCCATGTCTGTAATCCATCCTTAACAAAACCGTAAAATAAATATTCCCATACAGAAAATTACGTGCGATGTCCCCAAACCGCAAGTCACATTGCCCCAGTGACTGATCTAACTCCAGCTCCAGCTAAAGTTTGGGGAAGTCCACACTCGCTGCAGCTCCCTTGGTGTGACGTTCAGGGCCCACACCCTCTTCCCAAAATCTGGCTGAAGAAAACAAAGTAACCCCAGCTTTTTCAAATGTGCTTTTGTTTTTAGTCTTGCAGAACACATAGTCATTAATTACTGTAACAGGCTGAGACACGTGTTATCAAGATGCTTCCAACAAAAAGGAGTTGATTACTTTGTCCGTTAAAGCTTATCATTTACACCTCACTGATGAATATAACAGCTCATGTTTGAATGCAGTCTCCAGTGCTGAAAGGAGTGTGTGTGTAGTGGTTGTCTTATTATATTCATGGCCATAGATAGCTTTGGTATTCTTGCTGCCTTGTTATTGAGTGGGGAAATGGGAATATGTATAGTGCTGCCTGTTCTTTTCTGCAGCATGTATAACTCCTCATCCTTTTTCAGATTCTGTTTTCCAGCCAAATTGAACAATTTGCTGAGCAACATCCCCATGTAGATGCCACAGGAATTGCACAAGAGCTTCAATTCACAGCACTTGAGGCAGACATCCATTGTTAGTAATATCGCACTGCGAAAGTGTGAGAAAGTGAGAAAAGTGAGAGTTTCCATGCAAACAGTGCTGCTGTGAATGAGATCATTTTTAAGGAACGCCTTGAGGAAGTTTACCTAGTTTCCCTCGGTGCTGTGATGGGGGATATGGCTCTTTCCTGATCAGACAGATGCTGTCAATTAACAAACAAATAAGAAAAAGAAAAAAAGAGAGAGAGAGAGAGAGAGAGAGAGAGAGAGAGAATGGAAAGATCTGCAGTATATGAAGGAGAGACATTCTGTAGATCATTATGAAGGGGAGAGATAGAAAAAAATGTGGACTCTCTCTCTCTCTCTCTCTCTCTCCCTCCCTCCCTCCCTCCTGCAAAAGAACCATTTTATCATTGAAGAAGCTTTTTTTCTTCAACTTCTTTTTTCTATCAGTCCAGAGATAGCCTTTCCCAAAATAAAGCTGCACTGTTTTATCTGGCAGTGTGCACTCTGTGAGCTCAGGGAGAGATGGCAACATAGTTTATATAAGAAAGGATGCCTGTGGGGATTTGATTTTCAAAGTGATTCTGTTTTATTTTACCAACTTGAGCAAAATCACACCTTCACTTGCAATGCAATTAACACCCAACCTCACTATGTAACCGCTGAATGTGATTAATGACAAATTCAGTGATATGACTCTCTCTCTCTCTCTCGCTCTCTCTCTCTCTGTCTTTCAGCCTCCCTCTCTCTTACATTTACATATAATTCTAATCATCATTTGACAATCCGCTCACTATGCACCCAGAAAAAATTAACATGAAGGCTTTATGAGTCATATTTGTGACAGTTTCTTTTGTCTACAGAAGAGGGCAGCACAGCAGCAGTAAAAGGTATAAAATCCTTGTACATGGCAAATTCATTCCCTAAGTGCTGGAGTGAGAAAAGGACATTTTATTACTGAGATAGTACAAATCTCCTCTTCTGTTCCATCACCTTGCTGTGGAAAAATCGTGTAAATTATGTCTGTTATGTGCTAATATGTGCACTCAGACTCATCTTTTATCAATGAAAAAATGAAACATCAGCAAATATTTTTTATTTATAAAATATATTTATCATAATTATGGTTAGCATCTTATTGTCAGGTGATAGTTCTTTTTCACTAATTCAAAAATCAGCATTATGTTTTCTAAGACAACATAATATGACTCTACTCAGCCTGCGCACTGATGTAAATGCAGGTGGGTTTGAGCCCCCGCTCACTATTATTTGCCGTTATGACATTATAAAGCTGTACGCCTCACACAGTTCAGCTATGTGGCTTCCTGGAGTTAAAAATAGTCAGTAACTTCATATATGCACTGACATTCATGCATATAGGAAGTGCGATGAGTCATAACTGAAGGAAAATACCAGCAATGCCTTTTATTAAAAAAAAAAAGAAAAAAGAAAAAGAAAAAAGAAAGAAAAAGAAAAACAAAACATGATTTTGGTAATAAATTCAAGGTCTGTTTCCACATTTCACCAGGTTGTTTTCATACGTTTTGGACCTAAGACATTGGGATCTGATTGGAATTAGAATAGCCTGAATTGAATTGGGGTGGATCTCTTACCTTGCAGAATGCATTTGTTAATGAGACATGCATTTTGCAAGGCGACTCCTCACCACAGCTAGTTTTGAAGGTCTTATAATCCCTGAAGCAGTGACCTTGATCTTTATGTTAACTTATAATAGATGTGTTGGTGTTTCTGAGGGTCATTCAGTGTTGCTATTGTGCAACTCAAAGTAAAGGTTTTTTCTTCTTAAGGGCCAATTTCATGAATACAGTGCTGAACGTTTTCACTGCAAATGCACTAGAACGCAGGATCAAATTTAATTCTGCTAGCTGTTCGTGCACCTACGCCGTGGAGCCTTTCTCCTAACACTGAATATACTCTAAACTGATAAAGTCTATAGTGCCAGAATCAGTTTGTACCACCGCTGAATGTGTCACAGAGGGAGTGTGAACAGTGTTGTAGAGATCATTTTCATTTGAGCGTTAACCATGAACCACATGCATTATATCATACTATAGCCCTTATACTGGGTGAATCTGGAGGTGTACATGGCCTCTGTGGTCAAGGACTTTAACCCAGGCCCTTGACTTTATTCTTAACATATAAATGTAGGAATCTGTGTATGAAAAGTGCATGAAATGTCTTGTGCTCTCATCCTGATGTGAGAATGCTTTTCTTCGTGTACCTGCTGGCATGCACACACACATTCTATAGCATGATGAAGTAGCTGTAGACTCCTCTTCTCATTGCATGCTTTTTTCCCACTCTCAGGGGCTTTTTGACTGTGTTAGGTGTACAGGAAAGAGAAATAAAGACATCTTAGAGAATTATGTCTCTAAGATTGGACTAGATTGTCTTCCACCATTATGTCAGATTTATTCCTCTCCTTCCTTGATGCTCAAGAACAAAATTTGACGTAGGCTGCCTTGCCTTGCTGTCACTTCTCCGCTTTGTAATAGTCAAATGATTGCAAACAGTATCTTAATTTATCAGTCTTTCCATTATGTGTGACATTTATTTGTGCTTATTTTTCATGGTTGTTAATTAAAACTAAGACAAAACTAATACTGTAAATGATATTCTTTAGCTCACGTTTCAGGCTGGATTTCTTTTTTTGTTTTTCTGAGATAAAAACATAAAGGATGTGATTTTTGACAGTAACATGAACTGCATCAAAGATTAAGAGAAAGTTCAAACAAATATCATGGTCAGAGACAGACAGAGAGACTGATTATGAAACAGATAAAGTAGTTGCTGTTGTGAATATATACAATACAAATAACACACAGTTTCCCACATATGCGCATCTGAACACACATGGACACACACAGCAGATTACGAAAGCTGATTTATTGGCTGTAAAATGTTAATATAGCTATCAGCCCGTGCTCATGAATTGTTAATTAAGGCTGTGACAGACTCGTCACCTAAAATGTTAATGAGGTGAGATTGCATCGGGGCCAAGAGGTCTCAGTGAGGTAGTGAGCAAATACAACAGATGAGCTGAATCCACAAGACCCCCCAGATGCTATAATAAGAAACGCTGAGGGCACCTGAGATGGGTCGTGCCCATTCAACCATAGAGTAATTAAATTAATGAATGGCCGTGTGTGAATTACCCGCTGTCATAGAGAGTGGGAATGATGAATATAATCCATTTTCACCTCTCCAATCCTACATTTCTTCTATCTGATCTAGACCGACTCATCATGTATCTATGGGAAAATTGTATTCAGAGATACTGTAAAACCCTTTTATTAACAATTCTATGAATTCTTAGTCATCCAGATAACAGAATATCTGGGAGTATTAAGTCACATCTCCTTCATTAACCCATTTTCATAAAAATAACCTTTAAAAATAAATATAGCAACTATTACACTTTTATTTCTTCAGCAAGCAGTAGTAATAAGTTTTTTTTAATGTATTTTTCTCATACACTTTCCCATTACAAGATATCTTTATTGCCTTTTACATGTTTTTCAACTTGCAGAGAACTTTTCATCACTCAACAAGGAACTTCATTCGTCAATGGCAAAACTTCTGCCTTTCATCCTCTTTTCATATCGAATGTCTTTATCTTTCTATTCACTCATTTGTCAGCCTTCCTCCATATCAACGTAATTTAGTCAAGGACTGTTCTGAATCAGATGTGGCATGTGAGTGATGTAATCCTCTTTCAGATTTTGTCCTTTTGTTGTTCGGAGGGAACAAACACTTCTCCGTCTGTGCTCTGTGTGCGGTGTCAAGAAAAAAAGTAAACCTGAGAATTGGTTTGAATGTCAGAGCTTTTGTTGGAAAAGGATAGGTCTCCAAAACTCTTCTCAAGTTGTAGTTAAACTCTGATGGAACATGAATTTTATTCGCCATTAGATATGACTCATGATAAGAGGCTAGAACTATTAATTCCTAATTATTTAAGACTGAAGAGTAATGATGTTTGAAGTTTACAAATGGAATCCTGTCATTGTTATCGGTTAAAGTTGGTGGATTATTGATCTCTCTATGGTATGACTCAGTGTGTAAATGTTTTAATGCATCTGTAAAGCGGGTGGGTCATGGGGGCGATGATGTCAGAGAGTGACATCAGAAGGGATCTGAAAGGCTTTGAGTTAATTCACTCTCTATGAGTATTCCTACTCTCCTTACATGTTCCTGCAATGTCCCTACTCATCCTCCCACGTACACCCCGTGTCCATTTTCTCGCTCTGTGCTAAAGCACCCAACAGAGAGTCACACAAAGCAGTCATCTCTTTCAAATAACCAAGAATTTTCTGTTTTTCAGCAAGACAGACACTGACAGACAGAAGAGAAGTAGAGAGAAATTGCCTATTACCAGTGGTTTCTGATCCATATTGGGGTAGATATAATTGATTCCTGCCAAATTGCAGAACAAATTCTGAGTGAATAGGCAAATCTTGGCTATCTATCTATCTATCTATCTATCTATCTATCTATCTATCTATCTATCTATCTATCTATCTATCTATTGTCATCATTTGTCATCAAATGCAAGTATAGCACACTGTGATTATCACTGTGCTTCATTAAACCTGCTTTATACTTAACGTGGACATCATGTGGATGTGGATGTGGACGACTCGTAAACAGATCATCTGCATGTCCTGGCACTCATGGTTCTCATGCTTTCATGACGACTGCGTATGACGATCGCACACTTTAACTCCCGGACTTTTGGTGGTGCTGTGGGACAAACCCGCTCTTAACCATCCCCACGCATGAAAATAAACCCAGTGGAAATAGAAGTAGTTCCTGATTCAGTCAGCCACAACAAGTGAAAGTTGTTGATTAACAAAGGGTAGCAATTGCTGTTACTTGCGTTGATTGGTTGGCAAGATGAAAGAGGCACAGAAGGCGAGGGTTAGTAAGACCTCTTTGCTTGGCCAATCGTCGGTGAAGACGCATTTGTTTTTTGTGATCAAATTTTTATTACATTTTTTCCCCCATACACCCTTATATCACATGCAATACAATCAAATCAACCAATAACATTNCATCTCATCTAGACAGTGTAAGTAGAAGTGACATTGCAAATTCAATTTTGCAGCATATTTGATAGCATATCGGCAGCTGAGCGCCATATGTTCATATTGTTCTCTTTAGCACCATTGGATTGAGCTCTTCAAAGTTATGAAGATGCATTTATGTCACACAAATCTCTCTGCATTGTTTTAAAATTCAAGTGGTGCGAGACCTCACAAGCAACCCTAGAATGCAGCCTCTGTGGGCGGCTGTTTTGGAGTTGATCATGTCACATTTTCTGCATGTCTACTGTTGTGTCTGCATCCGCACTGAACATAAACCAGATCTTACTGTACATTTGTACTGTTTTCTACATTCTTTGGCAAAACTTTATTTAGATGTATACCTCACCTGTTTCTGGTTGATCCCATTTGAAACCTCAATATCTTTCTGAGTTGCATCTCAGCCAGGATTTCGGATACCATAAACTCCTCGGAGTGCAGGCGCTGCTGGCAGTAAAGGCTCATCTAACACTGGAGACAGTGATTAGAGAGAGGGAATCAATAATACATGGTAAGGGACGGCTAATGTACCACAGGGACTGACAGACAGACAGACAGCGGCGTCTCCGATGCCCAGCCTACCATCTCATAATCGCTGGTTTCGACACAAAGCCAGATGGAGCGAGCATGAGGTATGAAAAGCAACAGGGGAAATAAAGGCTGGGGAAGAGAAAGGTTAGGCAAATAGATAAAAGAGTTGGACAAGCATGGACAAAGGCACCAAAGACGTAATACAAAAAAGAAAGCAAAGAATGAAGTAATAAAATACCAAGATAAGTAGTGTTTTCTAATCAGGGTTTTAGGATGCTGGGTAGTGATAAGTCCATTTGGCTGGTGTATATCCTCCTAATTTGTGTTTTAAACTTTTAAAGACCTCTGACATTCATGAACAACTTGTTAGGACTACAGTTGCTGGCCATAAAGGCAGAGATTCAGTGAAAAAGCCACAACTGAAACTGGCAAAGAGAGAGTCCTCCACCATCCTGTCTGTGTTCTTTTGCCAATTTTATACATTTCTTTTTATTTGCCATTTTCAGATAGCCAGCATTGGCCAGATTTAAACTAATATGTCTCAGATTTTCTTAACAATTTCATTAAGTTCCCAAATCACATGATCAGACAAATTCCACGAGAAAACCGCAAAGGAATTTCTTTTATTGACTCCATGGAAGAAAAGCCAACACTGTAAGTCAAACACAACAAGCTTATTGCAGAGCTCTGTGTTTGAAAAAATCCCCTTCGTCCTCACACCGACATGATGTTTCAAAAATCAATATGGGGCTGTGAAACAGGCCAAAATGAAATAAGCGTGCAAGCTATCCGGGAAATAAGATTGGCAGGCAGACAGAAGCATGCTACTCGTCTCAGGGGACAGATGCTCGCCAAGCAGTCTCTCGTCCACAGAGATTGGGGTTAATGCCTCTTCTACATTAGCATGCTAGCACCACCACTGATCTCAGCGACAGAAATAATAGATGAACCGGCACAACACACACACACACACACACACACACACACACA
>VXCM01001143.1:227785-239673 GCA_014773175.1 Lucifuga dentata
CACCCCCACCCCACCCACATACACACGCATGCATATAGTCTACTCCTACCTCCCACCTCTTTCCCTCTTCCGTATTACATCCCCTCACTTCATTCTCACTCCTGCTCATTGTTAGACAGCAAATAGAAATATACAAAAAAAAAAAAAAGTTATTAGCCACAGGTTGGCGTTAATTACCGCTCATTACTGCTTCACATTTTCTTCTGTCCTTGAATCTCCACATCACAGACAATGAACTCAGACGTCTTCAGCTAACTCTCGACCCCCTGCTCATCATGCCTGATTCCAGAAGCTGTGATTCATCACATATCTGTATACTTACTGTGTATTTTTGTCTGACATAGTGTGTCTGAACACTGCTTTTAGCTCTTATGTCTCCATTGTATCTGGGGAAACAGAAATGGCATTGAGCAGGACAGGAGCTTGCCTCAGTGACAATTATTTAGTGTAGCAACAGCAAAAGCGTTACCACGGAGACATCGTTGAAATCGCCGAAATGTTTTGACTCTTCACCTTGACTCGGATGCTGCTATTGTGAAGCTCAAGAGACATAAAAGGCTGATTTTGTGTTCAGGGGCCGATTGAAAAAGAATGAGTCAAGCTCAGAGATTTTTGAATCTGTATTCAGTGAGTTCAGCCCATTCAGAACACTCAATGTCACTGAGCGTGAAGTTTATAAGAGGATCACTTCAAAAAAGCAGAGAACGCACAGGGAAGCAGATGAGAGGTGAGTGCACAGGAATACAGGGACTGATAAAAATCTTCACCCTCAAAAGTTCTCTCTTCAGTGGAAAGAATACTCCATTACAAAGTCATCCAAAGTACCCAGTGTGAGGAACAGATCAGAGTTTTATCTGATGTATGATACCTGTCTGGAACATTTTAATGCATGAATAATGAAAATCCCTCAAATTGGAGATGCAAGTTTTTTTTGTTTTTTTTTTTTCCAACAGTGTGAACAACCAAACATCCAGTTTTGTACAGTTTCTAATGAAATAACATACAATCCCAAAAATGGAGAGACAATGTTTTTCATTTTGTAACAGGGAGTCATAGAGATTACACCATCAAAATTAGGGTAGGGATCCTTTAAGGCTACACCCCACACCTCTTTTTCTCTCTACCTATATGAAATGGTCAATTGCCAGATTGAGTGCACCTGAGCTTGCCAATGTCTAGAGGTGTGTGGTGTGCCCTTTGTTATATTTTTTCATCTTTCTGGCTCACATTTAACTTCTACCATGCACATTATGTACACTTTCTTGTCCCTTGTGAATAGAAATGACTGTTTCAAATGCTCAGCATTCCCACTGTTTAAGTCTTTTTCATTTGATGAGTTTGTGTATCTTGCAGTGGGTGGGTTTGCAACAAACAATTCATTGCTTTTAGCTGCATCTTTGGTTAATTTTGAGAATTTATGTTGGTTAACAGAGGCCCAGAGAGATTCTGGAGTGGAAAGGGGTTTGTAGATGTGAGGAGGCTGAAGGTAACATTTCATCCATTGTAAGATTGTATGAACATTGTACAGAAAAGACTCACTAACTTGCATCATCCTGTCTTCATGCTTATTCAGTTTTCCACTGTTTTACTTTGCTTTTGTAAATTTAGTTTTGTCTTGATGTAGTTATTTCTCCCAAACCACTTGTTTGGCCTAGCTTTATTTTGTTTTATCATTTTGGATTAGCCAATTAACCATCAACTCCTTTGTGCGTAAGTATTTAGTCATTTTGATCTTTTGTGTTGCTTCCATCAGCTCAATTGAATTTGGCTTTTTGTGTGTGTGTGTGTGTGTGTTTTATTTAATTGAAAGCTCATTTCACAGTTGCCTTTCTGGTTAATTATTGCTTGAATGATTTTGTTTAGTGACAAACCAGCAGCACCTCAAATCATTCCTGGTCTCTTATGTTCCCTAATTGTGGCCCGGCTGGGGGAGGTCACTGGTTCTCTGGCAGGGCCCTTGCCTCCCTCTACTGCATGTATATTAGTGTGGCACTAATATCTTCTATTGCATTTGCAGTGATTGTGTGGTGGTGAATCTTTAGCTACCCCTCTGGTGGGTGACGTATTAACTATTGTTATAATAGAAATATCTTCATTTATCTGATCCTCTTTGGCAATTTTTTTTTCCTTCACTGCAGTACTCCAATAAACTTAACATTTTTTTTATGCTTGAACCCAAGCATAAATGAATCATGGACGTTTTATGAATCATGGACGTTCATGGTAGACTTTCAAAATAGCAATTCCTTAGGTGAAATCCCCAAGTTGGTTTGGTGGTTCAGCATTTCCCTGAGCTTGCCCTGGTCACAAACCAATAGAGGATTTTCAACCTTTCAGATCAGTTGAGGGACTACATGCTTGTCTACATGGCAGTTAAAAAGTTGAGCTCTCTAATATAATTCTTGAGATAATGTCTCAAACGCCTCATGTCAATTAACTAAAACAAGGCTGAGATACAACAGCAATAGTTTATGACCGTATTCCATGTTGAATTTAAAATCTTAATCTAGTAGCTAGAACCTACAGTCATCAGATGTGTGCAGTAAAAGTACAACTTTTCCCTTTAAAATGTAGAGTGTAGAAATAGACTTTATTTCTTTTAATTTAAAAGAAATAAAGTCTTTATTATGACTACTTCAAAATGTTACTTAAGTGCAGTATTTGAGTAAATGTACATGGCTACTTTCCACATCTGAAATCACACACACCCACTCAAACACACTCTGTACTGGCTGTATTACTGCTCGTATAACTATAAATGTAGTCTGTTTTTATGGGATGCAGGAATGACATCTCTGAGTGTAAATGTTCGGACATAAAGGCTCCAGTATATCTGATTTTTCTGGATGGTATATTTACTTTTTTAAAGAGGAGCTTCAGTGTTTTTGGCCTGAAACACCTTGTATGCAGAAATACAGGTTTGTGTATGCACACATTTCTGAGATGGATGTAAACAAAATGTTACCATAGACAAAAAAAGAGACCAAAATATTTATACAAACTATTGTTTTCTGGCGCATCTTTAAATGTCCACAAAAAGCTAATTATATTTTTGAATGGAGAAAAAGGATTACAGCACTACTTGGGTATATGCAGCAATGATCGCTGCTACCTAAGTGCACTGGGAAGTCTAGGTGCAAACGAGGACTCAAGATTGGTGGGATCGTGTGGTTGAAAATTTTAACAATGATCATGGGGTTGGCAACTTCTGAATGCAGAGAGAAACATTCAATATGCTGTGCAAGTGTTTATTGCCAAGACAACCAGAATACACATTTTCATCGGTCACCAGTTTCTGCTGAGAATGAGTCATTCTTATATTGTTTGCTTACATCCTTCAATGCAGATGAAGTAGGAGAGTGCTGCATTTTCTCACATATGAGATGGAATAGCAAAGAAATTCTGATCAGTAATTTAGATCACAGTCAGATTGGTCAGATATTTGATGCGTATCTGATTTATTTCCACATATGCATGGCCCAAAATGGATCTGAGATTATCTAATTTTTGTTTTGTTTTTTTTTAACCATTTATAGCTTCACAACACATATCTAATAAGTGCCATGTGAGAAAAAGATCAGAATCAGGTCACTTGTACATGGTAGTGTAAATGTAGCCAAAGTGAATGTGATGGCATGAGTAACACCACAGAAAGCATGTAATATGGTCACAAATGGGCTAAGTCTCACCTATTATAACACTCATCCATCTCCCATCACCCTGCACTTCTCCACTGGCTTTCATGATTCATCATGTCTTGGGTGAATGAGGTTAAACTATAAGGGGACGTTTCTCTGTCTCCCCCCTAACAGCCTCTGTGAAGCCTGAAATGGCATTTTCATTTGACCCATAGCAGCATTCCTGCAATGAGAAGCCATCACAAAAGCAATCTCCTAAAAGAGAAAGGGGTTTCATTTTGAGAATGCCTATAATGATATGCAAAATATGTCAAAAACTTCCAGTTGGATCTATTGGCTGTCCAGTGGAAGCCATGTGATGATCATTAGAATTGGTGCAGGTCTTCCTACATATGCCTGCAAAATTATGCTAAATGACATGGAGGATTTTTTTTTTTTTAAATGGAGGAGAAATATTNCCTGCAAAATTATGCTAAATGACATGGAGGATTTTTTTTTTTTTAAATGGAGGAGAAATATTCACCTGCTATTACTCTAGTGTCCTCTTTTGGCTCATCATTTATTAATCATGTTTAAATGCTAATTGGTTATTAGAGAAACCTTTGTAATTGTGTTAACTCACCTGTGAAACCCATTATTCTGTTCAAATAAGCAAGGAAATTCACTTTACTTGGTTTGCAAAATGCCAGCATGGCCAAAAAAGAGAAACAGCTTTCTCAAGAAAAATGTCTATTGTTCATTTTGTGAAATGAAGGTAACTCCAGTTGGCTGCTTCTTTAAAATAATACATGCTTAATACTAGTGTCATCTGCAACAGTGAAAAGACTACTCCGGGATGCTGCTTATTTGAACAGAATAATGGGTTTTGAGTGTGCTACTACAATTACAAATATGTCTCCAATAACCAAACAGCATTTAAACATGATTAATTATGAATGAGTTACGGGAGTTTATCATTGGGAGTAATGGCTGCTGAAAATGTGGCTTTGCAGTTTTATGTGAATAATTAATTACAAATGAGTGATTTCCAGAAACAGTAGCTGTTTGCAACACATATACAATCTAATATTGGTCAGTTTATTTGAATTGAGAATGACTATTTCTAAAGCGCCCAGTGTGTCCAAAGTACATCTCAGTAATTCTTGTTCATAGTCAGCGTGATTGTTGACCATGAACAAGAATTACGAGCGAGAACTAATTACGAACGAGAATTGTGAGTACTTGAGGGAGATTATTTCTGGAAATAACACTGGGATTGTGGTGAAAATGCTCTGGGTTAACTCCCCTGTGGCTGTGGTATTCCTGTTATTATTTTACCTGAGTTTGGCTCTTGTCCTGTTTGACTTCCCCCAATGGTAAAATGACCTTCCAAAGCCGTTAAGGATTGCATAGTAATACACTGTTTCCCACTGTATCCTGAAAAATTCATGTCTTCAAAAAAACTTTCTGTGAACTCTAAAACTTTCACATTAAAAATGATCAACTGGGAGAACACATTAATCACAAAGAACAACTTTATTCACAAGGGATGGCACAGAGTTTCAAGTGTATCAAGACAATCAGTATGTTTACATGCATTCTCAAACTTGGATTGTACTCCATTTAGGGCAATACATTTATTTTTTTTCAAAGGCTGTGTTAACACCATAATCAGATTAAAATTGGTATGAATCAACGTTGGTGTTTTTAGAGTAACAGATCTTGATTATACAACTAATTTAATTTGTTCAGGCATGCAAATAATCCTTCGACTTACAATTTTTATAAGCAATCTCCACATGAATTTCCTCACTTCCTCTCATTGGATGATTAAGCAACGAGTCATGTATATTCTGTGAATGATGGAATCCTATTATTATTATTATTATTGTATGTCTTACTCTGCATTTTTGTTTGAATAGCAGTACAGGCAGTACTGTATAGTGTGCTTGTAAACATATTTGATGTCATAATTCATCATAATTTTTTGTCTCATGATCAAAAATTATACAGCATAAATCACTGGATCATTAATAATCTGCTGTTTTTCTGATTCTAAATCTTTATTCTACTCTTATCTTTTTAAAATGCACAATGATTCAAAGGTTTTTAAACTTCCCCAAAATATGTAAGAAATCCCAAGCTGATATGTGATATTAAACTCATTAACTACTGACTGGTGAGTGCAGTGTGTCACCTCAAGCTCATACTTGGACATACCAACAGGTATTAAAACCATCATATAAGAGTTACACATATACTACACAAAAGCAGCTAGATAAAAGTGCAACAGCAAGATCAAGACTAAATATTGTCCTTTAGCTTTTCTGTTGTCTGGGAAACCACCACTTATAGAGCGACTAAAAAATCATGCAACAGTAATTTTCTTTTAATTTTCCTCTATGGGTGGAACCTGATGAAAATATTACACGATCTGCTGTCATCAGAAGGTTTCATTTTCCCCAGAGCTCAGATGAAAATATTGCTGCTTCTTTCCTCCCCCACACCCTGCGTAATGAGAGAATATTTCCCCAGAGTGTGAAAGCGGATCCAAGCTGTACTTTTAGAAACTTTATTAAAGCAACATAACTGATTATTGCACCGATTGCCTTCCTATTGATGTGTGACTCTCATTAAATAAGACTAATAAATGTTGATTTAAAATGAATTTTCTGTTGGGTTAGTTATCTTTGATTTTGAATTCTTTTTTAGTTGCACAGCTTTACAGGTTGAGCAGAGTCAGTTTAGCTGTATGGACTGTGCAGACATAAAACAGGTGTTGGTATTGGAGTAACAACTGTGGCAATACCTCTGACTCAGAGGAACTGTATTTTAATACAAAGTCTGGCACAACTCCAGCTGGCAAGGCTCCAGCTGGGGCAAAATCATTTATTGAATTGCCCAGTTAGTCAATGATCAAACAGAAGGGTGGGAAATTGTGTTTCTCAGCTGACATTTATCTATTTGTCTTTCAGAGAAAAGAAAAGAAAAAAAATCAATCAAGCTTTGGAAATGAGACAATGTCGACTGCAGGCTTGATAGATGTCATGTCATTTGATTTTACCAAGAAATTCAGAATTCAGGCTAGAGAGATGCCCAGGGCTTCAGATTCCTTCACAAATTGATTAGCTGCTGTGCAACATATGAGAACCAGAGATTCAGGTGATATGAAGACTGCCACATCATCTACAATGTAGCATTATATTTCATCTGTGATGGAAAATTCTTGTTTGAAATTATGTTTCTGGGTTGGTGTCAGTACATGTATTTATTATGTCCTGGTTTTACTGGAATGGAAACTCAATTACAGCATCTTTAGTAATTATGTTGAATTACAAATATAAGATTCATTATCATTAAAATTATTATGAAATGATTACAGTGATGTTTCATTTCAGGTACCCAGTTTTATAAAACATAGGAGATTTTTTTCTTCTTTTGGCCACAGTATGTAAGAGTCTTTCTCTTTGGATCCCTGCTGTGAACAAGCCAACCCACATGTGGTAATTTAATGTTTTTGTTCACAGAGCCGTCCTCTAATATAGTAAAGCAGTATGACCTAGCAATTGTTTTCATCCAAATATAGCTTTTATTTTCTCTGGCCAGAGAAAATAAGCACATTTTCAAAGGCCGTAAAAATGAGCTTCCATACGTCAATGGTGGAGAAGAATTCTTCTAAAGTTCTTCCGCTGACATAAAAGTTAGCTTTTATGTGTTTAAATGGCCAGTGTCCTCCTGAGCTTTATAAAACAAAGATTGGAATAAATCTGTATATGCTGTCAGTGTAAATGTGCTATGTTACCTGATTTCATACCCTGCTGGCTTTAATCCTTAGTAGACTGGCCATGACTTCTGTAGCCCACTCATCAGTATAATCTGTTATATATATCTTCTTTGTGATTCATGTCTATAGAAATACATCCAGTAAGATGAACCCATAGGTCCTGAACTGCCCTGAAAGCTTCATTTTGATTAGTCTTTTACTTCCATATCATGGTTACGTAGCATGCAACACGTTAGACACATCCATTAAATATGAGGCTAAGAAGCGAGTGTTTGGCCAGCATCTGTGCTTTTGCCAGCTCAGATCGGACACAGCTGGCCAATCAGAACAGAGCAGACTTTTTGGTAGGGGACCTTAAAGATACAGTACCTAAAATGGCTCAGTGTGCACAGCGGTGCAGCAGCAAAGGAGAGCAAAAGTGGCTCAATGTGTTTTTGGTTTTTTTTGTTGTTTTTTTTTTTTTTTTTTTTTTTTGCACATTAAAGGCACATAAACTATTAAGGAGTGCTGAATCAGCTTTAAATAAAAAATAAACAACAGCTTTAAATAAACTAAAATCTACAATCCTATTGAGAACAATCAACAGGTTTAGCACTACTGTGTACAGAACTGAAGCTATTAATATGGGTGATTGGGTGATATAAGTAGTATAAGAATGAAAGTTCTTTTTTCTGTTTGTGAATAAAATTACATGCCTGAAAAAAATTCCTGCACAAAAGTTATATAGACAACAGTGGAAACAATCCAATAATCCAATAATGTACAAGCTAACAGCTTATAGATTTGTTGGAAATTTTTTATAAACAAATATATTCTTGTCTAAACATTTCATTACAAATACTTTTGCATCACTTGTTGCAAGAATGTTAAAGTGCTGAGGTATGAATGCAGCCTTCTGTAAATTTTAAGGGACATTAAGTGACATTTAAAGCCCTCAGTGCTGAAGGTCTTCCTTAATGATGCCACTGCTTCTTCTTTTGAAATGCAAATTAAATTTTTAATAGATTCATGAAGGTTTAATTCTAATTAAATAACAGATATGAGTACTTCTAGCAAATTTTACTGAAAATGCTCCATATGTAGTGCACCAAATGAATTCATGAAAACAATGAATGCATGAATGAAAGAAAAAAAGCTGGTAATCAGAAAATAACTGCTGTACTGTATGTCACAACAACATGTCAAGGCCCCAGAGCATTGACGAGGAAGCCCATCCACCCATACTTATTTTCTAATTAACAACTGTTGCATGACCAGGCTCATTCGCACCTTTTCTGAGCTCCCCATAGCACAACCTACTGTTACCAAGGTAACCATGGCAGTCGTCAGAGCGTAATGCACCACGAAAGAAGTCTAAACCAAACAATGTGCTGCAAGTCCTTGAAGTCGATCACACAACTGACTCATTATAAAGTCTAAAAGTTACAAAGGTTGTAGTTGTGATGTGAAACTAGCAAAAGTTGGTTTGGCTTCAAGACAGGGTGAGGTTTATTTTAATGAGTTTGCCTGCTGCAGAATGACCATGTAGCTGAACTGATGTGGGAAATGAAGGCTGGGAACAACGGTCATACATTTCCCAAGGGAAATGAAGGATGAAATGTATGGAGATAATTATTTCCTCCAATCTTCCGGCCTGCCCCCTGCCCTGGTCCTCTGCGTCCTGTCTATGACTGACCTGTAATCCCTATATATATTTGTGTGTGTGTGTGTGTGTGTATGATTGTTACGGATTAATGGAACTTAAAAAAAAAAATCAAATTAGGAAGTAACTGATGATTCATGTGAGACATGTTGCAAAAAAATAAAAAAATAAAAAATAAATAAATAATAATAATGAAATGAGAACTTGTCACTTAAAAATTCCGATTCACTGTTTTCTTTGAACTCTGAAACGTTTCTCAATTGGTATCAAATCATAAAAATAAACTACTGTTTTATGCAAAAACAAAATGTGGCAGGTCTTTTACTTTATATGCCACCTTATTTCTGCGATTCCAAAGTGTCATTATGAATGTAAAAGTCCTAAAAATAAAATGTCATAGGAGGCACATACTGAAGCTTTTTATATCATACACCTTACTATAAATTGTAATTAATAATACAAGGAAGAATACAAGAGTACCTAATTTTCTGTCAAAAGTAGAGAGTATTACTATTTTTTACATTTCAAGAACAGGTTACATTGCTGATCTTCACCGATTCTGTTTGGTCAGATCACGTTGCTTTGTTACTATATACACGTAGTATATATAGCGAGGCTACCGAGCCTACACATGCCTCTACCTCCATCCATTGGTCACATGAGCCTTGTCTTAAAACTGGTGGCCCTTTGAGAATCTCTTTCAGTCTCGCCCTCTTGGTGCTGCTGGCTTGTGTTTGCTTGTTTGCTGAAGTGATAACTACAGGGGGTTGGAGAGAGCCACCGGGAGGCAACCAAGCTAGAAAACCAAAACAGTCAGCCTAAAGCACCTGAAAGCTGAAACAGAAATATAAAAATAAAACTCAACTGAAACTTAAAGTATGCTTAATTTTGTCATTTATCCTATTCACATACTACATACTCAAATATGTTTAGAATTAGTACAAATCAGAACACAGGGATAGATTTCTCTTCCTTGATATTTCACTGGCTTGCTATAATGAAATATCAAATGCTTTCAAATCTTGAAGAATGACACGTGAGGGTGAGTGATGATGATAGGCTTCATGACATGTCAGCATTGTGAATATTTCCACAGAAGGAGCAGGGTTGAAGGGTCATCCATCTTTCTGTGGAGACAGAAAGACAAATAGGCTGACACTCTCCTGTGAGTGGCTGTCATATATCTATCTCATCATTATTGAGCTGCTGGGGACCGGCACAACCGGCACCCCATCAGCCCATGTCACATTGCCAGCATTATCACTCAGCCACGGTATGCAGGATCAGACACAGCGACAATAGATGAGCTCCTCTCCACAGTGTGTGTGGAATCATAACAAGGAGTTGAAGGCTGGCTTGCCTGATTTGGAATTTGTAATGTGGCACAGGACTAAATACTCATAGTTTGTTCCTACAAATACTGGTTTTGTTTGCTCGGGGAAGAAGCTGAGAGAAGAAGCCATGTTTATTTATTAAAATAATATTTCATCCATCATTGCAGCTACAATTTAAACAAATATGGCAAGCAGAAGTCTAAGAATAATACTGGAATGAGAGGGTCGATTTAAACAATCGGCCCATCACCAGGCACATCCTGCTGTTGATCTGTTTGGTTTTTGGTTGGCTGGATGGTGTAATCGCCAGGTGCAAGGAAATCTCATTATCCTGGATCCTGAGCTTGGCGTACAGGGCTGAATAGTAACTATGGTTGCCTAGTGTTTTAAAACTTTGACCCAAGCATTGTTTGGACTTCATTTGTTGGATGTTTTCACGGGCAGAGGGCCAAGGATTTTTCTGCCCCAGCAGCAAAGTGTGCCGTGTAAAACTAGTAATACTACAATGAAAAATGTTCCATTACAAATAAAAGTCCTGCATTCAAACTGCTACTTAAATAAAATTAAACAAGTTTTGGCAGTAAAATTTACTGTACAAAAATAAAAGTACTTATATTAAGAAATTCTCCAAAACTGGAGATACAAGGTTTCCTCTCCCAAAGATGTGGCAAAATCTCCAATCTCAAATTTTTGTAGACTTCGGGGAAAAAAAGAAAATCACAAACAATTTTTTTGGGTTTGAAAACTTGTAAAAACTCAAATTTAGGGAATTTTCCTTTGTTCAGGTGAGTTGAAGGTTACGTTCAATAAATTTACCAACCTATTTACCTTTAAAGTCAACAAATCATTATCATCATTGTCATCATCATAAAAAAAGCCTGAGATCCAAGTATTTACCTATGTTAAAAGTCATAACCTATAACTAATCACTACAGCTAAAAGATAGATGCTGTGGAATAAAAAGTATGTTATTTCCCCCTGAAACGATGTGGTAAATTAAAATACTTAAGTAAAGCTCATGTACCTCAAATTGTACTTAAGTGCAGATATTATGAACATATAATTGGTTTCTTTCCACACTAATGCTGATATAGATATTATTTATTGCAATAAATTAAATGCCTCTTTATTCTTCAATAAGAATGGCTCCACAGTAAAAAGTCCAATAAAATTCATTAAAGGTGGCAATAACAGTGCTTAGCTATTAAGCAGGAGCCTTTAGAGGGAAGAGCCAAATACTGAAATGATTGTGGGCTGCATGAGTTTGTGTGCTGCGTTTCTCCGTGTATGTATGTATGTGTGTGTGTCTACAGCAAAGCCTAAGGAGCAGATGCGGTTGCCCCTTGAGATTAGAGTGCAATAAAGGAGGATGAACACATCCGGAAAGCTCCAGAATATGCTCCAGACACCGCCTTACTGGAAATCAATCCGCTCGGTCAGGCCTCCTGCGTACTGGGTTTAAGTGGGAGTGATGGCAGGAGAGAGAGAGCGGAGTAAAGAAGGAGGGGGGG
>VXCM01001143.1:239694-256475 GCA_014773175.1 Lucifuga dentata
GGGCGGTGAGTGAGAACGAAGCCACAAGAGGGAGAGAGCAGGGAGAAGTGAGAGGAAAAAGAGTGCAGAGCCTGAGTGAGAGGGCTGATTGAAAGCATTATGGTCAGCTGGGTTAGTGGGATGCCTCTCAGCTCTCATGTCTAAGCAGAGGTCAGTGTGAGCTGAAGGGAACGAGGGGCCACGAGGGCAACACCTCAGCCCTTGTTTGTTTTTAACACTCATCGGTTGATGCTGAGATTTATTGAACACCGGGTTCAAAACATCAATACCTGTGCTTGTTTAATAGGCACGCACGCAGAGGTGAGTCCGCGCTTTCACTCCACTGGAGCCAAAGAAAAACAAACAAGCGAGGAAACAGCACAGAAATTTTTATTTAATCATTCTGTGAAACTTTCTTTTTCTTTCTCATTTTAGCGCTTCTTCCAGCAGGGTCAAGAGAGTTAAAGATCAGCAGTTGTGGTTCTGATGTATAAACGGCAAATATAAAGTGTTGTATTTTCTTCCGCTACAAACCAGGAAAACAATAGTTTTTCTTTGTTGTGAATGTGTCAAATGTGCCTCTTCAACTAATTACACACTCCAGCTTTCACTATCAAGACAAAAGTTCCCACGCCAAACACGAAGTGATAGAACACTAAGAGGATGTGGGTGCTCATCCAAAAGGAGGAAATCTGCTGAGGAGGCGTTAAACACATATACAGTAACTGCACAACATATTCTTATTCCTTAGACTTTAATGATGTACATTAACCAAGAAGAAGCATCAGAACAGTGACAGATTTGTGCTGGTGAAATTGGCATAGAGACATATTGACAACTTGAAGATTTTCACACTGCATACTGATAACTACACTGTATATAAAGACAACAACATGTCCATGTCTGCAAATCATGCTGTAATATCAGTCCACAACCATACCCTTATTCAGTGTTGCATGTTTGAAATAACATGTTCCATATGTCCAAATAAAATCCTTTCCACAAGACAGTGTGATTAGTAGTGTTTTCTTACTTTTACACTGGCATGCAAAAGTTTGGAATCAGCCAGAAATGTTCGTGTTTTTGATAGAAATGGCTACTTTTATTCACCATGGTGGCATTAAATGTTGCAAATGATGAATACTGGTGGAAATGTCCAATTTATGATGAATTATTCACATAAAATTGCAAAGCCCTATTTTCAGCAGCCATCCAGTGTCCTGATGTTAATTAGCTCATCCTTAACTAATCATGTTTAAATTCTAATTGGTTATTAGAGACACCTTTGTGATTGCACACCTGAAATTCATTATTGTGTTCAGTTAAGCAGGTCCTCAGGTTGGCTGGCTACTTAAATAGTACATGTAAACACAAGTGTCATCTGCAACAGTATAAAGACAACTCCAGAAGATAAAAAGTCAAAAATGATGGAAATTTCTGGGTGATTCCAAACTTTTACACTCTAGTGTATATGATTTTCAACATCAAAATAAGCCATTATTTGTTGACCGCATGTGTCCTCTGTCCTGGAAGCATCACATGGAACACAGCCAACTATAAAGGATTGCGGTATTGGTTGTTTAATTAAATTCTGTGAGGGTCCATCCCAACATTATTATATCCCCTAATCAACGATGAAATGTCATTCTTGGCATTATGGCAAATCCTAGTAATCAGATCAGTCGCCTTTACAAGCATATTTCCACATATGACAACTTGCCTTCCATGCCATTTTGAAAGATACTGCCATTTCAAAGCTCTCTGGAGTATACATCTGTATTCACTAAATGGCAAGAGTGGCAAGGTAATATTTTCAAGTGCCAAGCATGTAATGTGTTGTTCTGCTCACTGAATATAGGTATGCAATGGAAATATTGGTGCTGTTGCAACACTAGAGGGTTGGGGGTAGAGATATAGAAAGAGAGAGAGAGAAAGAAGAAGAAGAAGAAGAAGAAGAAGAAGAAGAAGAAGAAGAAGAAGAAGCAGGAGAATTATTGTGTGTGTAAAGTGATCAAAGATTCACACCATACTGGGGTTTATTCATAAGCCGAGCTGTTGCTTGTCATTTGGCCAGGGCCACTTAGAGCTCCTGGGAAAGAAATGATCTCGGTCTCCATCTGAATAGAGAACCACATGTTGCCGAGTCGATACTTTGCTATTGAAATCTTGGACAATGAATTCCCTGTAACGCAAGAAAGCCTGACCTTCAACAAATCACAACTCTTTCTGCCTGCTGTGAAGAGCTCCGTCTTTCGGTCTGCTCTCACGTCGGTTGCCCGAAAGTGAAGAACATAAACAAAGGTCTTTACTCTAGATTCTAATTATTCAAAAGTATTTCTCTGATACATTCTACAATTGGTTCTTTTCTATATTTGAGTTGTATATTTTAACAGCCACATATGCAAGTTACAATTGTTTTATAAGAGGTTTGAGATTCATTAGCTACTGTTGCACATGCACAGCGCTGCAGTGTGCAGCAAGAGGGCAGCAGATGAGCACTCGCTCTATCTTCAAGGCAAGAAGGACTAAAGATGCCACAGGATCTTTAATAAGCTCAAAATGTACCTTTCACTATGCTGAATTTTTCTTCCAACACTTATTGTGAGTGATCAAACACAGATCCCCACACAGACATACACTGATGCCATAGCCACCTCACCACCTGAGCATCTGGTGTAGTCACATTTTTAGGTTATTTTTAAAAACAAATAAATAGACATTTCATCTCTTTGACCAGTAGCTTACGTTATACCTGAGACTCATCTTTCAGGTTTCCCTGTGTTGTGAGCTTAGCCAGCTCAGGTGATGAGATGATTTGCTTGAGGCAAGAGCTCAGGAAGAGCCTGGGGCTGAGACATCAAATGCCAAAGAAATGCTGAGAGGAGAGAGAAGCAAGAGAGCCTGTCCCCTTCACCAGGACGCCCTGACTGCAGGATATCACTGATTTCTGTCATAGCCAGTGATTCGTCAGAGGCAGATGAATAGATATAAATCAGCTGAAATTCTCTACAGAACTTTATTTTAAGATGAAAGTTTTCTTATAACTCAACTTTTTGGAATTTTTTTTGCAAAAATGTCATTTTTTTCCCCATCTAACAATTTCCATCTCAGCAGTAGTTATATGCTCATGTTAAGTTCAAGTGTAACAGGAATACTAACATGACCAGCATTTCAATGGCAGCCTTAAGGCTTTATGTCATTTAAAACTAATCTGAGAAGTAGCTGGGTAAATAAGTGGAAGATTGTGGTTTTGTTTCTGGAGAAGGCTGAGGCTAGCTGAGGAAAAGCGATGTGTTCTGACACCCTGCCATGGCCTTTTGACTGTCCACCCCCATGCAGATAGGTAACCACAAATGAGCTAATTTAAACTCAACAATTGCTGTGGCAAGGCTAAAAGTCAGACAGGCAACTCTGACAGGTGTCAGAGTGCCCTGCCATATCTTCAGCGAGGCACTCTACTGCACTCTTTTTACCTTCAAATGCAATAAGCATTTGATTTGATTTTTACAGAGGGCTGTGTTTTAATACAAAAAAAAAAAAAAAANAAAAAAAAAAAAAAAGGAAAATCAAGAGATCTCATCTTTGTGAAGTATTGGTACTAATCCTAAAATGTGGCATGAAAAATGATGATGCATTGCATTATAAAAGTCTTTTGATCATGCCTGAGGTAGAGAAATAAGGAGTTACTCAATGTCATATGTTCATAGCTTTGACTCTTCCCAATCAAGTATGTTGATTCTGACATTTGAACGTCAATCTTCTTTTCAAGAATGACATTGCAGCCGTTTGCACCCATTTGTTTCACAATGGAAACAAGCCATTGCGAAACATTGTTCATTTCAAATACAGCACGTCCTGTCACTGTGGGCAGGTGTGACAGGACTTTACCTTCAACACTTCCATGCCTGTCTGCCTCTCTAAAAACAACTGCAAAGAATCAACTCCTCATGAGTCTAATTAGAGCTAACAGCACTAACAAGACACATTTGGCAGCCCTGGAATGGTATTTATAGTCAAGTATTTACTCTATTTTTCTTATTTTTATCAATCTAGTCTTCTTTTCTTAAGAAAGTTTTATTATAGGAAATAACAAACCCTAATTTAAAGAGATTTCCCTTCCTGTACATAACCAATTGTGTGAATAAAAGGTTACAAGGTTATCCAATTAAAGCAGAGAAATGATATGGCTGAATGGAAAGCAAACACACTGCTGATTATAATAAATACAGCAGCAGGCTTCATTTTTAGGATTATTTATTTGGTAAAAAAAACAAAAACGAAAAAAAAACAGAAAAAGCTCAGTATTTATATCATATTCTGATGCCAAACATGAAGATTTTCACTTATGCCACTTCCCCCATTGCCTGCTGACAACCTTCCTTGTATTTCTGTGTATTTCTTATTCAGTCCACCTCAAGAGACAAGACTTGTGTTAGTTTCCTATTGATTATTTAAATTTCAGGACTTTACAGTTGGAAGACTCGTCTAAATTTATCACAAATATATCAGGTCTGAAACTGTGAGGAAGAACTTCTTGAGAGACGATGCAAGAACTTTTGTCTGTGTGCGTATGCGTGCATGTGCATGTATGCGTTTCTCTCTAATATGTGCCAAAAGCACACATGGGGCTGTGTGTTGTTGTGTGTGCATATGTGTGTGTTCTTTTTCTCTCCTGCTGACAGTGTGTGGGTGATGGATGGCAGTTGTGCATACCGCCTGTTATGTCACACACACACACGCACACGCACGCACGCACGCACACACACACACACACAGGCACACTGGGCTAGCCGTTTTAATAGCCAGCTCTTGTACAGGGACATAACACAGATGACAATGCTTTCTAATGGAGCATGCTAATGCTGTGTCACACTCTCTCCTGCTGCATATTCTCACTAATCTGGACATATCCGCCTCCAAGCATGTTGATTTGTGGCTAATGAGACAACCTATCCTGTCTTTGTTTCAAACCAAGAAACATCTCAAGAACACATTTTCCTTATGTTATTTCTGCTTTCTCTGTGATACAGATGGAAGATTAAATAATATCACATGCATTTGAGAAACACTCTTCAGCCGTGCAGCCATTAATTTCATGTCTTGTTACCTTCAGGCAGCAAACTGGGTCCTTATAGCCTGTTGCTTGTACGTGTGACCTGCTATGATGGATGATGCTCCGCCGCAGGTCCATGACTGATGAAACCAAAAACCACACACCTGAATTTGTTTGCATATTCTCTGTGGGCTCAGACTGTGACAAAGTAGCACGAGGCTTCCCTTGGCTTCTGTATGAGAAAATCAACAAGAAACATACATAGCACCTGGCTCACCGAATCTACTATATAGAGCATCACATAGTCAAAAAAAAAACAAAAACAAAAAAAAAAAAAANAAAAAAAAAAAAACAACCTCATTTATTGTTCTCAACTAGATTTTCACGCTAAAACCACAGATATTTACATATACATTTATGTATTTATTACTTTATTGTATTTGTCTAAAATGTTTGTAATGGAACTTGCAATCAGTGGCTAAAAAAGAAAGAAACACCAGTTTATTGTAATACAATCCAATACAACAATCCTGTAATAAATAATAACTTTATGAAACTATAATTTAGTTGTTTAGGGTTGATTTAGCTCTGTATGGTCATTTTTTGAGGCTGGACTCTAAGTTGTTTTACTGGACTGTTTTATATTTAAGGGTGTTGCTAATATTTCATCCACCTTATTCATTTATATTGGATGAGCCAAAATGTTAGTAACATGTATATAATGCAGTACAGTTAAACAACATAGACTCCAGCCTCAGAAATGACCATGAGCTGAATCAACACCTCTCTGACTAAAACTTAACTAAAAGTTATTAGCGGTTTTGTTTGTGATAAATGCTATTGTAAACAGATTTCATTGGAAGCAATAATTATTTCAAAATAGCACTTCATTAATGAGAGCTTGAATTATGCTTACTGGAGTAAATTTCATTTTCACCCATGAGAGATGATTTTCTAGATCTATTCTTAATCTTTATGCAACAGAGGGTAGCTTTAAATACATGATTCAACGTGATCCCTCCCCAAACCAGGACAGATAGAAATCATCCACAACAATATTGGTTATGTGCAGTAAATGATGTAGAGGAGAACACATGTAAAAGATTGGGCTTGTCTTCAGCTGCATCTGAGTAGCTCTTCTGTGTATTTCTTTTTCAAAATCATTTATAAAATATTCTCTCATGATGAAGATTGTACAAAAATGATATGCTGTAGCCTTTAAAATGTGGGATGATTTCTTCATTTGCCTCGGTTAATTTCATGTCTTGTCCTGATCATGCAAGTTGTATGTTCTGAGCGGGTGCAAGTGTGTGTTTGTGCATTTTGATAGAATGATTGGAAATAGATGCTGACCTTAAAAACCTGATTGATGAGTAGGTTGACTGTGGAATACCAAAGCTGCAGGCATCAGAGATCAGCTCCTGTTGGCTTATAGCTTAAGGTCACCACACAGTGATGGAGATGGGAAAAGGAAAAAAAAGAGAGACTTCATGTCACCATGGCCTGAACCGCCGATCCCTCATCAAGCTCTGTCTCAGTCTCCTTGTGTTTTTTTTTTTTTTTTTTTTNTTTTTTTTTTTTTTTTTTGTCAAGCCAGACATGTCACGACGAATTAGGCGGACTCACTCGCCAGTAATTGGTTTCTGGGGAAAGGTTTTTAGGCTGACATTAGGGAAAGGGTGGCTTCCTTCGCTTGTTAATTGAGTCAGTGGTTAGAGTCAAAGAATAGGGTAGAGATGTTCCTCCACAATGAGCAGTGGAATTGAGTGGATCTGCGTGTAAAAAGTTTCTGCTTCACCGTCTCAGGTCACCTAAAACCCACACAGTCTGCCACCATATAATGTGAGGATGTGTATCAAACAAAGATTTCAGGATAATGAGTTGAGCGAATGCTGCCATAACATAACTCCCGATGCAACTGCTGCTCATTTGCTCAGGATAATGTTGAGCTGTTATTGTCCATGGTGGGTCTGCAGGGTATGCAACAGCTTGCAGATGTTTAAAGTTTTATCCTACCAATGCATTTTTTATGCTCGGGCCCACCAATGGGGAACCAAGTTGCTGGCAAGGGAAAGAAGAGAGGATGCTCAGACTAATATGTTTGCACATATATGTCCATCATGAATTCATTATAGTGAGCAAGTTCAAAGGTATTGACTCACTAAATAGAACTGGAATAATAAAATGATTTACTGACTGCTGTCTCAAATGGCTTCTGTTAGCATCTCTCTCTCTCTCTCTCTAAATATGCTGATGTGGGTGTGCTTTTAGCATATCTATGCATTGTGTGACTGTATAATTCAATGCATATATGAACAATGAGACACACCCACACTGTGCATATACATAATCCTTGCAGCCACCTCTCTAAGGAGGGAAAATAGTTCCTCTTAACTAACCTTTTTTTCAACCGAAATCTTCTCAAAGAGCTTGGGGGTTACAGTTGCAGCATGGCTGAACAATGGCTGAATCAAACGCTCCCTCTCAGGGTGAGAGCATTCAGTGACAGGCAGCTTTGCTGTTTGAAACCACATAGATGAGAAGAGGAAGAGACAAATGACGGGATGATGGATGGAGAGGTTCTCAGAATCAGAGGGCAGCTGGTTGGAGTTGGTACTTAACAGGAATTTAGCACCCTTATTTTGTTCTGGGTTGGCTAGTCTGCTGTGAATCATTGGCCTTGTGATGTCATTATGGCGTGTATCAGCTGGGTGAAACATAAACTCTAGAGGCAGTGAGAAAATAAATATGTGAGGAAAGATAAAATCACTTAGCTATTTTAGCCATTTTGTGATGATGCTGCTCTGTGGTGGATTTTATCCTGTACTTTGTCTTTCGGCTGTTGGAAAGAACACAGTTCAAAGAGTGAACTGTGACCTGTTTTTAACATGTTTATTTTCGATTCATGTAATCTATTCAACATGTCTTCTCACTGAAAAGATTTACCTTTTATCTCCCTGTGGGAAATGGCTGCGGGCTGGACAGATAGTGTGTGGGATATTTTGCTTCTGATTGTAAGCAGGATAGTGAGAGGTGGCATTGTTATTAAGCCATGGTGCTTTCGGGGGTCAACCCATTTAGTTGGTAATTTCGAGCTGACAGAGTGCAGCCCAATTGATCACGCGTGGGCCAAAGCCATATCGTTGACAGCCCTATTTTGTTTTGAAAAGCCTAATGCTGTTATCATTCCTATATCTTCTCTGATGATGATGATGATGATGATGTTGATGATGACAGAGGTGATGAACGTCAAGATAAAATACATTTTCTTTTGATGAATCCTGGTAGAGGATAGCCCTAAGTGAGCTTACATGCATTTATGTAGGCAACATAGTTTGAAATCATAATGAGATCGCATCTGACTTCAGCAGATCATGAAGCTGGTGCTCTGGTTGTGGCATCAAATCTAGAAATGTCAAGATTTCAACAAGCGTGAAAGAATTACATTCATATGTGTCTTCTGAGGAATGTTTATTGGTAAGTTTTGGTGTTGAAAAGCTCTTGACCTTGACACCAGAACATCAACATTTTACTTCATCCTTGAGAACAACCTTGCCTTAAAGGATCATAGTGACTTAATAAGAAAACCAATTATACCTTCATTGATCAAAGTCGTGTTTGAAAATATCAGATGTTAAAATCTATCAATTAGTTGTCATATCCTGTTATTCACTGTATACAGACTTCTAATCAGAACAAAATATCTGCATTGTAGTTTTGTTACTAAGGCTACTTCAGATTCTATTTGTATTCTGGTCTGGACCTTGACTTTCTCAAACTATATGAGCCACTGCATCTCATTTAGAAGTTAATAAAAACAGCTACAGACAAACACAAACTACACAGTCATTGTGGAATACAGCTAACTGCATTCAATTGTATTTTTAATAACTATAGTCTGCAAAAGATGAAGAAAATCGAATAGTTGCCAAAGCTAGCACCATGGCAGCTTATAAAAATTTAAAATGGATTCTTATGAAATTTTCAGAAATATGGCGCTTAGATCATAATCTACAGGCTGGGGATAGCCGTGCACACCTGCCTAAGTGTTTTTATCATCTCTTCCTGCGTAATATCAGAGCCCAGCGAGGAGGATTAGATCCGCAGTAAGTTTTTAATAGGCAAAATAGTCATTGTGAAGTAATTATCCACATCTCAGCAGATTTGACATTGCAGTGGTATTACTCTCATTCCTCTTTTCTTCACTGTGCAGAGTAAAAACTGCATCTGAGAGACCACAGCCAGCTTTGTTGAGAAAAGACATGAAGTCAAATGACGATATCACAGGCAGGAGGAAGGATTCTCAAAACTGATCCCTCTAACACAATTTGTGTGTGTGTGTGTGCGTGTGTGCGTGTGTGTGTGAAGGTTTGGCGTGTGGGCGGTTGCAGTGGCAGTTGAAATGGCGTGTGTGTGCCTTTCTGTGTTGCCTGTGTGCACGCATCAATGTGGTTGGCTGTGTTAAACTAAGTGGGATCCGTTTCAGTGTTGACGGTAAAGCGGGGTTTCATGTANTGGTTGGCTGTGTTAAACTAAGTGGGATCCGTTTCAGTGTTGACGGTAAAGCGGGGTTTCATGTAGCAGCTCTAAATTGCTGCCAGTCCATCCATGAAACTGGTAGCAAACAGTAGACATGGTGTGATGATAAACATGAATAATAAACAAGAGAGGCAGTGTTGAGAGAGAGAGAGAGAGAGAGAGAGAGAGAGAGAGAGAAGTGATTTGTATGTGGAGAACAACCATTCGCTGAAGGTGAAAAAGCATGGTGCAGCTGAATATTTTAGCTTTTTAATCAAGATGCATATAGCATTATACTGTATAAGCAAATTGTTAAAACTGCTTTCAACTAGAGTAACCAGAAGGGAAAGCAATATATTTTCACAGCCAAGAGGAATAGAAACCCAATCAAGATACTGTGTGAGGTCCTTTAAACAATTCTGATATGCCACAGTAATTATTAAAAAAAAAAAGTTCATTATTAGTTAGACTTTAGTTTCCTGCAGCCGTGAATTTGGGCTGCCGCAGATGAAAGTTATCAGTCATGAGAGAGCTGTGATGAAATCTTTGGTCATCAATCTAAAACAACGGTCCGAGTCACAGTATGAGACACGTCGACTGATGAGCTATTGTGATAAATTCCTCCAATGTCAAAAATTTATGACCAAATTCTTTAGACTGCTGCTATGATCCACGTCTATAAACCAACCAACAATAAGGAATTAAATGATAAAGGATACAGCAGGCATTCTAGGGTTTCATGAGGATGATGTTGGGCTTCAAACATTCATAATAATTATGACAATTCTCTGTTTCTTGTGTATATAGTGTGTGCATGTGCGTGTACAGTGTGTTGCCAGATTGGGCATGTTTCTGCCCAATTGGGCTACTTTTGGCTAGGTTGGGCAGGAAAAATTGCATTGCTGCTTTTGTCAACATTTAGCAATTTTTGAAAACAATGTGACAACAATATTACCAAACAAAGATTCATTTTAAGATTTAAAAAAACAAAACAAAAATGAAGGCACAAAATTCTAACTTACCTTCATTGTGCTCTCTCACTCATTTCACTGGTGAAGTTTTGATTGACATACGTCATCTGAGATGTAGGATGACCTTTTAACCCTTGAACTTAATCCTTATCAACAATGTGACTAAATCAGCATGGCTGGTTGGCTAGCTAGCTACACGATAAGAAGCTGCATGCAATATTCTTACGTCCAGACTCAGAAAATGCTTAAGTGGGAGAAGTACAAAAAGTTTTGTCGTGAGAAGTTAAAGACCCAGAGTTTAAAATGTGGATAGACTCATCCCACAAGTAAGATACTGCAAAGCAGAAATTCGGGGCGCAGTGATCAAATCTTTGTGTGTGTGTGTGTGTGTGAGTCTGAGAGAGAGAGAGAGAGAGAGAGAGAGAGAGAGAGAAATCAAAGCGCAAAGCAACATGTAGCTATGCTATGTAGCTAGCAAGCTAATAGCTGTTGACAAAAAAACATTTACCTCAAGCTCATGTTTCAGAATTGTATGGAGGCCCTAAAACCCTAAAAAAAAAAAATAAAAAAATTAAATCATGTGCGCATGAGATAAGAACGATAAAAAACTATAACTAGAAACTAAGTAACTATAAAAATAATGATTTTTAAAGATTTAAAAAAAATTGCTTTTTGGGACTTTCAGGGCTCCGTAGAATTGGCATCCCAATTCTATGGAGTCTCTTTTTTCCTAGCTGGGACTGAGTCCACATTCTCCTCTTCTGAAGCTTTATTAAGTTTTATTCCTGAATAGAAGTGCTTTGTTCGCTCCATTTTGCAGATGGATGACTAATTATCGACACATTTCTGCCAGTATATTTTTTTTCCATACGTTTCACCAGACATTCAATGCACAATCTGACATACATCAGCCACAATACTGTTCAGTCTGACAAAGATTACATTGTACCTGTCTCACAAAGAGTGATATGCAATGAATAAGATTGCTGTTATGACAGTTAGCAGGAGGCATTAGCATCCAAGAAATGCAACATCAAAACAAACAGTGAGAGCAGAGCTAACACTGGATGTGAATACAATCAATCAAATTTGTTCTCTTTTCTTGGTGCTCATCTAGATCATCTACTTTTGTTCTTATAGCACTATAAACTGAGAAGCAACAGCTCTCCACTCACATCACAATTTATGTCAAACTTGCATGTTGAATCCACACTCTTTCCCTAATGAAAGCAGTTAAAGGGCTTTCAGCTGTGACTGTAATATAAGTCAATAGTTTATCTCCATATTTCTCCTCATTAGTGAAATCTCCAGGCTACCACCCTGCAGATTATTGTTTTGCTTTGTAAGACTGTGATTTCCTAAGCACTTTGTGAGAACCATTAAAGTATCATTTCCTTTACCAGAATCCCTCTTGAAGACATTCAAGTGATTTCTGGTCGCTGGATGCTGTTATGTTCGCTGTCAAATAATGAAATGTTTGTTTTGGTGGTGAGGAAGGCAGTGAAGTTGCTTTTACGTGAGGAACTACACCGTAAGGAAAGGATGCCATTAACGATTTTTAAGCAACTATTAAAGGAATATATCAAATTGCTGGAAGATAAACATCTGACATGAAGTTTTAATAATTAATCAAACTGTGTATAATGAAAACAGCTGTTAAATATTTATATGAGACAGTCAGCCTTCTTAATTTGTATTGAATATTGGAACTTGGATGATTTTGGTATCCGTGTTAGAATTACTTCATTTGGACTATGACCAGGATCCAAATATCTCCAAGTATGTTGTATTATTTTCAAAGTGATATTTGCAAACTATATTGGAACTATCTGATCAATGCCATGATGGTATACCACATAAAAATGTATAAAACAATTATGAGCAAAGTGTTTTGATGATTTAATGTGTTGAGAGAAAATCAAGCAATCTTTCTGGGTTTATGATGCCATTTGATCACTGCCACTTGAAGTGCATATATCTGGGAATATGCAGCAGAAGATTTCATTATTGCTACTTTGTGGTTCAGCATGTTGCCACTAGAGCTCACTCTTAAGCAGAACAATAAGCTCAGTGAGTTATTATTTCTACCCTGTTTCCATTGCATATCTGACAAACATTACAATTTTGGCAATGTCCACTATAACTGGGTCCATTTATCAGATCTCCAGCCACATAATGTGTCAATTACATCTGGAGATCTGTAACCCTTTACAGCCCTTCATTAAATAAAATGTTATAGTCTTTCAGTGGAAGGCTTTTACAGTATTTGTCTTAGTCCTTTGCTGAAAAGTTGAAATCCTCAAAGTTATTTTGTCGTTGTCATCTTGACAAAGCTACCCCAATATAACCAAATCCTGTATTTCCTAATGACTTACTAAACTGCTTAAGCTGAGTTCATTTTGAATTTGAAAATCGTTGCTGTATCAACCCCATCACGAGGTGCTGATGATACAGCTCAGAAACTATGAATCTATGGAAAGTATTAAAACAATGCAGGAGCTCTCTAGGAAAAGTCTGTTGCTCAGGTGTGCGTTTTGTGCTGTGCCGGAGCTGGATGCGGACACCATGGGAAACAACACAAAGACTCACAACCATAGACACCTCTGAGCCAGAGAGAGCTACTCTGTCAGGAAAGTAATATGACAAGTACTCACTTTTACCGTCAGAAGACTCAGGGAAACCATCCCTTGTTACAAGGCAATGACAAGTTCAGGCACCAAAGGACTGATAAATTGACAGGACATCGGAAAGAGAATGAGTTAAAGGCAGAGAGTTGGAGAACACCCAAGGGAGAGTGTGGGTAGGGGGTAGCAGGAGAGAAAGAAGGTGTGAGATAGACGTAGAGAAGAGTAATAATAAAGAATGAGAGTGAGTGGGAGGAAGCTGTCAAACCAGAAAGAAAGTGATCAAGTAGGTGTGCTGTTCTGAGGGAGGTAGGGGAATGAAGGGACAAGGTTGGTGAGAAAGGCGAGGAGCAACCGTTTTAATAACTTCAACTTACTGCAGGTCAATTGAGATGAGATCTCCCCAAACACACCGACGCCTTAATAAAAGCCTTGCCCATCACATTCAATAACTCACTATGAGAAACCAATGAAAGATGAGGATGTGACAGACATATGAGCCAACATATAGATTGATCTGCCTCTGTGTAGGTGATGTTATACTCATCAAGAGTGGAAAAAAACACAAAAAAATGGTGCAAAAACTTTATTAGGTCTTTATCGACCAGGTTAATGAATCCCACTGCAGTTACAATAAAAATGTGGTGGTGTGAGGATGTACATGGATTTTTTTTTTCCTCTTCATTCTTCCCATCACTGCACCTGAGTGTTTTCATCTCGTCATTCACGTTGATTCCCGTAGCTGTTGCATTTCTGTATTGGTCCCAGCTGGATATGACGTACAAGCTACTGACGACACAAAGATTTTCCACTATGACTTGCTTACGTACATGTTGTCATATGGAAGCTATATGCGTACTTCCTGTTTGTGGAATGGTGGTTTTGTCAATCAACATCATAAGACAAAAATACCGTTGTCTTTTAGTTATTGTTGTAATATTTTCTTAAAGGTAAAGATTTGCTGATAGGACTTTCTAGATTTTTGCTTTAAGGATGCCGAGGAGCCACCTGTTGTTCTTGTTGACAAACCTGATTATTATCTGCATGAATCAACACCTTTACTCACGGGTAATCCCAGAGATTAAATTGGCACCCTCCAGTGATCAGTTCAGATGAAAGCTCCCCTGCTGCTAGTCTGGTGATCCCCAGCTAACGTAGCACAGGGCTAAGAAAACAACCTTGTCCAATCATGTAGTTTCAAATCATATTAACCCTAAACTGGCTAAATTTGACTTTGTTTATGACTTCCTGTCCATACCAAGCTGACATTTTCCAAAAATGTAGTTTTCCAAAAATGATTTCCGGAGTGGATTTATCAGAAAATGTGCGTGCCATTTTTTTTTTTTTTTTTTNTTTTTTTTTTTTTTTTTGTTGATGTGGAAGAGCTTTTCAGAAACAATGAAGCATACCTTCATATGAACAGCAGTAATGCAAAAAGTCAACTTTCTATCACCCAAACTCCCTCTGAAATTGCTCAGTTTGAATGCAAAATGAGCAATACAATACAGGTCACTGATCTGTATTTATTGTATGACTATGTTGGTGATGACATTGCAAGCATATATTTGATTTACTTAGTGTGAACATGAGATCAGTGAAAATCTTTTGATCAGATGTGGCAGGCGTCTGATTCAAACTTGCAGACAGGGACACACACACACNACACACACACACACACACACACACACACACACACACACACACACACACACACACACGACTGCTTCACTAACTTGGCTTTCATTGAAGATGAAAAGCTTTTGGCTTAACTTCCACCAACACATAGTCACACCTTGAATTCTGCTCAGTGGGCCAGGTCGTGATGAGTCCTGCTGTCAGCTGAAATCCATGAGGTTTGTTTTCCTGAAATTTTACTGGGGGAATAACACACTTCTTTTGTAGGGTGTTAGGCAATACATGCAGAGCAATATTCTTTTCATTATATACAATAAATCATAGAAAATATGTTTTTTTTATTGAATCTTTTTTTTTAATTTTAGTATGACTTCCCATGAGCAGTTGATCTGTAGCTGGCAATGAGCGTAGCAATGCCAGAAAGAAAAGAATAAATGATTTTGCTTGCTGCTTTGCCCCCCCCCTTACGTTAACATTATGTTGCCTTCAGGTGTCTGAGAGCTGAAATACTATACAGTAGTACACATAAATAATACAAACAAAAGGGTAATACAGAGATGATCATGGTTTTTCCACTTTAATGTCCAACTCTGGGTCAAAATTCCAACATCCTTCCTTTTCTCACCCTCTTTCCTTCTTCCCTTCCTCCCCTCCTAATTTACAGTAGTTGGTGCAATTTTATGTGACAACTTGTAATGATATAAATGCGTAGGAAATTCAAGTAAACTCTATTTGAAAGCATACATACAAATTCATTGAAAGTGCTTTCCATCAGGTATTGAGAATAAAACAGAAAACAGTTTAACTCTAGCTTGAAGGTTTAGGTTTAAACAGTGCGAATGATGCTGTGTTCATGTTTGGTACATGTAGCATCAGGCCACTGCAGTATCTCGCATTAATTAACACATTTAATAATAATCTCCTGTGCGTTGTAACTCAAAGGAGTTGTGTCACTTTTTTCTTACATAAGTGAAACTGTTGTTTTTTATTTAAACCGCCTAGAGGTGTTTACTTTGCGTAACTGTGAAAGAATATCTTGTTTGTCAGAGTCGGCACATGTATTCACACACACTCTAGTAGATTTTCTTCTCTTCCTGACATGTTAGACTACAGTTTGACGTCTCATGCTATCAACACAAGTGGTTGCATTAAAGGACCTGTTTGATTATAAATTTTATTCACCACAGTCTCATGCAAATGTACTTTACTTGGTTGTCACAACTTGTCAGTCAGCTTGGCTCAGTCCGTTTGTGTGACTAATAAGCTGTTCTCATTAGCAGGCTACACTGTTAAATTGGAGACAGCAAGTTTGACAAACAAAACTATTTTTTATGCTATTATAATATAGTATAATAATGAACTGTTCAGTGTTTTGTTCAGAAGCATCCAATTTGTTTGGTGATTTGTTGCTCACTTTTTTTTTTTTTTTTTTTTTAGCATGTTACCAACCCAAATGCTTTAAAAATAAAATGTTGTTCTGATTCAAGAGTGAATGATAAGAAAGGGACAAGTGCATACATATTGAAAAGTTGTGAAACATTTTCCGCTGATCAAACTGAAAAAAAACAAAAAAAAAACAAAAAAAAAAAAAAANAAAAAAAAAAAAAAACTATTTTCACATAAAATACTTTGGACTAACGACTTTTACATAGCTTGCACAGGGAAAGCTTTGTTACAATACATTTCCTAACCTTTGTGGCTGTTGAAGCAAAGTGAAAACAGAAATAAGAGTCACCACTTCAACAGTTTTTGAAAAGTTCCAGATATGGAAAGTTCCAGATTTAGTATTTTTGCAGTTTAAAAATGCCACATAAATATGCTTGCCTGTGTGTATAGTATCAGATAAAAGTGTATGTGAAGCCCGCAGAGTGACTTGAAATGAAACTTTGTAATGTGTGTCTTTTGATGTCTGTGTAAATGATACACCCAAGTGTCCAAAAAAAAAAAAAAAAAAAAAAAAAAAAAAAAAAAAAAAAAAAAAAAAAAAAAAAAAAAAAAAAA
>VXCM01001143.1:256485-290108 GCA_014773175.1 Lucifuga dentata
GGGGAATTATTATTTATACACATCTTTGTCTCCTTGATAGTGTTATTTTTCTCAAAACTATGACCATGCTGCATGTTTATCCATGAAGTGGCTGAGCTAATAAAAGAGGGAAGAACTAGCACATCACTGCTGCTGCGCTGCAGGGATGCATGGGCTGATCAAGGAAGTGTGGAACCCCTGCTGTTTTAACAAAACAGCAAACTGGCTAGTGGCTGTGTTATATGTTGTTGTTTTTTTTTTAATCCTTTATACTATGTGGCATTAAAATCACTTTATACATGACACTTAGCAACAGCCTAGCAACAGCTGGTAACAGGCAAAGCCCTCTAATGAGGCTCTGTAGGTTTTGAATCAGAGTGCATTTCATTGCATGTGGTCAGTCAGCATATCAAGATTGATTATTATTTAATGGTGGATGCCGCCATATTGGGACAGTGGCTACCCTAATCCTCCTAGTCTTCAGTAACTAGTGGAACAGCAGAACATATCCAAGGGCACCACAAGTGTTAATATGGCTGCAATATGTATTGTAAACTGCAATTCTGTCTACTTCACGCACACAAATAGCAGCCTGTGGGCCAATTCCAGTGCCTGAACAAAAAATTATTTGTCTCCAAAATAAAATCTTAAATGTCCAGTTTTAAGGGTTACATCTAAACTTTGACAATGCTGCATAAGTTTGCATTGTCATCATCTAGTGGCAAGTAATTTTTTTTTTAGATTGTTGTTAATTTAAGTTTGGGTACACTAGTGACACCTAATGGTGAAAAGATTTAGACCTGTAAATCATAAATGAGCATGTGCTGCTGCTGTGCAAATGTTACCGATAGCCAATTCTGTTGCTGTTGTAACACATTCTGCCTGAACCACCGTAACAAGACACAAACAATTTTACTTCTCAATGCTTTTACTGAACATATTACTTTATCAATCACAGTCAAGGCATCGGGGTTCGTTTTTGATTTGCTTGTGTGTTTGGGTCATTTGGGTCATGTACCACTAAACCTCAGATGGCAGACAGATCACTACCCTGTTATGCTCCTGTAAAATTTCTTGATGGGATTTGGAATACATTTTTTCCTTCAATGACTGAAAGCTGTCAAAGCAGTGAAGCAGCCCCAAAACCACGATGCTCCTCCCACCGTGCTTCACAGTTGGGATGAGGCTTTAGTGTTAGTGTGCAGTGCCTTTTTTCCCCCATCAAATATAGCTTTGCACATTTGTAAAGTTCAACCCTTGTCTCATCTGTCTAAAGAATATTCTCCCACAAGCCTTATAAAACACTGTGATATCCTTTTGAAAACTTAAGACACGCAGTGGTTTTTCTAATTTTGTTCTACCATTTATTATTTGCTCTTGATGCAATCTTTGCAGAGTTCTTTGTTTTAATATGGTCATGGTTCACATGAACAGTTTGTTCTTGAGAAGATTAGACTCTGTGTGACTTGACTTTGTGCCTTTTTGTAGGACAGGGCACTTCTACAACCTTCACTTCCAGTCTTAATCTCTTTGCATGGAACACCTGGCTCCAAATAGCTTTTGCAGAAGTAATTAGCTCAGAGGTTCATTTACTTTAAAGCCTAGACTGTGAATGTTTAATTGATGCTTACAATTGTTTTCTAGTACAAATGATATTATTTCTTTATCATTAGTTTGTCTGTTATTGTGGTTACGGTGTATATCAAACACATTGCATAGACTTTTTCAGAATAGCTTGCTCTTTTCTATTTGCGTCATGTAAATGATCCATGCCTTCAGTAGCTTGTTAGGTGCCTAAAAAAAACAAGAAACCCACTGTGCTGCTATCAATAATTTGTGATCTTTGGTCTCTGTATTGGCTCTCAAAACAATAGTAAACAATCTCTAAAGTTAGAAGATCAATAAGTTGAAAGTAACGAAGTCGAGTGTTTTAATACGAGTTTTTCTCCTCAAACACGTGATTCTCAGTGTGACTCATCTAGTGGGGAAAGTGAAACAATAATATTTTACTTCTGTTATGATCAATCGATGCAGCCAGTCTGGCATCAAGCCCCTGACAAAGAAAGAAACCAAAGGGAAAAAACTCTTACACAGACTCTTGCTTGTATTTTTTTTTTTTTCTTCTGCCTTGTTACAGTTTAAGGAACAAATCTCTCAGCAATAGATGCTGCAATCTATTTTCAACTTGTGCCATTACAGTGGATAGAAAATGAATATGTCCCATTTAACAATTTTGACACTTTGTTAACCTAAAGCCTATAATTAAAATGTAACAATTCTATATTTTTTTTTCTGACTAATCTACACAGAATAGTTAATAATTTCAAAAAGTTTCTCACATTAATTAAAAAATAAACAACTACAATATCTAGATTTGATAAGTATGCACACCCTCTTAATGTTGCATCACTTAAACTATCTCAGAAATAACTTCCTGCCTTCAGATTGCCTTCTCTGTAATAACTTAATTGCCAACATCTGTTTGGTGTCACTGCAATTAACTTAAGAATTTAAATAAAAGCAGATATTTACTGTGATCCTTCAGATTGGAAATGAAGTCAACCCCGAAGACAACAGCACAGGTTCCAAAAACCTTCCAAAACAAATCTGTGACAAAGTTGCGGAAGAGCACACGTCAGGTGAGAGATATAAAAAGATTTGTGAGCACTTATTGGCATGTAAATTTAAATGTGAAATCTGCATTGGTGCATTGAGGAAAAACAAAAGTTTTTTAAGCTCACAAGGCAATGCTGCACTTTTGGTAGAGAGATCATCATGTCACAACATGGCTCCAAGGACTTGATCTGTGTCAAAGTAGAAAGGGAGAGAAGGAGAATCATCAAGAGGCCATGCCCAATATTCCTGTGAAAATTCCCACAAAATAAAAATGCCCACAAGTATTTATTACTGATTTGTGGCATGATTAACCAGCTGGTTGTGTTAACATTCCTTAAGGTTTCTTGACTAAACTTTAAAGACTTGCAGATCGCTGATTTAACAGTTGGAGGAAATACTAAAACTTGCTGGGATAAGCAACTGTGAGTAGGATGGAGAACAGATGGATGGATGGAGCTCTGTATGCTTTCAAACAAGAAAAAAATGAATTGATATTTTGCCTTGTATCCATTACACAAAGATATTTCAAATGAAACAACAGGAATTTGTCTGAAAACAACAAAAGCCACCATGCTTCTGTCATCATAAACTAAAAAAAAAATAGTGAGTGGCGCTTAAGTTTTAGGGTTAAATTGTCAAAACTTCTAGTTGGCACTGAATTTGTCTATTGTTTCTGCAAGTTGATTTGTGCTTCAGTGTATGTAGACAAGGTAATCAAATATAATCCTGAGAATTTTCTATGCTTCATGTGTTCATTACCATAGAAGTGTTTATATTGAAGCAAAAGTCACCACTTACAACGTCAGTTGATGGAATCAAACAAAGAGGTGGGTGAGGGCTGCGATTCATTGGAGCTTTTCAAAAGCTCCAATCCTTGGCTGTGATTTTCACTTTAAATGTCATTTATTTTACGAAACCACTGAATGCTAAGTGCTAATGAATGGCCTGTCCTTGGTGTTGCCTAACAACTGCAATCATTTTGTACTACTTGAATTGCGATTCCTTTGAAAAGAATTGCAAAGGTAAGGCCAGTGAGTTTATGGATCACGTCGTCAAAAGCACTTCACCATCCAGGTTTGACTACAAGAATCTTGTAGTCAAACCATAAACTTTTCTTTCACCATAAACTTTTCTTTCCACTGATGAATGAATCAACTCCTCAAGGTCTGTTTCTGAGGCCCACGCATGTAGAATATGGATATTTTATGCGTTACCATAAAGCATACATTTAGTTTTTGATTTAGTTTTTTTTTAATAAGTACAGTATTAAAATACTTTTATGACAATATCAACTCTATCAGTGACATATAAATAGAATAATAGTATTTGTGCAGGGTATAAATACTTGTCAGATGGGCTGCAGAATAAATGTGTCAGAGATGCTGTTATTTTGTTTTTCTTTTCGTTTTTGCCCTCTGTTAAATAAAAGCTGCATCACTTTCTCTAGCCCTGTCCACACTAATATGGATAGTTTACAAAACGCATGTTTTGGCCTCTCATCCACACACAAACTGTGTTTTAGGCCACTAAAACGGAGATTTTTTTTAAACGGCTTCTAAAGTGCAGATTTCTAAAAACTCCTCTTTCTGTGTATCTGTGTGGACATGTAAAATGGAGCTTTTGGGAAATGATGACATCAGAACTAAACTCGCGCATGCCAGTCGACATGTTTTTGTAGCGTTTGAGCGTTCTCGTGTAGACAGAAATATTTTGCAAAACAATGCTTGTGTGGACCAGAGGTGGGTTGAGTAGCCAGAAATTGTACTCAAGTAAAAGTATTGTTACTTTATGATAATAGTAACTCAAGTATAATAAGAGTAGTCACAAAGGTGTACAAAACGGTGGTGAGACCAGCGATGTTGTATGGCTTAAAGACAGTGGCACTGAGGAAAAGACAGGAGGCAGAGCTAGAGGTAGCAGAGACTAAAATGCTGAGGTTCTCTTTGGGAGTGACGAGGATGGATAGGATCAGGAACGAGTACATCAGAGGGACAGCGCATGTTAGATGTTTTGGAGATAAAGTCAGAGAGGCCAGACTGAGATGGTTTGGACATGTACAGAGGAGGGATAGTGAACATATCGGTAGAAGGATGCTGAGGTTGGAACTGCCAGGCAGGAGGCCTAGAGGAAGACCAAAGAGGAGATTTATGGATGTAGTGAAAGAGGACATGAAGTTAGTTGGTGTGAGAGAAGAGGAGGCAGAGGATAGGGTTAGATGGAGGCAGATGATTCGCTGTGGTGACCCCTGAAGGGAAAGCCGAAAGAAAAAGAAGAAGTCACCAAAATAATTACTTAAGTGAGAGTAAGAAAGTATCTATTAAAAAGCTTACTTGAGTAGTGAGTAACTTTGATCAAGCTTATTCTTTCAAATAATCAACAAAAGTGCTCCTCTGAGGGGAAAAAAAATGCAAAGTAGCCATACATAGCTTCCAATACAATCCATATCATATAAGGAAACAGTAGACAGTAATAAATGAAATATTTACCACATAATAAATTATGATAATTCTGGCCTGGCCCAAAGACAATTAGCTAGGTTAGCTTCATGAATTTACTCAAAATAGAACAGGAAAACTTGAGTTAGCATTAGCAGCTAGTTAAGTAGCTAACATTGCAGCTTACCGCCACATGTTTTCTCAAGTTCATGTTGAGTTCTTAGAAGTTGAAATGGTCACATTTTTAGTTAGACAAAGACGCAACGCATTGTGTAGCTGTTGGTTTTAGTAGACTTTGGGGCTGGGGGGGNGAGGAAATATGGCCAGATAAAAATGCCAATGATGCCAGGGACGAATAATTCTGTAATTGTCCTGTTTCTCTGGGCCAGCTTTTCTCTCTTTAGAATCCATTTTTTGTCTAAGCGCCAAGAAAATTATGAAAGAAAAAAATTGTGTTTGTTTAATTGTGCTTAGTTTAAGTTCATTTTAATTCATATTATATTATATGCAAAGGCACCAGCCAGCCCACCTATCAAGCCATGTCAACCCATCGTTGTCATGGAGATGACGGGATGCTACATGTGATTGGACCAAAGCGCTCTCACACACACACACACAGTGGAGCAGTCGCTTTGACTTTCTCTGCTGCAGTGGACAAAGTGGAGAATTTTAACTCGTTGTGTCAGAGCGATGTTTTGCAATTAATAAAAAAGTAACACAAAGAGTGTGACCAAATGTAATGGAGTAAAAGTATATGTTTTTCTTCATAAATATACTCAAGTATGAGCTAAAAGTATCCTGCAATAAAACTACAGTAAAGTACAATTTTATGAAAAACGTTACTTAAGTAAATGTAACAGAGTACATGGAATGTGTTAGTACCCACCTTTGGTGTGGACATAATTTTTTTTTTTTTTTTTTAAATTGTGGGGGAAAATATCCCTTAAAAAAATATCATTATTAGTGTGGACTAGGCCTCTGATTCTTAACTGAAACATCCCAAGTCAGCCCTTCACAAAAACACAACAAAATGCACTCGGAGTTCTTTCCGAAAGTACCTCACACCGCCAAAAAAATCAACTTAATACATGTTAGTGTTACTAGTTAGGATTCAGAGAAATATGAGAGATATTCCAAGTGTTGAATGTCATCATGAAAGGCTTTATATACTGTAGAGAGATGCTATTATCAGCAATGTGATCTCCCCTTATAAATGCCTGTCTATTTTCAGTTTTAGCCCACTCACACTCTTGGCAATGGACTGAAGAAGAGGATTTGAACTATCACATATCGCATCACTCCAGTCTGCTGTGACACCAACACACTGCTGCTTCACTCACCAAAGAACGTGGACTGGTTGACCCGGAATATTCTCGGAGCGAGAGTGGGAGTCCTCACGTCCATAAATTAACGAGAGAACTTGGATTACCATATAGGTTTAAGACATCTGACCACACAAGTTTTTAAGGTGGTTGAAATAGCAATGCAAATTAATAAGCCTGCTTTCACCGTCACTCACATACTGTACGTTTGTTCTGTATGTTGTGAAGTTTGCGGTGTTATTTCAGTATCTAAAAGATTAATCAACTCAAAACAAACATGCCCATATAACCAAACATATATTATTCTGAGATGAACAGATAATGCAATCTACTCAAATAATATTAATAATTACAGTGCTAATACTTTTCCCTTTTATTCACTGCTTAAATCTTGATTTTGACCTTATGAACCTCATCATAATAACTGCAAGCAGAGAGCCTTTGGATTAAAGTTGCAATTAAATCCTTTTTGTCCAAACTATTTTCATATTTTATCCTTGCACTGATATTGGAACTATTTAAACTGAACAGTGTGGCATCAATGCATTACTAATTTTTCTATACACCTTTGATGCAACTAAAGAATGATGTGTATTGGGCAATAAAAAGCATTCACCTCCAGCTCACCACTCAGAAAGTGGCTCCCAGGGGGAATCTCACCTTGCTTGCTTGTAAACTTCTAAACCTGGCAGGAATCAGTGTGGCGTCACATGGATTTGTTTCCATGGTGTTCGATTGCCCCATGTGGTTATGTTTCCATGGTTTTTGATTTCCCCATGTGAGTCTGCTGCCATGGAGCTCCACTATGGATTTTAGCTCACCTCTGCCGTGTTCAGTAGTTTCATATAGATTTCTAAGTTGTGGAACAATGTGTTTTCTGTTGTAGTGGATGATGCATGACTTTCTGTTTGAACAGTTGGTTTGTTAGGCTGTGTTGTATTAGGGTTGGGCGATATGGCCTAAAAATAAAATATCGATTTTTTTTTTTTTTTTTTTTTTTTTTTTTTCTTCCACTGGACGATTCTCGATTTTAATCTCAATTTTTCTTGTTTTTCTCTAAACTAACGTAGGAAAAAAAACATAATTCACATAAGTATTTTCTAATGTTACTTTTAAATAAAATTGTTGGGCTTTCTAAAAAAAAAAAAAAAAAANTTCCTTGCGAGGAACATAAGCCTGTCTGCTGCCTGTGGCTTGAGGCTCTGTGTTACTTTTTTCCCACCCTTACTGAAGTATGGATAGCCAAACGCACCAAAATTAAATATATAAAAATGATATTACGAAATAAATAACTATGCAGAAGTCATTATTATTATGAAATCTTATTTCATAACAACACTTCTATTTCATAATGCCTCGTTTTTAAATCTCTTTTTTAATTCATAACACCGTTTTTATTTCATTATGCGATAACCCTGGAAAATGCTGCAGCTAACGTCATTTGCTTTTTCACAGGTGCTTTGCGACTGCAGATCTGCATCTCGCAGTGTCACGCATTGCTCCCACTCAGCTGTGTGTTTCTAATAAATTTATAGCACTGCTACTTTTAGTAGCTACAGCTCCTACAAACTTTATATATGATGTTGGTTTGCTTGACGCTGTGAAGCGCAGAACCAAACCACTTCCAAATTACTGATGTGACATTTCCTTTCTTAGAAACCTTCATTCAAAGTGTTTCTTGCCATCTTGATAGCACGTGTGACCTGCTGCAAGCTTTGTGGGTGTGGTATCAAGGAATGTGATGGATGAGCTTGTTGCTGCATTTCCCGTTAAAAATAGTTAGATGCTAGGTTTGTTCTTTTTTTTTTTAATCTCAATTTGGTGATTCAGCCATTTTACACAGCGTGTCAAAACATAAACTCAAATTAATTGATTAAGCTGATTTATCACCCATCCCTATGTTGTATTATTAAAGTATAATTTACATACTGCATTAAACATTTTCATAGCGGTATTATGTAAGTATACTTGAGGACATTAAAATTGGTTTTATGTTATGGCAACAAGCTGTGCCCCATTAATTTAGGCGTAAATGTCATTTTCATGTCGAGTTATTTCACCAAAGCATCTGCTCTTTCCACATGGAGATATTCAGTACAGCTGTGTGTACAGTAGCTCATCATGTCCACTCTGAACAGCAACATTGCTATTGTAACCGCTTAATGTCAGATCATTGAAGAAGCATCTTTTATTTTAAAATTATTAAAGATCCCTGTAGAACACAAAAACGCTTCCAGGCAGATGTGTGAAATAGTGAGTGACAGTGAAACAGAACAGTGAAACAGAACGTTGTGTTCTTGTATCCTCAGCATCCTGTGGTGAAGATGCAAGACAACTGAAATTTTAATATCAACTTTGTAATGGGAAAAGTTGTAATCTGTTGCTGCAGTATGTGGATGTTTCTGTGAATGTTTATGTATTTGTATATGCAGTATAAATGTGGAAATACATATAATTTTTAGGTTGATAAATGATAGCAACCCCCTGCCCACCGTCCAAATGGAGCTTCTACTTTTACCTCCACAAATGTAACCCAACTGCCCCAAACCAGTGATACTGAAGTATTTGTTCCTGCTGAATATCATTTATGATTTATGCTTTGGTTCCAGGTTGTATTTAATGTGATGTTGTTTTTTTGTGTTGTGTTTATTATTTTTCTCTCTTTTCCCTGCAGTTGTAGTGAATATGATACACTCCCCACTGAAAAAAAAAAGAAAACAACAATGATAATATCAGAATTGAAGTAAAATATAAAAGTAATCTTTCAGTTGTGAAAAACGTTTGTTAAACATTCCCTGAAATTGCATACTTTCATAGACAAAAACATTTACCTAAATTTTCTTTATTAATCCCCAAAAGGGAAATTAGCAAGATGCCATAGAGTCATTATTTGGAACCTCCAGGCTAATGACCACTCCAATAGTTGGAGTCAGGTGTTCCAGTCAATGAAATGAGACAGGAAGTGTGAGTTTCAGTGGTGCTCTGCCTATAAAAAAAAAAAAAAAAANAAAAAAAAAAAAAAAAAGCACAAAATCTGCTCACTGACAGACTTTGGTCTTCTCTGCTTGTGTGACCCATGAGGCAATCAAGATAAATTCCATAGGACAGTAGAAGAGTTGTAAAAGTGCATGAAGCCAGAAAAGACTTGGGTGTTCATTGAGCTCCTGTACGACTATTTGTTCTCCAAAAACTATGAAAGATCTGTGGACAGATGAGACAAAAGTTTAACTTTATGGCAGATGTGCACAAAAGTATGTTTGNCCTCGTCCCAGCTGTGAAGCGTGGTGTTATGGTTTGGAGCTGCTTTTCTGCCTCAGGGCGTGGCCACCTTCTAATCACTGAGGGAACAATTAATTCAGTATTACATCTGATTTTACAGGAGAGGCAGGGCAGCGGTGTCCATTACCTGAGGCTAAGAAAGTTAGACAATTACCCAAAAGTAAATAAATCAGAATCAGATTTATTGCCAAGTAGGTTTTGACATATGAGGAATTTGCTCAGGTGCTTGGTACTGAATAAGTGAATAATATACAAGATACAACAATAAAACAATGTACAATGAGAAAATATGCAACAATGAAATGTTTAAAAAAAAAAGAAAGAGAGTTTTGGAATGGTCGATGGTCGGATTCCAGACTAAAATCCAACTGAGATGGCATGACCTGCAGGAAGGCTGTTCACGAAAGAATTGCCAGAAATATTGATGGACCGAAGTAGTTTTATCTAAACTTACTCCTCAGGCTTGTGCAAGTCTGATCAGCAGCTACAGCAAACATTTGGTGAAGGTTATTGCTGCTGTAGGAAGTTGTATCAGTCAACACAATTGTTCCAACCTGGTTTATGAATAATCAAACAATATATTCAAAGACGTGAAAAGCACAACTGTTGGTATGTCTGCAAGTATGCATGCAAATTTAGAAAGTTTATCTGGCAAAAAAAAAACAAAACAGTAATTTAGTAATTTCTGTGATAATTTTAAAAGAAAATCCATGCATGATCATCCATATATTTCACTGATATCACATGTTGCTTTTTGGCATCCAACCCCAGTAAGCAACACACCATCTCACAAGGTTTATTCTGGTGTCTTGACTGCAAGACACCATCCCACTTCAGAGTCACAGTAAGCAGAGTCAAGGTGTCACAGCAAAGTGACAGAAAAAGCTAATTGGTCCAAGTGATGTGTCAGCATGGTGCTAGACTCAGCCGAGATGCAGCGAATAGCAGCTTCTGCCAGGCTCTATACCTCCACTGCTTGATCGATAATGGGAACCGCCATCCCAGAAGTCACATACAGTTCAGTTGCAATGAATAAACTTGTGGAGCTGTTGTGCAGGAAATCATCAATTCAAGATCCCTAGATGAACCCTTAGAGGATTATCAAAGTTAAGGAAATGATCTGGTATACATAACTGTATGAGGATTGATAAATTCTGGACCTAGCATTTGAAGATTTAACAGAGAGGTGCTGCATTTATTTATTTTTTTAGTACAATCTCCTTCCACCGTGACTCACAATGCTAGGGGACTTTTATTCTGATTCATATCCATCAGCCCTGTTTTTTTTGTTTTTTGTTTTTTGTTTTTTTTTGCTGTACAATAACTCCTCCACAGCTGATATGACATTGCTGCCTAGTTTGCAGTTAAAGCCTTTTTCATGAGTTAGCCTATCCGTAATCGTAACCCTAACCACAAAAAAACTAAGTGTGCAAAACCTTGAGATAGGGAAACAGGACTATCAGGTTAGATACTCCATGGGAGGCCACAAGAAAAACACTTTACTTCAGCCTGTAGAAAGAGAGACTGCTGTGAAACAACCTGAGATCACTGCTACAGAAATCATCTGAGCTACTAGACCTGCAGTTAACAATTCTCTTTAAAGCCAACAGCAGTTTTAAATACTCTTCAATAAAGAGCATTGACACACCAACAGCAAGAATGAATGATTGAAGACAAGCACTCTCCCTTTGTCAAACAGCCACCGAAAGAGAAAAACAATGCTGACAGAGAAAAAAAAAAGATATAGGAAGAACAACAAGAAGACAAAAACCAATGGAGAAAATTCAGAGAGCATAGGAAAAACTCTGGAAACTTAATGGTGCCAATAAAGGCAGTTTTCTGTGCCTCTACTGTAAGTCCAGCCTTCATGTTTACTCCTGACCAGAAAGCTGGATACTAGAGTAAAACCAGAAACTAAAGTTAAAAAAAAAAGACTGAGTTTAAAATCATTGCAAAAATCCTTCAAGAAGTTCCCTTAAGGCTCACCGCCATGCTGCAGTTGCCAGAGAAACAATGTCGAGCTCCCAGAAACCAACACTCCAAGGCCCTGTAGTTAAGTATTCTGAAATTCTACTCTCAAAATTTTAAATAAATACAACAAACATAACAAATCAAGGCCTCTGTTGGTTGACACATAACATCACATAAGGAATTAAAAATATTCTATCCCTTGATCGCTAATCAGTCAAGTAAAATTCAGGGTTTTTGAGCTCAGTTGTTTTCTTTTTAGTCTTGAAAGCTCGCTGATCATACATTTTCTTTTTCACCAGTGTTCTGTGTTGCATTCTCCATGCCTCTATGCCCACATGTGTGTAGACACAAATGTGCAAATGAAAGTCAGTGTGTGTGTTAGTTTTCTGAAATGCAACTCTGTCTTGTGCTGTTTGCCGCTGAGCAGCAGCTGGGAGATAAGCCATGCTCAAGGACGGCTGGATGGCTGGTTTTGCCAGCCATTCCGAGGATTTGAAAAGATGTGAAGCCAGCTATCACTCTGCTTCTCTAACCTTCACATGCAGCCTTTGCTCCATAGACTGTGAAGTTATAAGTCAAATTGTGGTGTAGTCTAACTTGTCTTTTTCTGTTTGAACTAAATATCCAATGTATAATCTATAGATCATAATAACATACTGTATATATAGTCTTTCAAGTCAAATCAATGACTAAGGTATGCATATATTGGAAATATGGTTAATTTTGACCTAAATAAAAACAATGGGTATTTTCTAGTCTGGCTTTAAACTGATTATTCTAGATTCTCCTTGTGTTACCATTGAAATTTCCTGATAATTTTTTTTTTTTTTTTTTTTTTGGAGTGTTTTCTCAAGAGACTCCAATTTAACAGAACTTTTTATGCTTGAGAAGAGTTTTATTTGCCACAGTTAAAGATTCATTTGAATGAATTCATTTAAAATAAAGTTTAAACACAAACTGGAAATAAAACAGGAATAATCTATGAATGTTTTTTCTAAAATATGTACAAATATGAATTAGAAGGCAAGTCATCTTGCCAACATTTTTATCATACACCTTCTCATTTGCATTTCCTTGGACACGAATGCACAAACACGACCTCCAGTTTCTTCCTGTTCTCCCTCCAACTCTAGCTTCGTTGTCTTCCTTCTTCCACTAGCCACCTCAAGTTTATTTATAACAATGCCCTTGTGCAAACAAACTGTTGGTGGGTTGAACACTAAGTAGGTCCACAGACAGCAGACACAGCAACATCTTATAAAGCTCAGTTTGTGGTAACTCTTTAGATCCCACCCAACCGCTGGAAGGCTCGGTAATAAAGCACTGCCCTCCAGGGATGGGCCGCTGCCTGTGTGACTCATCCTCTAAGGCTGAGCTCTTCCTGGAGCTTTCCATTAATAACCATGTGAGCCCATCTGAAGTCTAGTTTCTAACAGCTTCACACCCTCATCTGGCCCAGGAACAAGAACCATCCATTTTAAATTTTGCAGCCCAGAGGCATGAGCATCTTCCCTTTACAGTTTGATGCAAAGTTCTAGGGCAGTATTTAGTATGAAAACACTATGTGATCTAGTAAGAGAAGTGTTCTTTCCTTTATATCCATAATGGAGTATGTTTACATTGTCACTTGGGTCTACAGAGGTTCTAGTGTTACTTGGCAGGAATAAAAAAGATTCAGCAGCTCATTGCCAGGGAAACCCAGCAGAACTGCGGAAGAGATAAAAATCCACTTTCAAAAAATATTAGCTCCAGCTCAGCGACAATACCAGAGCGTGGACTCCACAAGGCTTTGGGCCTAGTGAGAAAACCTTAGCAAACTATTTTGGTGAAATTTCACAAGCTTCATCTGTTGCCTTGGAGTGATTAACAATGCTAACAACTTCTCTGACTCCCAGTGGAGTCAACAAGCAGTTTGAATTAAATAAACTGGGAGGGAGTATCACTTTGCAAACCTGTCATCTGCTGAAATGGCAGCCATGCTTGCTCTCTTTAAGTTCTCTAACTTATCTGCCAATACTGACCAGGTGAAAGAGGCGACACAGTGCCTCTAATTGCTATTGATTCATCAGTTAGCTCAGTGTACTACAAATAATTTCTATAGGCATCTCTAAATTGCTCTCAGTTGCAGGAGCTGATACTGATTAAAGTGGTCTCTGGTGTGGCTGAGCTCTGGCATCCCCGTGGATGGGTGCAGATTTTCCATGGAGTTCATATTTAGCTCATTTTAACTTTTAATCTCATTCATTAGCATTAATTGAAAAATCAAGATGTTGCAAAACTACTTGCACATTATTCTCCATTATCTCACCTGGCTGATAGACAAAGAGAAGTATTGTGTTTGTCAGTTTAATATAATTCTCTCTTCCTTGAGGGATCACAATTAGATGGTTGAAGTGTCAGAAAGAATAACAGGAGAGATGTATCAAAGAGACGAGAAAATCAGCATTAGTCGGGAGCACACCGTTGGTTTCACTAATGAATCCCATTCTGTACTAAAAGATTAGCTTAACAGACACGTGTGTGTGCACGCGCATGTGCATGTGTGGGTGTTTGTCATGCACTTGCAGCTGTCGTGATGTTTTCTCTTTGATGCTGGATAGCAAATGAGCTGCAGCAGATGATGCTGCCACAAGTCATCTCAGCAGGTTGCCAGCAGGAAGAATGTCCAGCAGAGGCCGTGGCCTTAACCCCATACCGCAGTATGAGCTGTCTTAATAACTTCACTCAAAGCAGACAGGAAATTCAGCTTTCCAGAAGCAACTTTCTGTTCAAGGGGAGCCTCATAGAATCATTGCAGAATACATTTTTGTTCAAGAATTTATTATTTCTCCAGCAAGCTCCCATTTGCATTAAGACAACCTAGATAGCGTGACTTCTGAACTGAGAGGAAGCTAACTTTTGATGCATCAATAGTTTGGAAGTGGAAAGAATGTGCAATCTTTTATCATAGTTTCTCAATGACTGTGTGCATCTGAAAACAGGAATTATTGCAGCCAAAAATAGATCTACTAGGAGTGATGTTCTGCTCTTTTCCACACCCCTGAATGTTCATTATCCAATCATACACATCTGTAGCTCAGGGGATACAGACTTTCTTGGTTACTCCAAAAGTCTTTTGTAGTTAGTTGGAAAAGCTCAGATGCAAAAAAAAAAAAAAAAAAAAAAAAAAANTTTTTTTTTTTTTTTTTTTTTGATGAAATCCAAGCGAATGTCTTTGATATCTTCTAGAGCTGACTTGCATTTAAAGATGGAGATTCTGGCAAATCTTTTGAGGTGATCTTCTGCATTTTGCATAGCTCTCCATCTTTTTCTACTCTCGTGGGAGGAAATTGCAATGACTTGCTTGAGCTGTATGGATTTGCATATCTCAGTCTTTTTCTCCCACAATTCTACAAATCGAACAGTTATTTTCGATCTTTACTGGTTTGACAGGTCTTTTAATCCTCTAAATGACTCACAAACATGTTGTACCTCCACTAGCTATCATAATGTTATCATATACACTATCATTCAAAATTTTGGAATCATCCAGACATTTTTGTGTTTTAGGTAGAAATTAATACTTTTATTTGCATGGTCGTAGATTACCTAAATTGTAGATGATATTCAAATAACAACCATATACTTCAGCAGAGGACTAATGAAGGTGTATATGTTCGTATGTCTAAAAACACAGTGAGATTTAAATAGCTGCAGGGTTTGTTTTGGTGAGCAAATACAGAAATCAGTGACTTACAGTTCAGCACAAAAAACTAAAAATGCAGCATTAAGCACTGACCTCAGGCAACAATTTTGGTTAACAGCTTGGTCTAGATTAGGTGTCTGGTTCTAAAAAGCACCATTGTTCATAGTTGCAGTTTCCTTGCACAAAGACTCCCTAAAAGTTCCTCAAAGTTATCCTCCATATTTATGTGTTGCAGCTGTAAAGCAAGCTAAACATATTTCAGGATTTAACAATATATACACACCACGCATTGCTGGACCCTGATCATAGTGTGGGGGAAATTATTTACATATTCTTTCAATCTGATATGCCCAAGTCTAAGATCAGCAAGTGACTTTTGTCCTCATGGCTCATATACCATCAAAAGCAAGTTATATGTGCATGCAATCTACCCCCACTTCCTACAGTAAAGCACAAGAAAAATGCTATAAATAGATTGTGTACTGCATGCCATCTTCCTCCTCTATACCTTTATACCACAGGACTGTTGTTAGAAGAAGGCAATTAAATGACAGTTTCACTTGAAAATGTGTGTGGCTGTGAATTGGTGTGTGTAGCCAGAGGAGGAAAAGAAGAGTTAGCTCAAAGAAAAGATTTAGAAAAGGCAAGTTTCTCACCAGGAAGAGAAAACACTGGAGACAAAAACCCACAGTAATGAGCAACTCTTAATTTGTGGAGCACCTCACTGCTCCCATGTCTGGAGATATTGGTTATGTCCAATATTAATTACATAATCTGAACTCTGAGAAGAAATGGCATCAGATGATAGGTTTGATTCAGTTACCAGCCTTCTCTTTTACTAAAAATGAGAAAGCCATAAACTCAATTTCAGCTGCCATAGAATTGTTTTTATATTATTACCAAAGACAAATGCCCAGTATAAAGCTGAGGGAAAATGTCGGCCAAACCTGAGGAAAAATCTAATTATGGTGGAGTGAATGGCCATTCAAAAATAATGGTACTCTCGGTATGGCAAATCTGGAAAGTTAAATTTGTGGATATGACAGGAGATCCATATTACATCTTGCATCTGTGTAATGAAAATGTGATATTGGAGACATAAAGCACGTGTAATTGGCAGTTACGTTTAACAAAATCACAGGAAACATTACTGCTGTGACAAGGACACAGTAAAGCTCATAGAAAACTGTTGTTTTACAATGTGATCTCGATCTGTAATATTTTGCTCTGGGTTTCATTAAGTTTAACACCTGCTTGAACTTGTATCATAGTGACATTCATTAGTACAGAACACTGCCAGAATTCATTAGTTGCAAACTGACAAGACATCAACTGTGCTTGTAGAGTACATGTTAGATTTAATCAAAACTGCAACTTTCAGACTTTCAGTCAACATAAATTACATGATATACAACAGCTGCTGTCTCACATTCATGCTTTCTTGATCTTGAGCTTCATTTGTGCCAGCATCTCTCATTGCTTTAAGTATCACTGGAGAAATAACAGATCAGAAATAATCCTCTGAATCTACCACCAGCATTCATGATTTACTTCCTCAATGAATTTATTTATCGTGAGTCAGAAAAATACACTTTATTTTTCATATAGTTTGAAAGTAAACCCATATGGATATTAGTGTTCAGCTACTGTACAAATGCATCACTCTGGACTGTGTAGTTGAGTGCTATCATATTGTGTCTAAATAAAGATGAATTTCTTACCATCTGGTGGGTGTTCACGAAGATACATTGGTGTTCAAAAGTTTGGAATCACCAAGAAATTTTCATGTTTTTGATAGAAATTGATGTTTTTTCACCACAGAGGCATTAAGTTAATTTAAATATATAGCCAAGACATTAATAATGTTGCAAATGGTTAGTAATGCTGAAATGACTGATTTACAATTACTTACATAAAACTGCAAAGGGCCATTTTCAGCAGCCATTGCTATAGTGTCCTAATGATAAACTCTTTTAGCTCATCCTTAATCCTAAATTGTGTTAGTGCACCTGAAACCTATTATTCTATTTAAATAAACTGCTAAATTGCCTTTGCTTGGGTTGCAAAGTTTTGGCATTCCCAATGTTCAATTCTGGGTTCAAAAATGGCCAAAGCAAAACAACTTTCTAAAGAAACACGTTGGTCAGTTATTGTTTTGTAAAATGAAGGTTATTCCATGCATCAGATAACCGAGAAACCGAGAATTTCATTCAAAGGTGGTCCAGCGTGGTCTGGAAAGCAAATGGCAAACTGGATCTAATTAGGACAGGAAAAGAAGTGGGAGTCCAAGATGCACAACTGCTCAAGAGGATAAATACATCAGTCTTTAGTTTGAGAAACAGACTCCTTACAGGTTCTCAGTTGGCTGCTTCCTTAAATAGTCCATGCCAAATACCAGTGTCATCTGCAACAGTGAAAAGACAACTCCAGAAGGCTGACCTTAAAGGCTGAGTTTCAAAGAAAAAGCAATATCTGACACTGGCAAATAAAAAGAAAATTCCTCCACCATCCATTGCCTGTGTTCTTTTGACCATTTTAAACACTTATTTTTATTTGCCAGTTTCAAATAGCCAGCATTGACCAGCATATATATTTACATCAATTTAATGCCACTTGGTGAATAAAAGTATAAATTAATCAAAACCATGAAAGTTTTGAACATGAAACATACAGTATAAACATATATGTTCATGAAATAATTCACTAGCATTTAAAAACAGCCCGATACACTAATTAATATTGATACCACTAATAAAGTGCAATAAATGATCAGACACCGGGGCTAATCCTTGCTCTAGGGGAAACAATTTGTCTATATAAAGAAGAAAAATCTTCAGTGAGACACCAGCTGCTTGTTAGTGTAGCTTGTCAAGACTGCAGAGGGGAAAGTGGACATAACACGAAGCTCTGCTAATGAGCTTCATTATCACTCAACGATTTTAAAAGGCTTTGTGAAGAGATCCAAGAGGGAAATGAAATAGTAAAATTTAGAATAGAGCACACCAGCGATTCATTTGCATACCCTTTGATGCATCCTATTTAGCAAGAATCAGAAGCAACATTTGAATGGAACAGCATTAATGGGAGTTTTTTGGAGAGAGAGAGAGAGAGAGAGAGAGAGAGAGAGAGAGAGAGAATCACAGTTTGTGGGTGAGTTTTGAGCCTTTAATGAACCAATTATTGGGATACAAACAGCTATTTTAAAAACTAAGCTGATGGACATGAGCTGACCCACAAAAAGAAGAGAAAAAAAAGCTAATTTTTGCTGGAAAAAGTTTATATCAGGAAAGTGAGTATGTTGGTTTATGAGTCATACTCCTGTTTCTGCTTTCCTACTTCCTCTACATCTCTGCCCCTCCCTTTCANCCCCCCCCCCCCCCCGCCCCCGCTTCTCACCTCAGCAGCTCAGCAGTATGTAGGGAGTGCTGAATCCCTGCTGCATTACCGGAGTCCTCTGATCTAATTGTTTTGTAATGCAGGGATTTGCTCAGGATGAGTCATAACGCAGAAAAAAAAGTGCACGTTGCCAAAAATTTGAATGAGTGCACAATAACAAGGAACAAACTCAAAACAAATTAGAACGCACACCCCCCACCTCCTGATGTTATCTCTCCTAACTGATTTTCATTCCTGCTATTTTGTCTTTCTCTTAAATTTCTACAGATTTGATTTGCTCAGCTGAGACCTGTAAAACTGAAATATAATTTAACGAAGGTTCTGAAAAGCTGCTGGAAAATTGTCAGTGTTCATTCCGAGAGGATAAGCTCTGTGTGAATGTGTATAGTTGACAATGTCAGCTAATTCAACGTCTTTATACAATTTGAAACATTCACCTCAGAACTGAATCAGGTTAGCTCAGTGAACAAACAACACAAGTCAAAACTATTGGAGTTTGCTGTGTGATCAGGAATAAAGATATATATTTTTGGGCTTTATTTTGTTGTGGGCTTTGTAAGGCATGATGCGTGTTTGGAACAGATGCAACAGGGGGTGCACTGAAAATGTGATGTAATTGCAGCCAAAATGGCAGGATGCAGCGGTCATATTTGAGGATCGCACGAGTGGTCATGCACCACTCAGTTTGAAACGATGCGGATGGCTGTTTTCAGTGGTGCAAATGTGTACTGTCGACACTTGGCATAGTGAACACGCAAAGAAGGAAGTGGAAGTGAACAGACAGAGAGGGACAGACAAAAGACCAAAAATGGCAAGCAATTTTGAAGAGTGACTGGCAGACGAAGTGAGAAAGTACCAGCACCTATTTCTTCCATGAGGGATTACAAATCCTGCCAGATGGCTGCCTGATCTTGGCTGAAAGCAGGGTTGAAGAGTGACTTTGTCCTACAGCTCCACAGAATGCCCCAGCACTGAAGTGCGTGGTCATCATGAAAGCGTGAGAACCATGCACTGCCAACAGGGACAGACCGTTTCTGAGCCAACAAGCATGTGCCAGGACTAAGGGATTTTAGGAAATTAACTGTATTATTTACTGTTGCCTCTGTGAAGTCCAAGGTCTCCTTTACTGCCAAGATATGTAATTTTTGAATGAAAAATAGATGCCGATCTCCTGTCTTATCTAGATACAATCAGGCCTCTGGTGTGTGAAAGTCCTGCACTTTCTATGCCAACTGATGTCCAACCTCTGAATGTTTCACCAGTAAAGTCACAAGTACTGCTTTATCACAAAACATTTACAGTAAATCTAATCTGTGGACAATCATGTTTTGTATGAAACATAATTACAAATGCATTTTAGATGTAAATATGAATTGTAGGAGAGGCTGGACTGAATTACTTACATTTGTTCTCTATCTTTAGAATTAACATGCCACTACTGCAGCATGAATTATTATAGTTGAACAACTAAAGACTCATACTGTTTAACCTGCAGAATGAAGCGAACAAGAGGTTTACCTGTCCTGTTGCTGACAAAACATGTTGCGGCTGCAGCTCATCATGGATATTTTTAGAAATTAGCCAGCCAGTGCTGAAGTCATTGCCAAGATTTATTCAATTATCGTTTTCACAAATACCTGTCGTGTGCTTACAACTGTTGGTGTTTGATTGTAACTGTATGGAGTATTTTAGTTCGGGGCCTTTGGTGAACCAGTATGACGTGCTTAACTTTGAACTTTGTTCTAGTTTGGCAAAGCAATGGCTCTCGCATTGTAATATGAGATTTTTTTTTTTTTTTTTTTTNTTTTTTTTTTTTTTTTTTGCATGAAGATAATGTTAGTAGGACTGATTGCTTGATTAAAAAAATGAATTAAAAAAATCAGGAAATCTTCTGTCTATTTTGATATTAAAAATTAGTGAAAATCAGAGGAAAGAAATCCAGGTGGAAATCAGATGGTAAAAATAGTGCAGTGCCAGCAACGTAATGATCAGCCTTTAAACTTTTTCTCGTCATTTTTCCTCTATATCTTCCATAATCTATTTTTTTTTTCTTGGAACAAGAAAGACAAAATTTTGGGGTGGAATTTTTTTCTGAATGGCTCCCATTAAAAAATTAAAAAGGAAAATTAGTAAAAACAGCCTTAGACTGAAAACACACATTTAAAAAATATTACACTAAATAAAATAACTATGAATACCCAACAAAATAAGTATTACACTATGGCTTGTAATGTACAGATTGCAAAACAGGTAAGACAAAAAACCTTCAACAAAAGCAATAATGGGTAAGAAATATGATAAAATTGAAAATAGCTGTTATGTATATTCTCCTGTACAATATAAATATCCTTCCTATTCCTCCACAATATGATATCACACTCACAAGCTGGTGTGATCTAAAACGATGAACTCTTTACGGAAGTACTTTCTCCCCTGGACATTTAATTATGCTAAATGGCTCTCGTAGTGCCTGAGTGGTCCTTTCAAGTGCCTCGCCTAATCAGGATGTGGGCTGCTGCCTACTTGTTAGCTGACCTGCTCATTATTCTTTGGCGTTAACTTATCTCAGGGTGAGATGCGACTAATTGTTTGCAGCAAGCTGAGAACTCGCCCACCGTGCCACACACCAAGTTAGCATATTCCTTTATTGAATATTTACCTGTCAGACTTTGCTGAAATATTAAGCACCATGATTTAAGATGCAGTCTGCATCCTATGCTGAATTAGGGTGCATTTTTGTTGCTGTAAAATGTATTTTAATTGAAGGTTTGCTTGCAAAATGCAGGAAAATTTTTGTCATATTACTGTGAAAACTCAAATTATAAAGGATGAAAGCTGGACAGTCGAGCAAATCAATTCAAAACTCAACAGATAACCCTTACCTGTTGGTCATCTAAACTCTTCAAGGAGAGGAGGAGAGGAGATTGGAACTTTTTTTTCTGTCCACAATCCTTAATGGTGTGTGTGTGTGCATGCGCGCGTGTGTGTATGCGTGCATGTTTGCTTTGTACATCTTCCTCTATTACACGACAAATGCCACGGCAGTCACCTGCATCCCAAACCACAGATTAATCTTGCTTAGAATCTTCCACTCTGTGACAGGTCAGATTGAGAAAAATGTCTGTTAGCAAGAAAGCACGCACAGCCGCAGCCCGGCTAAACATCTTACCTCCATCTCTCCATCTTCCTCTCTCAAACCCACTCCCCATCCTCCACTGCCCTGTGGGCTTGTTCTGCTCATCCTCAAGACCAGATGTTAGGAAGTACCGTGATTTATAGGCCCATGCTAGGCTGTGAGGTATGTGGGTATTTGTGAACATAATTGAGCAGTGGAGTCTTATTGGAGATTGTGTGTGTGTGTGTGTATGAGAGAGAGAGAGAGAGAGAGAGAGAGAGCTGAAGGTGTATGTGTGCNTGTGTGTGTGTGTGTGTATGAGAGAGAGAGAGAGAGAGAGAGAGAGAGCTGAAGGTGTATGTGTGCTTGCAGAATACAAGATTGAAATAAGCTAGCTGGCTTTGCTGCTCCTTCCAATTAAATAACCCTAATGAGCCTGCGCCTCATTAGGCTGTGTAAATTAAGGACTACATGGGTCCCAAGTCATGAAACAGCAAGAGGAGAATAAATGTCTAAATGCAGCCAAACTGAAATGAAAACGGAAGAGAGATGGACTCTACATGCAACAGATTTTTCATAATGTTGTTATTTTTCTGAGTTTGATTGGCTGATTATGCACAAACATATACACATATATGCAGACAACACAATACAGTGACACACAGGTAGACTTAACCTAATCCAAATCCTACCTCTGCCAAACAAGCCCAGACAAAATTTGTCTTGTTGTTGTCTTGTTGATGAGATAGTTGGCTTAAAGAAAATGAAACGACTATAAGAATAATAGGATTTAATTGCACCAAAATATATTGACAAAAATATTGCAAAAACACCATATATCTCCCCATGTTAAGAAAATTTTTAAAATTTCCGGATCCACTCCTAGATTCAGATACACACCAAATTTAATTGGTTCTTCTGTGGGACATGCTTCATCCTTCCACCAAGTTTCATCAAAATAATTTTAAAACTTTATGAATATAAAAAATATAAACAACCTGACATGGGTGAAAACATACCCTCTTTGGCTGAGGTAAAAAAAAAAAAAACTACAGTCACGAGAATAGTCCTGCATTTTGTTCAAATAAAAGCGAGAATGTAGGTAAGTCCAGTTAAAGGATCAACACTGAAGAACAGCTTAGTTCCACTGTCAGATGTAAACCTCGTATCTCCAGCAGTTTAGAAATAAAAAGAAAGAAAGATTGTATTAGTAATATTTTAAGGAAAATTGCCCTCTGAAATATTGTGGAGGATGACTACTGTAGGCAGAGGTAGAAAGTTCCTCTTTTCATGTGCTTGGGAGGCATTTTGCTGTTTGCATGCTGTAATTACAAGCATGTGCACACGCATGTGCAGATCAAATATTCGGCGGATTTGCTCAGATGTTTATTAAAAGTGTACAGTGTTCAAAGCTCCACATCTTTTATTCAGATTTGTCAGCTCTAAGTCACTAACCCCGCCTACTGATGGCTAATTACTCAACATATGAAAGGGAACAGAGCTATTCTTTGACATCCACACACCACAGAGCAACCAGCAGGAAACTCCAGCCCGTCAGAGAGGCCTGGTAAGGCACAGCTGGCTTCGTCTGGATCTGCTCAGCGTGCAGTCCGCTCGTCCAACCATGCTCTCTCCTGTGAAATCCCATAGAATGTGATGCCGTACTGTAACACTGCCTTCAGATGTGTGAGGATGCAATCGTAACACCTGTCAGTGGCAGTATCTGCAACACACACACATCATCAGACTTACACACATGTATTCATACACGTTCTTCATGGTCTTTGATCGGGTTAATTTTAAACTTCAGTAAGTCTGGAGATGAAAGGGGTGACACAGGATACGGTTACAACCTTACTCCCACGTCTCTGTTTCCTCGAAGCCTCTGATACTGCCGTAATAGTCTCAGATTGCTATCAAAGTGACTGGTGTGTTCCCAACCTGTTCATTTATTCTAATGGTGCTGCATATTTTATGAATACTTTAGGTATGTTGAAAGCTGTATATGACTTGACATGAGAAGAAAGACCTTTGCCTTTAACAATTCTTCAAAAGCCACAGGAAGTCACCCTCGGAGGTGTTTTTCACAAAAGAATGGAACTGGAAAATACTTGATTTACAATACACAGTGTGCTTAATTCACAGTAATTCTACAAAGACAACATTTTTGTTTTCTAATGACAGTTGAAATTAATATTGAATTAAATACATTTTTGATTGAATTGTGAGATTTAGCGATGATTTACATCAAACATCTGCCGTCACATCAGCATTTTTTATTGAACATTGTTTTCTGAAATAAAACTATTCATGTTGTGCATACGCTAATCTTTGTGCAACAGCTAAGCTAATTGTGGATTAGTGTAGACTGTCTGCGCTGTGACCAAAGTTACCCTCACAGAGTGGAGTTCACTTTATAAAGTATAAAATATTAAGTAGGCTATATAAAATCATGGTTGTCTAGAAATCCTTATAATTGGAGTAAGAATTGTGTGATGTTTTATACCTTAAGGATGATAATTATGATATCACCAAAGCGTATGCTTAACTCTTAAGAAATCTGTAAAATAAATTGACTCGGAATTTCTTTTTCCTGCATTAACTGTTTCAACTTCAGCAGCACCAAGAGTAACATTTGAGTTTTGCTCTAGCTTATTTTACAGCAAAATTTAATAAGAAAACAGTACACTAGCATCTTTTAATGAATAAACAGGCTGCCAATCCTGATTATGGAGGTCCTACTTTACTTCTTTTTGCCCCTGCATAGTTTGGCTGCAGTGTTATGCAGCCACTGCTGCTTTCTGGACTACAGTTGGTCATCCATTGCCAAGTAGGACCAGCTGAGACTGCGGCTTTGGGATGCAGCACAAGGTCAGCCAAAACACTCCATAACCATTGCCAAATGTGGACCAAAACTCAGTCCACAAGAATAATTAACTGCCATGATCCATAGAACAAATCACATTCACTGAGTTTGGGGTGATATGAAATTCCTCATGAGCCCTCATGTCTTCGTGTTCCGCCTGGTAGTGATTAATTGGAAAGTATAATTAGCTTTGGAGATTTGGAACAGAATACTCAAGAGAACATATCTAATAACAATCTGAACATGACAAATGCCTAGTTAAATGGACGAATAAATCAGCATCCAAGTAATCGTGTTGCTGTTATTTGTGCTTCCAGGAAATACTTTTAGTTCTTTACATAAAGCACTTAAAGAATTCACGACACTGAATAATATCATCTTCTTTTCTCTCACTCACACTCTCTTTTGGACTTGTCTTTCTGTAGTTTTAAACAAATTGGAGAGAGACATCAACAAAATTTTAAAAATCAACATCTTTCCAAAAGATTTTTAAAAAATGCGCCTTAAGACCACCTTTGAGTTCAGAGAAAAGAGAGCAGCAGCCTGACCAACTTCTTTTCAGCTCCTGGTCCTAAAAAATAAGATATATAAGAAAAGAAGAAGAAACTAGTTAAACCCTGGCTTTCGTGAAACCTCCCAGGTCCCAAACGCAATTGTGACCAAGGCTACCTGAAATTGGACGTCGGATTGTAAAAATAAAGAAATAAATAAACCCCCAGATATGAAACTGTAAACAACTCATTGGTTATTTAGGCTGCAGAAATGAGTTTTTATGCATTAAAAACTCATTCGTTTTGATAGAAATAACAGCAGGGAGTTTACATGTCCCTGCTGAATAAAATATAGCAGAGGCGACTTTGCAAAGAACATTTTGTTCCCTGTATCTGAGTTTCTAATGCTTATCTGGATACTATCCCAATGTATTTATCTGCACAATTTACCATAATGCTGTTTAATGTCGCCTTTATGCTACATCGACTGTTATTTTTGCCTTTCTCCCCATGTCGCCATGTTTTCCAATGAGTTGGATGAATCCACTGTAGAATATTATCTTTTTAAAGTCACAGGGATACGTGGTCTCTTCGATCCGTCACTGACTAAATCAGTATGGAGCACGTTCCTTTGACCTTTCCATGTCTCAGCACAGGAATAGAGCCTACAGTATATACATATCTATAAGGGATGGGAGGTTGTCTCCCAGGTGCAACACGTCATTCTCTGTGACACACTGCCACTGCTGTTGAAAAGCCCTTTCTGCCATTCCAACTGCATTATACAGTATATGTACACACACAATCAACCGTGAATTGGGTTTGCCATGTGTTGATGGCTATGATGTAAGAGGCATCCCTTCAGTTCATCATCTGAATGATGATAAGCTGAAGGGATGCCATGTAAGTTTCCAGCAAACATGCCGAGTTTAAATAGACTACCTTCACTTTGGTGCAGCTACTACAACAGCAAGTGCAGATAACACACACTTCAGTGCTTCATACAGTAGAGACAGATTTATGATGGTGCAGTTGAGAGCCACTATAAAAGAACCAATCTGGACCTGACTTTTTGTGTTTTTAAATTATTATTATGTTTACCCCAAAGTATTCTAACAGCCTTTAACTCTCACCTAGTGTGTCCTCAATGGATATTTAATAATCAGCCATTTTGTGTATAGAAGCCGTGATTTTTCTGATTCAGTTTAAAAACAAAAAAAATCACCAAGTCCAGGTGCCGTTGGTTCAAAAATGCAAACACTATGCACCTGATTGACAGGTGAATTCATGAGTTATGGCAATACACATTCACTACATCAAATCTCCATTGCATATTTATGGCTCACCTGTCAGATCTTCTATGTCAGTGCAGTCTTCTGTTTCCACCTTCTACCTCCTCACCATCCACCAATGTCCAGGCCCTATACATGGTCCAGGGGATCTTCAGAGCCCTGCTGCCCTTAGTGTCACCCCCTTCATGTGCAGGAATTCAAGGGGATGGGGCTGGCAGTGAATATCAATTTTACTTTGTTGTATGTGACCAAATAAACCTCTCTCGCATTCCTAATTTATAGTATTTTGCTCAATCGAGGTGCTTGGAGATTTGAGGTAGTTGCTATCTGTACCAGTGCTGGTAAAAACAGAATACTGTATATCTGAGCACAAATAAGTGCAAATTTCCCAGAGGATCAGACTCTATAATCACATCAGACTGCATCAGGACATGTCACTCTGTGGAATAATGCTTTATGAATCAGGTGTAGGTAGGATCTGAGGCTGTCATAAGCAGTGCAGCTACCACAGGGACCAATATTTATTTTGTTTACAGGGCATCAAATGCAGTTTGTGGAATTTACATTAGTTTTTCACAGGTCATTAAAACATTCATAAACTCATCAAAGGAGACTATGATGTGCTTCTAATGTGCATATGATGACGTATAACTGTCTTAAACAATTGAGGTTTATAGCTATAGGTTGTTAGTAACATTGGTTAAATGAAATTGTCAGTTTTAGCACAAGGGGACTGATTAAATATATGATGTCGACCACAAAACAAGCAGAATTTGCACTGATGCACCCAAATATGCCCTGTTGTGATATTTTCTGCTGAATTCAAGAAATAACAACATCTTATGTTATGATCATTGTTATAGCGAAAATCTCCTCTTTCCCATTTTGCAAATGAGTAAAGTAATGAGGAAGCCCATTATTAGCTAATTAAAACATGCTCTTCATTATGTTTACTCTGGTATTACTGCTGAATTATCATGTTCATTTGATTAGTGGAGAGGTTGAGCTTGATGGATTAGGCTGGAGATGAAACTCTGCATGTGCAGAAACTTGGGATGAAGAAGGGCTTCCGAGATGGACAGATGCTCAACCGCATATATCCCGAGGACTTTGTGAGATGTGTGTGCCAACATGGCTGACTGTTGGCTGTCAGGAAGAGCTATGAGTCACACTCTCACTGCTGCAGTGTGCATACACACGCATTTACAGCAAAACGCAGGTGAACGCTTGTAATATACTACAGTCTCTTTTGCCAGTATTGTAAATAACAAAGGATGATAAATGAGTGTCAGGACGATAATCATTTTAGTCCATATGTTTCATCATCTATTTTTGCCTTGGAAAATGTATTAAACATGGAGATGCATGGAGACTGGCGAGACATTCTTGGTAGAAATCAGCTAAAGAAGTTTAACAAAAGGTGATTTTTTTTTTTTAGATCTAAAGTGTAAAAACCACTCTAAACAATAAAAATACAAGCAACAACTCTTCTTCAGTTTCCAAGTTCAGTCATTTAATTACATTCATCATTTCCATTTGTCACATTTTGCGCCTCTAGCGTTCAGCCAGAACATAATGTTTACTCTCTGACATATACAGCCAAAGGCACTTAATTGGATATAAGCCAGTCACATATATATCCTTTTCCCAAGACAATTGTGTATTTGGGAATGATATAGTCGGTAAAATAATTTCAACATAGGGCTCAAAACGGACAACTCGCGAATGCATTCTTGTGTTTCCTTGGAAACTCGGTTCTGCTCCCACAAAACAAAGAACTCTCCAAGGACAAAGTGAGCAGGTCTCATTTTTTTACGTCTTTCAGCCATTCCACCCAAGAAAGATGAGAGATGATGGGGAAAGAGACAAACCACAATTCCATCCTTTGTGTTTAATGCATATCCAGGTAGATTTTTTTTTTGCTACACTACTGCTCAATGTATATACAAATTAAATGTATATATGAATGTATGTATGTAAGTATTGCACATTTGATCATATGTAATTTGCATATGAAGGACATTACACTTGCATATTTGGTGTAAATTTGCACTTAATATGTATTTTCTGTACTTTCCAGGTGCTTTGACAACTAGAATTCCCCTCTGGAATTCCTACTAGGTGGGAATAACTGATTACTTGGGACCCAAGCAGGGAGAAAACCCTCAAAAAGTCTGGAATAAAAAGTTAGATTTTGCAAGCAATCAGAAATTATATCACTAAATTAATGTAGGTTGTAGCTAAAAAGTTGCAAATGGTTTAATCCACCTACAATTTACCCTAGCTGTTCTGATTGCTGATTCATAAAATCAAATATTTCCCAATGAAAATCTGATCGGGGTGGACCGTTATATTCAAAATGCATCTTTAACATTTTTAACATAATGTATTATAATATCTAAGTAGTTGATATCAATGCATATAACATAGCAAATTAAATATATCCACAAAGACAACTTTGTAGTGCTTACAGATGAAGTAAACTTGCATATAAAACTGCACACAATATATGTGCAAAATATTGCAGTATTAAATTAATTTTTTTTTANTTTTTTTTTTTTTTTTTTTTTTTATATTGTTTCCAAAATGTTGCATAACGCTGCAAGAATATTTTGTAGGGCAGGTGTTTTCTGCAGTACAGTAAACCATCTCTTTGTACATGTTAGAAATGTAAAATAGCATTTTTGTAGCCTTGGCAACTATTATCAACTTCCCATCAAACACACTGAAATACTAATCAAACTTGTCAGTATTATTCGTTTAAATGATTTGTCTATCTACAAGGCTCAAATATGCATAACTTATAATTTGATGTTGATCATTATGATTTGATTGATAGCATCTTCGGTGCAATACATACAAAAGACATGTTTCAGTAAATCTATCCATTTGATTACTGTCCATAAACTTACTGGTGTGACTTACATGTGAGAATTACTTCAATTAGCTGATATTTTCAGGCAATAAAAATTAAAGCTTTTAGCTTTTCCCCAGGGAGAATGGGAATGGGAAAAGCCCTCCATCATGCCACCCATCATGTCACCTTCATATTTAGAGGGAACCCACACTCTGGAGTCATAATTCCACTGACCATGACACCTCCAATGAGACTTTCCTTTTAGCAGTTCCTCCCAAGAGAGAACCAGCCACCATAACCTTTATCCAGAATGAGTTCAAGCCAGCCCTCGCAGACACAATCATGCTTTAGACAACCTTTAAATGAAGACGGATCTGCCTTACTGGCTCACTGTACAGTCAGAAAATTGTCTATTGTGTTTGTCTGCTGTCTCCCCGTTGTGTTTCAATATAGCCATCCTCTCAAAATAGGTTAGCTTGGTGTCAGAGTATACACTTGGATTGCCTGTGGACAATTTGATGAAATTCACCAAGAGATATTGCGGCGAGAGAGTGCGCTGTGTTATTGTTCATTTTACGTTGCTCTTCATCAATTTAACAAAGCAGGTGGATGCCATCTCCTCTGACTCCCCTCAATCTGATCATGTTCACATCTGAATATCAATGATTGTATCCAGGTCTTATGCCGGTTTGGGTCACCTGTGCCAACCATTCAGCTTTGCATTAATTATGTGAACCTGTTGCATTTAGAAGTGTTTCACAGAATTTGAATTGGAAGCCTGTACCAATTGGTGTCAAATGTTTGTGGTGATGCAACAAGGATGAGCCAGAGTAGCAGAAATAAATCTGTAGCATAAAGAGGGCTGGAAATCATTTCCACTTTTTATACAATATTTTTACTTCTCTGTAGCACAAAATAATCATGTTAGGTCTGCGAGGGAATCTAACTGTAATTAATTGTAATCAGCATTTTTTTGTGCTTCATTTATATTATGCAAATTGAAAGTTTATCACACATTGTGCATTTTTATTGAAACATATTTTTCTTGTTGCATCAGATATTAACAGGTTAGGGTAGGATTATGCATTCTTTTAACAGTGCATACGCTTGTGCACACAGCTGCTATAGGGGCTTTGTTGCTCATATGCCTGCATTCATCCTTAATGTCAGTCTGGAGGATTAAGTAATGTAACTCCCAGGGGGCAATGTGAGAGCCGAAGCATAAATCATCCCTGGTACTCCTCCAGACTTTGCTCAACAGTAAACAAAGACGGCAGCAACTGAAGATCATTTTACTTATGTTACAAAAGCGCTGTCACTGCACTACTGACATACATACATACATACAAACATAGATACACTCCCTAACATGATTGCTCTTTTCATTGATTAGTCATTGTGCAAAGGGATGGGCTGCTCAGGTAGTTTGTCCATGTCAGAGTGGCTCATGAGGGACAAAGTAGACGTACACATGTGACCTTTCAATGTGCTATAGGTGTTATTCCTTTACATTAAATCTCACCAGAAATATTTCCTATATAGGCCTGCCACTGATGTGTCACCCCACACTTATGAAACATTCCGGAAAATTATTTTTGCTATTTTTACGCGCAAAACTAGCATAGAAATCCAATTGAATTTTTGATTAATGGGTTAGCTTGTCAGTCTACTATAAAGGAAAACAAACACTGAAGTGATGTTATTCACAAACAACCTGGCAGAGCGGGCCGGCATCAACAATTCAGATACATCATCATTCTTGCATCTTGCTCCATATGCCTTTTCCTTAACCCGTCTGGAAGAACCAGATGGTATAAGAGCTAAATAACACAGAGTCCTCATCTGTCCCTCAGTCACACTCCATGCTTTGTAGTTGGGAATTCTCTCCAGTCTGGTCTCCTCCCTACAAAGGATTCTCTTCTTATTATGAATTTCAGTTATTTTTTTTCCTGCTCTTTCAGCACATAGCAAGTGACCTCAGCATAACTAGATAATAAAACACTATAGCATTTCAACATAACTTACACCAGGGTAATCTTTATAAATAAAAGAGATGCAAATGAAGAGTTTGCTGTCAGCCATCACCAAGCAGCCCCATATCCCCCAGAGTGAAAGAGGAAAACCTGAGGTGTGTTTTTATACCTTTTCTCAGAGAGGTCATCCGTTACAAGGATCTCATGTATTTTTTATCACCATCACCATTCTTTGATTCATCTCGCCATAACCCTGGCATCACACGACTGACATTATCACAGTCCTGAAGGGAGATGGGGACATTACGAATTCATGTGCACTATTGACTCTGGTCACTACATCAGAACAACCACCTGCAGACACAGAGAACCAAGTTCAGAACCTCAGCTACATTAATAAGCTATTATGAAGTTCAGAATTTAGGAGGTGATGATGATGATGATGACAATGATGATGATGATCATCATCGTCATCATGGTGTTGGTAGTATTGTGGACATAATGGTGACCTTCATTATCTGCAAAAATGAGGGGACTTCCTCCTCATGTAATAGTGAACATCTTCCCATGTCAATAACTGCATGTGCATGAGTTTGCTGATATCACGAGTGGGTAAAACTGATGTGATTTCTCGAAAAAAAATTGTAAAGTTTCTGAAATAAGTTGATTTGTATTGCAAATGGGCAAGTACTATCACTTTTACAGCTCAATGATAGACAAAAACGAATTTGATAAGATGACAATTTTTCAGCGTAGCATTCATAGTTATCCATGCCTTCATGAAATGTTAGGCAAATGGTTATTCATGCGAAAGGGCTCTGCATAGTCACACAAAGGAAGAGGCAAATCTTCCATGTAATCAATACAACATGTGAATCCATTTAAAGAAATCCAGCAGAAGGGACTGCCATCGCTTTTGCTGATTAAAATGCCAGTGTCTCCAGCAAGAGCCATCTGATAGGCATAACCTTTAAGTGGGCCATTAGGAATATATTAAAAAAGACTCATTTCCTGGGGACATGTCACTGATGAATTATTAAAACATCTAAAACGGGGCAAACGTTCCCGTCCCTCTTCCCAAAAAAGATCACACTTGATGGAGAGTTAACCCATGAAGTGGTGAGGACGTGAAATAAAATGTAAATTCCCACTTGTAGGATATGGGCACTGGCAAGAACCAGCCAACAAATCACCAGACAAGCCCACTGATATAATTTTCTCATCGATTTAGGGTTTGGCCCTGCTGACTTTTGCAGAGTGAAATTCAGCTCAGGCAAACAAGCTGAGATTCAAAATCAATGGATGCACAAACACTCAAGGGTAAAGCAAGACCTTTAATTTTTCAGCTGCAAACTTTACATATTTGAAAATTAAATCATGGATGGTAATTTGAGACAGAATCACAAAGTGAGATGAAATGTAAATTTGGAATCAGTTGTGGCATTCAACAGGCGTAAAACAAACAGTGACACAAACAGCAATGCAGATGAAATGCAAATAAGCTTCATGGCATCTGCACCAGTCTCATTAAGGACATGAATTATTTGCTCCTGCAGAAGTTAAGTACATAACATGAAACCAATAACATAGACACACACAGGGGTGCTTGAACGCATATTTATTTTGATTGCATTACATTATTTGTGTTAGAGACACTTCTTAATTAGATGGTGACATTCAGAAATACTGCAAGTATCTTTTAAGTTACAATTAAAGAGTTGGAAAAAGTGGAATCTGGATTTTCAAAAAATTACGATGTCTATTTATACACACTGAAAATTACTGTATATTTCCACACATTATTAATTATGGTGGCAAAATCAGGAAAATGGCTGTTGATGTCATGTGAGCGAGAGTTGCTCTGTAAGGCCAATAATAAAGACTGATGTGGCCTGGCCTCCCCAGCAAGTTGGGGCTTGTGCAGTATGAAGTACCAAACCTGAATATTAAGCAGCTTTTTAAAGCCCCACGACTGCCAAATGGCCCTGGTTCACCGTGATGAAAAATAGTGAAATCGAACAGGGAAACTGGCCAAAACAAAAAACAAACAAAAAAACAACAACAACAAAAATGAACAATGACCACTCACAAACAGAATGCATTATGGAAGATCAAGGACTCATGTTTCATCATGTTACATCATGTACCATCCTATTAAAAATCCTTTTTTGGAGGTGTGGCTCAAACTGTCCTCTCTCTCTCTCTCTCTCTCTCTCTCTCTCTACATGATAGATAGATAGATAGATAGATAGATAGATAGATAGATAGATAGATAGATAGTGTCACGAGAGCTGCTCTGTAATGATCTTGAGGCTCTCTCCCTCGTGGATGCTCCTGTGTGCTTTT